>BMAC01000857.1:157722-197527 GCA_014905375.1 Phtheirospermum japonicum
GGGTTTTCTATTTTTTTTAGTATTTGTTTAAATATTTTAAAATTTAAATTTTAGTTTTAGGGGATCTGACTAACGGTTGGGTTGTCTGCTTGACACTGAGTATGCCTCATTTATAATAATGTGGTGCTCCAACAGCAAAATATTACCAGCAAAAATATTAACAGGTTAAGCCTGACATTGCAATAATCAACAGGTTAGGTATTTTTTTGTATATAACCTTATGTAAAACTATGTTGAATTGTATATTGCTCACTCTATAAGGGAAAATAAAAAAAATAAAAAATAAAACATATGGCGGCGTTTGGCTTGGATGTTGTATATAGTGAAGGAGTGGTTGTGGATTTGATGGAAACACTTGTAGAACTCCGTGGGAAACAAACAACTGTCATTTTGGCCGGAGAGCTTCGTAATGGTATTAATTTAGTTTTTCTGATTATTTCAAAGCGCTTTTGAAAAGACATTTTGATGCAATCATCGATGTTGACAGATGCCATCCTAGAATACTTTCTAGAAGCAGCAATGAAAGAGTTTGTTATTGGCCGAGTTGATCAAGAGCAGTAGCATCTAGATTAACGCAGTCCACGTGTTGTGATTTATGTTTTGGTGAAGAAATAGTAGAAAGATGGGACGAAATCACATTCAAGCGGTAAATAGTTAGCTCCATAATCTGTGGCAACGATTTTTTCAAGCTCAGTTTAAATCTAAATGTGTGGTGATATGCATTTTCCTACTTACAGAGAAGTGCGGATGAGTCTTCGACTTTTATGTGGTCATAATGGATATTGATAGAATTCAAGGGTCTTTATAAGTATAATTGCTGTGAAATTAAAACTTGCAAGGCGAAGTGTATAACAATATTGGCTTTGGACTTGGCCTTTGCAAAATATACTGTTTGTTTTTTTGTTTGTTTGGACATTAAAAAAAAATCCTCATAGGGTTAAACTGCATGTATATTCTTAGAATGACATAGTATTTCGCTCTTAATTATATTTTTGAAATTTACAAGAATTTATAATAATTCTCATAATTTTGGAATTTACAAGAATTCCGGTCTTAATTATATTTTCCATCTCTCGAATGAATATGATAAGCTTATAAAATATAATTTTGATATCTCTCAAGGGGTCCTTAATATTTTCACAATTTTAGTTATCCCGGGTTTAAACGTCTCATTAAGGGTAATTTGCTATGTTTAACAACTAATCCCGTGGATTGCATGCATAAATGCACTTGAACATTATTCATTGTGAAAAAGATGTAATGTAAATAGAAATATACAAGTACTTGAACGATTTTTATATTAAAACGAGACACCACATAAGTTTAAAATACAATCATACTTTAAGATTTTTTATTTTATTTTTATAACTATCACAAATCTTTCAAAAGTGTCATTATAAAACTCGCGTATAATGCACAATCTCGATCTTTATTTCACAATATTGATAGTTAAGATCATAAAGGGTTGAAACTTTTTTATTGCGACGAAAATGATATAATTGTAAACAAAACAATTAATGTAGCATAAAAAATTCGAAATTTAAACTGAAACAACATTTTTTTTATATAATAATTCACATTCTTAATTATTTTTTTAATAAATTTCATCTTTTTTATATTTTTTATATGTGCCCGCGATTTTTGCGGGCTTTCACACTAGTTCAAAATTAAAGATATTTACTATCCATTTCATTTTATATACAAAAATAATAATTTGTTTTATTCTATAGGTCATTTTACATTATCAAGAGAATCATATTCTCTCTTTCAACTTCACTCCTATCTTTGAATTCGGAGGTATGATTAATGAAAATGCTTTCGACTATTTATTAGAGAGCAATATAATAGTTTTGTATATATATTTGTACTTATTAAATGACATTCTCAATCAATGTGGCATAATTTTAAATGACAAATAGAACGATATGGATGAAATAAATATTCGGTTATTTTAATAACTTAAAAACATAATCTAGTTAAATTTGTCACGGCGGATATTTGAGTGAAAAATTCACAATAAATATTCCTTAGAAAAAAAATAAAAATAAAATAAAAATTCAAGCACTCTTTAGGTCATGTGCATTGGTTTGATTCTCATCTCCACCTCTTTCAAGATTTGCACTGAATACAAAAAATTAAAATTAAATAAAATTAAACGTATTTTAAGAACGAAAATGAAAATTCAACCTTAGGCAAACACAGATCTCAGGGCCTTAGATTGGGCTGTATCCCAATTATAATATTTGGCCTATTTTTATAAACTATTTAGTTGCATTAATTAATAGACTGAATTAGAGTACACAAAATTATATTGGCCCACGAGTCTAATCCAACTTATTGAGAATAATGGCAGGGACTGGACCGAGAAATAAATATCTGAGGGCTATGTTTAAAAAAAAAAAAAAAAAAAAAAATTTTTTTTGAGGGCTAAACTCTTCTCAAACATAAATAAATAGGCATTAGTGTTAGCTAATTAATATTTTGGGTGAACCTATTGAAATAATTACTGAGTTCAACGCAATATATATTGTAAACTAGTTTAGTCAACTAAATCATATTTGGCAACCCCTTTGTGATGAGTTTGGCGTAATAATGTAGTGATATGGAATTTAACTTGAATCTCTTACAAACCAAATCCATTAGCTCCATTATGTCACGCCACGAGGAGTTAAATTTTTTTAATTGATAATTGGATATAATTCTATAATAGTAACTAAAAATATAAAAGATAATATAATTTTCACAACTAATAATAAATATATATATTACATTAAATTAAAAAAATGGAAAAACAAATAGCGTCAGAATAGTGCAACGCTAAAACTGGCGCTCCACTGTATAAAACAGAAATACTGCTTCATTATACAGTCCTGCGCTATTATGCAGGACTGCTGGAGATGGCACCGTAGTAAATTTATTTATAAAATGTCATTGAATGAATTATTTTATATATTTTAATAAATTTTATATATTACTATTCATCTCATTTATTAAATATGCTAAAAAATACTAAATACATCCATTAAACACGTCATATAATACTACTTTTTAATTATTTCTAATATTTTTTGTTACTATTTTCAGTTATCTCCAAATTCTAATTTTTCAAACATCATTAAAAAAACAAAACAATAATGCATGATGAAAAAAGCATGAGAAGATCGGACTTTGAAAGGCTGTCTGTTTTAATCACCACGTTCGCTCATCAATAAATGAACTATTTCTTTTGAAGAAAATGATTAAAACTTCATATACACTCTTAATTAATGTTAGTTGGATAATGAGATATCATGATGTTATGGGTAGACTGAATTTTATATATTTTTTTAACTTTTTGTAATTAATTTGACGATATTATGCACTTGTAAATTAGCTGAGAAGAGAAACTTGGGAAAGAAGTAGATGAATATGCAGAGAAAGAGAGAATTAGAGGAAAGTAGGAAAAATATCATGTAACTGCTTGCCCTTTCAGTACCATTTTTTCCGATTACATATAATATCTTGTGGCTGGACCACTTCATTTAAATTACTAAAATGGCCATTAACATCTAACAACATGGGCTTCAATAAAAGCATTTGACTGGTCTTTGCTAACTAAACAATATTAAGGGTCTGGCCTAACAACAGGACCATTAACCTGCTGCCCCAAAACCCAATCCATACCCGTATGCACGCTCGAATCATCACCCGACTCCCCCTTTTCTCCTTCTTGCTCGCAACCCGTTCCAAAGATAGGATTTTTATCCTCTTTCTCCCCGGATTTAGGGTTTCTTCTCCGTCCAATTCCACATTCTAAGGATCAAGTCTGGGAAACCTCCTCCGACCAAATTTCAGATCTTCCCACGTGGCCTCATGAGGAGCGGCATTCAACCATTGGACCAGAATTTGTTCAACTTCGACCCCGTTTTAGTTAATAGTCCGTGTATCCAGAATGGTGGATGGCTCAATTAAGAATTCCCCTTCGGAGGTGGTTGCTGGTAGCTCCGGAGCAGCAGAGATGCCTACCCTTGGCTTAAGAAGTGAAACGTGAAACATTGGGTGCATGCGCGACTCCTCCGGCAGGTCTAATCGGTAAGCTACCTGTCCTATCTTTTCAATAACTGTATAGGGGCCATATGATTCAAGCTTAACGCACCTGTTTTTATAAACTATTTTGTCAAAACGTTTAAAGTTTACCCGCAAGAGAACGGGATCACTTGTAGGTGGGTAAGTTGACTCGAGTCGATCTCAAGGAACATGCAATCGAAATCTCAAATAGTTGTTCGTTCACATAGTAACACGAAAACTTGTACAAATTGGGGTTTTTGTTTGATTTGATTATCTAAGAAGTTAAAACGCATGATCATTAATTAAAACTAAGTAACTTCAACTAATTAATCAACTAGAAATATGTAAATTCAATCCTAGAAAGCAATCTACGAATTCAAATAAGATCAACTAGCATAATCGAAAAGCAATTATCTAAAGCGTAAGGTAAACGAAATGAATTATCTAGGCATGAACAATAACCCAACATTAATTAGACTAAAATGAAAGATTACGAATCCGAATACCAAAAGTATCTAGGGTTCGAAATATGAAATGATTCAAGAACAATAATTGAAAAGCTACTACTTAATCGCATAAATCAAACTAGGAAGAAAATTAAAAGTTTAGAATACTTATTGAAACTAAGAAGTGCAGTAAACTCTCCAGTTATTCCGGAGAAATTGCGTAGATCTTGGCCGAAAATTGAGTCACGAACTAATGGTTGGAACTTGGAACTTGCGACTCTTGAATCTTCGATCTTGATCTTCTATGTTGATATGGGATGTGAAGGTGTGTTCTTTTAGAGCAAAAGGACTGAAAGTAGGGTTGTAGTGGTATTAGGTATGTTTTGGGACGGATTAGAGAGGGGTTTATATAGTTTTCCCTTGTCTTGGAGCACAAGTTAGGGTATAAACGCATTTTCTGGGCAGGTAACAGTTAGACTTAGCGGTATGAGTTACCGCTAACTGTACCGTTAACCTTGCAGCCACTTCCCAACGGTGACCTTAGCGGTTAGGAGTAACCGTTAAGTTCGCCGCTGACCTCTCTGTCATTTTGTAATGGTGTGACTAGCGGTATGAAGATACCGCTAAGGTCACCGTTAACTTCCAGTTTCTGCTACTCCTTCGCCGGAAGGCTCGATTCTCATCCTCTATTATTCGAACGTTAACCTTTAAGTGCTGAACTCTTCCGGCTACTTAACTGTAAGATGAAAAATAGAGAATAATCATCTATTTGCATCAATTTAGATCACAATACGGTAAAATAAGCTGGAAGTATAAATATATGGAATTTAGCTTAAACTACCCAACTTATACCAAAAGTAATAAGAAAAACTAATAGAAATACTAATAAAAACATGGAAAAATATGTACTAATCACCATAGTACTTAGCTGCTAACTTGAGATTTCTCCTGAGTGCAACCGAGTTCTGTCTGAAGGGTTGTAATTTCACAAAGACCTTATCCCCAATTTCAAAATCTAGTTGTTACCTATGTTTATTTGCATACATCTGCATCCTCTGTTGTGCTTGTGCCAGATCCTCCTTGATTATTTTCCTTGTTGTTTCCCTCTAACATATTAGTTGCTTAGCATCTTCATTTGCACTGCTTGCATAATGCCCTATTGATCCTACAGGTGGAATGTACCTATATAGTGCCTCAAAAGGTGTAGACTTTAACCCTGTATGATAGTTTGTGTTGTACCAAAATTCAGCTAGACTTAACCATTTAACCCACTTCTTAGGGTTATGATGCACCATGCACCTAAGGTAGTTCTCTAAGCATTAGTTTACCCTTTCAGTTTGCCCATCAGATTGAGGGTGATATGCAATTGACATGTTCAACTGTACTCCCATCAGCTTAAATAACTCCTTCCAAAAAGTACTGGTAAAAACCTTATTTCTGTCTGAAACTATGTGTGTTGGTAACCCATGCAGTTATAAGTAGTGTCAAGGAATAGGTTAGCCACAGTAAGAGCAGTAAATGGGTGGGATAAAGCAGTAAAATGTGCATACTTAATTAGTCTATCTACCACTACTAGGATAACATCCTTCCCCTGTGATTTTGGTAGGCCCTCAATAAAATCCCTGGATATATGGTTCCATGCCTGTTCAGGAATAGGAAGCGGCTGTAGTAATCCAGGTTACCCCCCATGGTCTGATTTACTCCTTTGGCAAACCTCACATTCCATCACCTTTCATTTTTTGCCAATAGAATACCCTTTTGGCCTTCATGTAAGTGCCTAGTACCCCTGAATGACCTCCATAAGCTGAGTTGTGCATAGCTGTTAGAATTACCTTCTTAAGGTTGTTCTCATTCCCCACACACAATCTGCCCTTATACCTTAATTATCAAATCCCCTAGAATGGTAAAATTAGGAAATGCAGTAGGGTCTAGGATCTTAGACTCTTTTATCTTCTGGAAGAATTCATCATTAGTGTAGCTGTGGATAACCTCTTTCATCCATTCTGGGACAAGTGTAGTGATAGTGGTGCAGGTTTCCTCATCTAGTCCCTTCCTAGATAAGGCATCAGCTGCCTTATTCTCTAGCCCCTTTTTATATTGTATCTCATAGTCTAACCCCAGTAATTTGGTCATCCATTTCTGTTGGTTTGGTGTCATTACCTTCTGATCCAACAGGTACTTGAGTGCTTATTGATCAGTCTTGATTGTAAACTTGCCTCCAGGCAAATAATGTTTCCACTTATCCACAGCCATGAGAACTGCAAGGAACTCTCTTTCATAGACAGAGAGTGCTTGATTCTTTGGGCATAGAGCCTTGCTAAAAAAAACCAGTGGTCTCCCTTCTTGCATTAATACTGCCCCTATCCCCTTTCCACTTTCATCAGTCTCCAATATGAGCTTTTTTGAAAAGTCAGGCAAAGCTAGAACAGGTGTTGTAGTCATGGCTTGTTTTAATTTTTCAAAAGCTAATTGTGCCTCTTGATTCCATTTAAATTGGTCCTTCTTTAGGAGATCAGTCAATGGTCTACTCATAAATACATACCCCTTGACAAGTTTTCCGTAGTACCCAGTTAACCTTATAAATCCCCTGAGTTGCTTCAGTGTCTTGAGAATGGGACAATGAACCATGCTGGTTATTTTATGTGGATCAGTGGACACCCCTTCCTGGGAGATGATATGCCCTAAGTATTCAACCTTTGTTTTCCCAAAACTGCACTTACTAGCTTTATCATACAGCTTGTTCTGCCTCAATAACAGTGGAACCTCCTCCAGATGTTCCAAATGTTCCTCCCAACTCTTACTGTATACTAGAATGTCATCAAAGAATACTAGGACACTCCTTCTTAGCTGTTCCCTGAAAACCTTGTTCATGAGTTACTGAAAGGTAGTTGGGGCATTACACAACCCAAATGGCATGACTAGGAATTCATAGTGACCATTGTAGGTACTAAAAGCAGTTAAGAATCTGTGCTCATGTTTCATTAGGATCTGGAAGTAGCCACTCCTTAAGTCTATCTTTGAAAAGTACCTTGCCCCATATAACTCATCTAATAGTTCATCAATCACTGGTATAGGTTAGTCATGTTTGACTGTAAGTCCATTTAAATACCTGTAGTCAACACACAACCTCCAGGTGGCATCTTTTTTCTTCACTAAGATTCCTGGTGATGCAAAGGGTCTCCTTCTGTCCTGAATCATCACTGCCTCTAACATTTCCTTAACCAGTTGTTCAATAGACTCCTTGTGGTCATGGGTTGTCCTGTATGGGTATTGGTGCTTGGGGGTGCTTCCTGGTTTCAACATAATTTGGTGCTCAATTCCCTTTTCTGGTGGTAGCCCCTTGGGTTCCTAAAAAACATCACTGTATTTGTCTAACAATGTGCCCATGTCCTTATTAGTCTCCAGATGTTCTGTCTTGGATATGGTTACCCAATATACCTCCTCCACTTGAGTACACTGCTCTTCATGTATCAATTTGTATAAGGAAGGACCAGAAATGAACTTGCAGTCTGTTGTAGAAGTAATAGCCTGAATCCTTACCCTCTTACTCCTGAGAGCAACTGTAAAAAACCATCTTGGCATAGTCTAATTCAATAGGGGTACAAGACTTGAGCCAATCCCCTTATAAAATGAGGTTACACCCTTCATTTTGTAGCACCCCCGGGGAGTAGTTGAATTGGTGTCCTTTCATTTCCCAACTGAAGTCCTTTACACATTGATTACTCACCATTTCTTGACCATTAGCTACTTTCACAAGCAAGGGCTTAGTTGAACTGATATGGCAACCCAACTGTTTGGCAGTTCTTTCTTGAATGAAACTTAGGGTGCTACTTGAATCAATGAGTATATGTAATTGTTGCTCTTTTTGTTGTCCACACACTCTCATAGTGGTAACCCCATCCTCCCCTGAGATGGCATTGAAAGACATCTGCCATCCATGATATCTGGGGTATCAGTGTAGTCCCCATCTTCAGTTTGTAAATAAGTCAGTTCTTCCTCTTCAGTCATAATCATGTAGCTAATTCTGTTCTTGCATCTATGGCCTGGCATGAATTTTTCATCACAATTGTAACACAGTCCTTTCTCTCTCCTAGAAGCCATCTCACTTGAGGTCAGAAGTTTGGTAGGATGTCTCTGGTTGTGGGTAATAGTTGTTTTCCCATAGGTTAAAGAATTCGCACTCTTAGGGTTTGGTAAACTGGTATATCTGGCAGTTCTTTTTAACTTCCTTGTGATAGCATCTAAGGTAATTAGTTGATTTCTGCCCAAATCTATGGCTTGCTGCAGTGTGGTAGGTTCAAACATTGTAATGAAAGCTTGCACATCTCCAGATAAACCACTGACAAAACTGGTTATAAAATAATCCTCTGAATACCCTTGATTAAGCATCAACATACATGCCTTGAGCTCCTCAAAATTTTTCACATAATCCATGTAAGACCCTATGTGTTTGAGTTTATTAAACTCTGCAATGATTTTAATTTCCTTAAGTTATTCAAACCTGGCTGAAATGATGTCTAAAAACTGAGCCCAAGATAATTCACCCTGATTACTACTAAAATTCTGGTACCATTGGGTTGCTTTCCCTTCAAAGTGAATAACAGCTAGTGTAACTTTCTGTGCATCAGTCATGAAGGGTACTAACTTGAAATAACCATTACACTTTAACATCCATGATCTGGGTTGTGTTCCATCAAAATGAGAGAAATTAATTTTTGGCAGTGGGTTGGTGGTGTGAGTACCTGTATATTCGATTTGTGGTTTCATCCTTATTGTTGTGGCTAATTTGACCCCTGTTTCTGATACAGGTGTAGATAAGGGTTTGCCCAATATGGATTCTCCATCATTCTGATTTTTCCTCTGTCTGGGTTCAAGATCTGCATCTAGAGTGTGGCCAAGGTTGTAGTGAGATGCTCCAGCTTACTGGTCAGGTTCTGTGTTTGTCTGTGTATAGCAGACCTGATGTTTGAAATCTGAGCTTGCGTTTCGGAGTTAATATCTAATATTTGTTCCTGCAGTTTCAGCTCTGAAGCTTCTCGTTTCTAGGATTCATTTTGCAGCACTAGATCGATGCATTTTTGAGCTTCCTGAAGATCTTTAAAACGAGTGATTTCTGCCATATCGAGGATCGTCCACTCTAGTGCCAATTATTATGGGTAGACTGGATTTTATATTTTTTTTTTGTAATTTTTATGTAATTAATTTGGTGATATTATGCACTTGTAAATTAGCTGAGAAGAGGAACTTGGGAAGAAAGTAGATGAATATGCAAAGAGAGAGAATTAGAGGAAAGTAGGAAAAATATCATGTAACTGCTTGCCCTTTCAGTACCATTTTTTCCGATTACATATAGTATCTTGTGGCTGGACCATTTCATTTAAATTACTAAAATGCCCATTAACATCTAACAACCTGGGCTTCAACAAAAATATTTGACTGGGCTTTGCTAACTAAATAATATTAATGGTCTGGCCCAACAACAGGACCATTAACCTGCTGCTACAAAACCCAATCCATACTCGTATGCACGCCCGAATCATCACCCGACTCCCCTTTTTCTCCTTCTTGCTCGCAACCCGTTCCCAAGATAGCATTTTTATCCTCTTTCTTCCCCAATTTAGGGTTTATTCTCCTTCCAATTCCAACTTCTAACCTTGCCAATCCCAATTTCATAACACATAGATGGATATATACTATGTAAGGGTAATTTAGGAAAGTACACTACCCTTCTACCTTGAAGATAACTATTTGTGCACAATTTTTTAAATGGCCAACCTACTTTTAATTTGTGCATAATTTCCTTAAGAAGTAGCATTAGGAGAACTTGTATAAATTTTCTATTTTCATTCATTTAGAATAACTTTCAATAGTAAAATGCAATTGGTAATGATGGTTATTATAATAATAAAAAAGCACTATTCACTCGGATTATTATTTACACTTTTAAAAAATTAAATTACTAATTATTATTACATAATATTGATCCCAACATAAAGAGTGGACTATTTTCTCCACTCTAAGAAAAAAGAATTCATATCTCTACTCTTCAGTAAGCTGCGAGTCCAAAAAAGAAAAAGAAAAAAGATGAATTTAACTCAATTTGTCAGCTGCAAGTTCCTTTCACAAATCCAACTCAATTCTTGACGAAAACGTCAATTGCAATAGTCTCGAAGAAGAAAAAGAAGAAGAAATGGACGAACCGAAGGGAACGCACCGCACGCGGTCACGGGCAGCCCCCGATTGGACGGTGGAGGAATCCCTAATTCTCGTAAACGAGATCAACGCCGTTGAATCGGAGTGGGGCCCCACACTCCCTTCCTTCCAGAAATGGCAGCAGATCGTCGAGAACTGCAACGCGCTAGACGTTAGCCGGAACTTGAACCAGTGCAAGCGTAAGTGGGACGCGCTGTTGAGCGAGTACAGGCGGGTTAGACACGAACCGGCGGACGGCTCGCTTCCGGTTGAGCTGTTCGAGGCGATCGAGATTTGTGTGAATGACAAAGGGAAAAGGAGCGTCGGCAGTGAGGATGACGAGGCGGCATTGGCAGTGGCAGCGCCGGCGGCGGAGAAGGATGAGCAATTGGTTATGGAGACTGACCCGGACTCTGACCCGGAAGCGCAGGGGCGTGTGACTAAGTTCTTTTTCAAAACCGGTAATTATTTATTTCTTAATTAGGTTCGGTTATTTTTGTGAGCTCCATTTTTTTTACAGGTTCATATTCATTCATTTGTTCAGTGTTTGAGAACTTGAGATTATACCTTTGTTACTTTATGGTGATTTATTTTACCTGTAAAATCTGAAAAATCATAGCTGATAGTATTAACTTTTACTGCATGGTTTAATCACTCCAGCTGATGACAGTAGAAATGTTTCTGCTAAATGGAGTTTGCAAATGTAGGTGATATAGAAAACTCTTGTTTTTTTATGTTACACACTGATTTATTTATAGGGAAAATTGCAAAACTAGTCATGTATGATTGTATCTATAAATGGTGTTTCAATATTAGTCATGGAAATATTAAAGACACAATTTTAGTCCTATGACAATTTTGTCCCTCAAACAACAGTAACAACTTTTGTCGTGTAATTGGCTACTGAGGGCATTTTGGGAATAAATGAAATATTGAAACAGCTCTCAAGGGCCAAATTTGCACCAATTTAAATCTTATAGGACCATAATTGCACAAAGCAAAACTTACACGACCAAAATTGGGAGGAAAAAAAAAAGAAGCAAAATATATAAGACTAATATTGCAATAACCCTCTAGCATACATAACTAATTTTGCAATTTCCCCCTTATTTATACATGTTAAAATTAAGGAACACATTTGTAAACTCCCGTCCTTAACAAATAATACCCTCTCTAATAGGCGGCATTTATATAACCGAAACAAATGAGTAGGCGACATTTGTAAATTTGAATGAAAACCGGACCTTTTTGTAATTAGATAAAATCTTAAGTTTCTTTCTTTCTTTCTTTCTTTCTTTCTTATTATTATTTTTGAATCTTTCTTTATCTTGTATTATTAGGTTCCAAGAAGCAACGTCGCAGAATGAAGCGTAAAAAACGCAGACTTCAAACCCTAAGTCCTTGGGGATACTCTACGAATCCAAAGACAAAGCACGAAGAATCGAGCAGCGTAAATGAAAAAGTGACCAACACAGAGAACGTTGCCGAAAGCTTGCCTGAGCAGGGCAATGTAGAAACGCAAGAACAAATAATGTCTAATATGTTGTATGAAAATGCGTTACAGATCCATGCAATACTTGAAGGTAACATAGCCGATGATGTAGACTACAAATTGGCGGATCTGAAAAACGCTGAGGCTGTGCAAATCGATTTTACGAGACGACGAGGTGATAAGCTTATCGATTGCCTTGGAAATATTTCGGTGACTCTTAACCAGCTTTGTGATTTAGTCCAACAATGCAAGTGATTTATTTATTTATTTGTCTTGAGGGATGGTTTTAAAATTTTCTTGCAGTATGTATGTATTTTTTGCCCCAACTATGTGTTTTTCCAGTTTAGCACCTCAAGATTGCAAATGGGTTCTGATAAGTTTATATGTATATAAAAAAAATATTTGAACAGGCTTGATTTAATTTTAGACCCAATGATACAAATTAGTAAAGATTCAATAAAATTAATTAATATAGATACAATGCTCAATAACTCCGCAATAATTTGAATCATCGATTAAAAATGATGTACATTTAGTCCAAGTTTTAATACTACCAATGTATGCTAACGCATGATTATGATATCCAGTTAACAACTAAGGCAAATACGCTATCACTATTTGCAAGAAAAAAAAAACAATTAAAATAAAAATAAAAAATCCAAGCCGGCCAAGAACAGCTAATCAATCCCTTTTTTGCTTGACTTTGTCAATCCCATATCATCCTTTGTGATCTCCAACCCCATATCATGCCCTCCTCATTACAAAACATTCTTTTCTTAATCTCTCCAAATCCTCCCATTTTTCCCAATAACCAAAAATAACAAGACCATGTCTCGTTTTTCGTTCCTTGTTTTATCCGTGCTGTCACTATGCGCCATCCCAGCATCATCCGACGACAAAGCCTACGCCAAATCCCTTCTCAAGTTCAAACAATCCTTAACCAATCCCACCATGCTCGATAACTGGCAAGAACCGGTCGACAAGTTGTGTTCTTGGAACACGCCTACTTGGACCGGCTTATTATGCGCCAACGGCTCGTTTGTAGGAATAAGGCTCGAAAACATGTCACTAGGAGGCAAAATCGACGTCGATTCACTCTCAGAATTGCCATTGCTAAGCTTGAGTGTGATGCATAACAACTTTTCGGGGCAATTTCCTAGTGGTATAAAGAGGCTTGGGAAATTGAGGAGTTTATTTTTGGCTAATAATAGTTTTAGTGGTGAAATTGGTGATGACGCCTTTTCGGGCATGAAGGGGATGAGAAAAGTTGTGTTGGGAGGTAATTTTTTTACCGGGAAAATTCCGGTTTCTTTGCTTGAGTTGCCAAAGCTGGTGGATTTGCAGCTTCAGGGTAATCGGTTTGGAGGGCATATACCGGATTTTCGGCAGGCGGGTTTGATCGTGAATTTTGCGAATAATAAGCTTGAAGGTGCTATACCGGCTGCACTTAGGAATCAGAATGCAAGCTCATTTTTGGGTAAGTTCTGTGATTATCAGTTTTAAGTTTGTGTTAATTGCAAGAATTACCTCGAGGTTTGGTTATAATTACAAAAACAGCCCAATTATCTTTTAAATTGAAATTTAACAATTATCCCTTACTGACTTTCAATTTGTAAAACAGAAACCAATATCAAGTAAGTATTTGTAAATATATTTGTTATATTGAATTTTTAGGGATATTTTTACTTTTCCCTTGGACAAGATCTTGTGAAAAATGGGTTGTGAAGTAACGCAAATATTAGACGTTGTTGTGGGGTAATTGCTCATTAATAGTAAGTGGTGTGCACGTCGTGTCACCTAATGCAGGTCAAACAGTTTGAGAAATAAGTATAAACTATTCTTTTAGGGGGTTGATTCTAATTTCTAATTACAAAGAAAAATAAAACCTTTCAAAACTACAAATGCCCCATTTATTTATTTTATTTTACAACACCACATCCACAAGAGATATTTGTAATAACCAATAAGGGGTTACTTATAATCTTGGAAAATGATTAGTTTCTTAATTTAAAAAAAAAAAAAGTCTAGTAACTCAACAAGTGTAGTTTTTGATAGAGCTGTCAAAATGCAATCCGGGCCGTAGGCTTGCCTGAGTGGTCCAAGTTTATAGGGTCAAGCTGGCATAATCAAATTATGCAAAGCCTTAAGAAAACAGGTATATTGGACTTGGCCTGATTTTTAACAGGTCCGAAGAAAATTGGTCAAGCAGTTCGATTTCTTGGCTCGACAAGCCCTTGAGCCAGTACTATTTAGGCTCGAGCTCAGATCGAAACTCGATTTTGACCATGTTCGAAGCGAGCTTTGACCAAGCCACACATGAACTGTTCAGCTCGTTTACATCCCTAAATTATTCTCAATTTTTAACCTGATTATTTAACCCCCACTTGATTATGAAAGTGTATTTCTGATTTTTTTTTTATCTTAATTAAAATATACTAAACTAAATGTCCTACAATTGCCAAAAATCTTTAGTTGTTTCAAAATCCCATTTTTTAACCATGTTAGCATAATTACAGTCTTGACATATTTTCATTCTTTCTCATTTCTTTGCCAAATCAGGAAATATGAAGCTCTGTGGCAAGCCCTTAAACCCATGCAAACCAACAAAGAAGTCGACCAACAAAATCGCATTCATCGCGGCCGCTATTCTCGTAGCCTTCATCATCCTCTTCCTCCTCTTCTTCTACCGCAAACGCGCAAAACCCCTAAAATACCAAAAATCACTTCACCCTTCCCCAAAACACAAACCAAATAAGACCGTCACGTACAAACACAGCGAACAACATGGGAAACTATGCTTCGTAAGGAACGACAGAGAGCGATTTGAGCTGGAAGAGCTCTTAAGGGCATCGGCTGAGGTCTTGGGAAGCGGAAGCTTTGGTTCTTCTTACAAAGCCTCCCTTTTCAGCGGACAGGTTTATGTCGTCAGGAGGTTCCGACAGATGACCAATGTCGGGAAGGAGGGCTTTTACGAGCACGTGAGGAGGCTCGGGAGGCTTTCGCATCGGAACTTGTTGCCTATTGTGGGGTTTTATTACAGGAGAGAAGAAAAGCTTTTGATCACCGACTTTGTCGACAATGGGAGCTTGGCTAGTCATCTCCATGGTATGTATATATGTTTGCAATTTTTTTAGTATATATATAGAATAGTGGGATTTTGATGACATTGTGATTTTTGTGATGAACAGGCAAAAGAAAGCCCAACCAAGCAGGTCTTGATTGGACCACACGCCTAAGAATCATCAAAGGCGTTGCTAGAGGATTAGCCCATCTTTACAAAGAACTCCCCACACTAACACTCCCACATGGCCATCTCAAGTCATCAAATGTCCTTTTGGACACCACGTTCGAGCCCATTCTAGGAGACTATGCACTAGCACCCTTGATCAACAAGGACCACGCCCAAGAGTTCATGGTGGCCTACAAATCGCCCGAGTCGACCCAAAACGACCGCGTCACCAAGAAAACCGATGTTTGGAGCCTAGGGATACTCATACTCGAGCTGCTCACGGGCCGTTTTCCCGCTAACTACCTCAAGCGAGGACGTGGGCCCAGTTCCGATTTGGCCACGTGGGTCAACTCGGTCGCGAGGGAGGAGTGGACCGGTGAGGTGTTCGATAAGGACATGTCGAATGTGGCGAGAAACGGTAGTGAAGGGCAGATGATGAGGCTTTTGAAGATTGGTATGTGTTGTTGTGAGTGGGATGTGGAGAAAAGATGGGGTTTGAGGGAGGCTGTCGAGAGGATCGAGGAGTTGAAGGAAAGGGATAGTGATGATGATGATTATTATTCTTCTTCTAATAATGCAAGTCATCATCAAGGTGATGTTTATTCTTCTAGAGCTATGACCGATGACGAAATTTCGCTCTCTCGAGCGTGAACGGTTTAATCAAGGATTGTCTGCAGACTATTTAAAAAAGTGATTCTCAACTTCTAGGAATAGAAATGTGAAGTGTTTTTTGATTAGGAATTGAGAATTATCATTACTTAATGTTTTTTTGGTTGCAAATTATAATGTTCCTATCCTATTGCATTGATCCTTCATTACATACATGTACACTTTATACAGAATATGTACATGTTGATTTAGTTAGTGCAATACAGTAGATGGTGTTATTTCTACACTGGTGAATAGTTAGAGATATTGTTTAAGTTGTAATTCTTTTTACAAGGTTTATACATTTTATTATCAACATTCTGAAAATTGATGAAGTATTTATTTATCTTTGAGTGAGTGGCAATTATGTGATAAAGGAAGGATATTGAGGCCAAAAATTTAGGACCACAAATTAGTGGTGAAGAATGGATATAGAGGGAGGGTGTGCTTTTGATATTAGAAAAATTGTTGAGAAAAAACAAAAAAAACAACAACTATGGCGTTTCCTATGAACACTAATTCTTGGAACCTGAATTTGAAGTGTAACTCAACCAAGATTTATGTAAAACCTTTGAACTGCATGCCACTTCAACAACAACAGGTATGTTTATTTAGTTCAAGTTCAATTAATCCTTTTCTTATTTAATTTTTGGTTGATTAATAAAGTTCACTTCTTCTGGGATTTGGAAATTCAATAGTAATTAATTATTGATGAATTTTGATTTTCAAAGGTAGATATTGGAGTTGTATGTGAATGTTGCAGTGGCAAAGGCTGGTTGCTTTGTGACTTATGTAAAGGGCAAAAGGTCAATGTGAAAGCAGATAACAGCAGAATTTACCGCCGTTGCCCGGCTTGTAAAGCAGTAAGTAGTTAATTAATATTTATATAATGCCAATCATGAAATAATTCTAACTATGTTAATTAAGTTTGATCACTTTTTTTTTTTTTTTTTGGCAGATTGGAAGAGTCTTGTGCTCAAAATGCAAAGTTTACAGATGTGTTACATTTCCGGATCCGAATGATGGGGTGGAGTTAAACTTTTGAGCATATATGAGAAATTAAATTCAAGCATCTATAATTCAGACATGTTATTGAAGAGGCTTGTGTTTAAACAAATTGCAACATTGAGTTATAATCCATTTTTTGATTTTTTTTTTTCTCTTTCCGTTTTTTCTAAATTTATGATATCAATGTTGGTCATTTACTAACAGCGTTCATTTGTGCATTTTTTCGATAATCTAATTTACAGGAATACTTTTTGTGCATGAAAGCATATTATTACGTTTTTTTTTTTTTTTGATACATATCATAAGAAATTTATAATCACTATTTATTGTTATGTATTCTTGTGTTAAAAATACACAATTGTATTTATTTTCCTACCTTAAAAATACATAATTGTTGTTATTTTATATATTTGTTTTTGAAATACATGATAAAAAAATCGATAGGTTACTACAGCAACAAGAATTTCAATTGCTCTCTATTCTTTTTAATTATAAAAATATATAAATTGTGCTACAATTATCAAACAAATAAAAATGGTTTATTGGCCCATGCAGGTTTCGAACCTGCGACCTTCGCGTTATTAGCACGACGCTCTAACCAACTGAGCTAATGGGCCATTGTTATTTAATTCTTTGATTAGTTTATAATTATATTAAAAAAGCAGTATTCATATTTTGAAAGCGAAAAGATATTTTTGAAACATCACATAGAGCTATTAATCTGGAACCGACAGAAGTGACTAAAGCCCAAGTGTTTTGGGCCTTTGCACGATCACAACATAAATGAATGCAAGCTTGGGTTAGACTTAGAAGCCCTAGAACAAAAGTGTTGATTTCAGATGAATTTCTCGTTAATACAGCATTGATAATAATGAACCGTTTGATATTGTGTTAAGAATATATTCAACGGTAGAATGAATAATTGACATCAAAGTGATATTATCGATTGATCGGATGAAAGTTGTGTGATGTCAAAAATTTCAATGTTGAGCTGATATTGAAAAAATTATTATTTTATTTTATTTTTTCCTTTTTTAATAAAAATAATATATAAAATGTTTACGCAATTAAAAATAACCACATAATTAAAAACCTACAGTTTTTTTTATTAAAAAAATCAGATTTATTTTGAACTTTTAAATATTTTTTGACTTTATTCGAATTTAAATAATTACTGTATTTATTTTTGAATTAAAAAATAATAGATTATACTTTTTTATTTATTTATATTTTTTCAAAAATTTAAATGCTGTTTTTGTGTATATATATATGTTTTATATACACCTGCTCACTAACATATTAAGCAATGCACAATTTCTCCGTAGAAAAATGAGGAAAAGAAAAGGACAAGGTGTAAATTTGTGTTGGGAAAGGAGGTATCACATGTGACCTAAATTTGGTGCTGTGTTACTGTCTTATGTCAAATAGATTAGTTGAATTAGTTTTTCCTCCCTTCTGAAAAAATAAAATAAAAAGAAAAGATAAGTTAAATTAACTTTTCCTTGCATAAAATAGTATAGTTGCATGTGCAATGAAGTTATAGGAAGTTTTCTATTATTTAAATGATATTTTTATTATATAACTTACAGGTGATGTTCGTGTATTGGATTTTTATTGGGCTCAATATCATTCTTGAATTTGTTTGATTTGTTCCTATTTCAATTTTTCTCCAAATCTTAAGATAGCACGAACAAATTACAATAACTTGAACATTAACTACCAACAAAACTTAATAATATAAAAAATAATTATGATATGGTGAATGCATCATGCCCAATATAATTGAAATATTAGTTATCAATAAACCTTAATATTGTGTTTACTTGCATAACCTATTACCACAGAAAATGATACTTTACCAAATTTGCACATCCTATATATGTTAGCTTTTAAAGTTAACGCTTGTGTTGTGATAACTGATAAGTAATATATTTTTTAATTTAATTTTATCATTGCAAAATAATAAAAATTAAAATATTAACTTTTCACTTTTAAAAGGCGTCAGAAACCACGTTGAAATTAGGATTAGTTTAGAATTTAATTAAAATTATATTATTATTTATTTAGTTAATTAGGATTATTTTCAAAAATTAAGATTAATTTAGAGATTGATTTAGAATTATTTTAAAAATTAGGATTTAACTGTAGTTATTTAGATAATTGGGGTTTATTTCAAAAGGTAGGTTTGATTTTGGATTTATAGCGATTACTTTCAGGTTTAGGTCTTAATTGCAAATATTTAGATAATTTAGGTTTGTTTCAAAAATTAAGTTTAATTTTGGATTTAATAGGCAGTTATTTCAAAATTGGTGTTCAATTGTAATAATTTAGTTAATTAGGGTCGTATTAAAAAATTAGGCTTAGTTTTGAGTTTAATTAAAATTGGGGGTTCAGTTGTAATTATTCAGTTCATTTGGGTTGATTTTAAAGATTAGTATTAATTTAGAGATTAACTATGATTAATTATCATTAGTATTTTAATGCGACATTATTTTACTATTCCATTTTTTCATGTAATACAATTGAATTATTTATATATATGTTGTTTATTTGTATGAATACTTGTGGTTTTATTTGTGTTGTGATTGGATGTTAGTTTTGTGATTAGACATTAGTTTTGTGGTTGGTGTTGTGTTTAAGTCAGTGATGACCAGGTGTACGGTGCCAGTTGGGAGGTTTTGTCTTTCTAGTAATGGATTTAAAAAACTTTCAAAATGTGGTGTTGGTTTCAAAAGGTTTTAAAATGTGGTGATGGTTCTCAAATGACGTGGTGATCGGTGAATGTTGTATTCAATATATATGTTTTGAATTGTGAAGAATATACATGTTGTGATTGGTTGGTATTGTGGTGACGTCAGTTATGGCGTGGTGTACAACGCCGCTCGAGAGGTTTTGTCTCTCCAATAACGAATTTTAAAATTCTTCAAAATGTGGTGATGGTTTTTAAATGATGTGGTGATCGGTGAATGTTGAGTTGATATATGTTTGAACTGTGAGTTTGAATGTTATTTAACATGTTAAATTATTGTATGTTGTGGCTCACAAATCAACAAATTCTATTGCTAATCCATTGATTATCTACGTATCGATTATATTCTTCTTTCTACGCTCAAACATCGTACTTTAGACCCATTTGGAATTTAGTATCAAAGAGAGAGTTTGATATTAACTTGTGAAATGTCCACTTATTTTGGTATTTTGAGAATGTGATTATCTTAGTACGTATGTGTTTTGTGAACTTTGAAATTTCGATTTCTATCTCTCATTTGTTCTCGGGTGCACTATAATATATGTGTACTTAGATAATTAAGGTGAGGTGCTGCCGAAATTTCCAAGTACTCAAAATACATAATGAGTTAATTTCATTACTTATGATCACATTCTTGAATGGATAAGGCTGTTACCAAAAACTCAATATTCATATATAAGCACTCTCATACTACTCACATATCTAATCCTAATTAGAAAATCATAAAATGAGTTCAAATCGTAGTTGGATGTAAAACGGATGGTGGATGATCATTTATCCAAAGCATTCATGGAAGGAGTGAAGAGTTTCATTCAATTTGCACTCGAGCATCCTGGAATGAAGCATGGGAAAGAACTGAAATATCCTTGTAGTCATACCAAATATAGGAATCGTAGTTACCATAATATCAACGATATCAAGTATCACCAAATTAAAGATAAATTTATACTAGATTACAATATATGGACTTTTCATGGGAAACAAGTCGTGGCCCCACGCATCGTGTCTACCTCAAGGTCCACATTGACAAACCATCTTACGTTTCTCTTGAAAAATCATTGAATATGCACATCAATATGGTTTAGGATGTAGCCGGTCTAAACTTCGATGTGGTTGGTGATAAAGAGGAACCGCCAAATCCAGAGCCCCAAAAGTTTTGCGACATGTTGAGAACTAGAAGTCAACCTTTGTATCTCGGGTGCAAGAAATATTCTCATTTGTCTCAAGTTGCCCGCCTCATGAATTTGAAGTAAGAGAGTCACATGTCTTAGAAGTGTTATGGCCAGTTACTTGACCTAATCAAAGAGGTCGTACCAAAAGATAATCATGTATCTGATAATTTTTACAGCACCAAGTATTTGTTAAGTGGTATGAACTTACTGATCAAAAAGAGAGATTGTTACTTGAACAATTGTATGATCTATTGTAGAGATGATTCTGAGCTGGCCAGTTGCAAGTTTTGTAATCAACCTCTCTTCAAATCGCTAAACAAGGGAAAACAAAACGATGTAAGGTAAATGTTACATAAAAAATATTGTATTATCACTATAAACAAAAAGGCAAATGCTGACAGAAATTGCTAACGGTCAAGGAGCCATCAGCATATGCTGACGGATTGCTGACGAGTGGACTATGCTGACGAATTACTGACTGTCTTGCATGTAATTGTGATATTTTTCTCGTATTTTTAATTAGGGTTTAATATTATTTTTAGTATTTTTTGAGTCGATTAGTTAGGTTATTAGGTTGTTTTTCTTGTTTTGTTGTTTTTCATGTTTCTTGTTGATTTTATATTTAATATGGTTAAATGAGTGCAATTAACTGGAGGTTTGGTGTAATATTTGGGTTTTTATGTTTAAAATTCCTATTTTTAAAGGTGGAGGCTGAATCGAACTTTTTACACCTACTTTTTATTTAAAAAAAAAAGTTCGTCCGCAAGAGAATGGAGCTATTGTAGGCGGCAAGTTGGACTCGAGTTGAATCACAAGGAAAACTTATCGGGAACTATTTCGGTATTTGATTTTACGTACATAGAAACAAAATAAAAACTAAACTAAACACTCGATCAAATATGGTTTGTGGTTTTCTAACATCTACGAGCAATAAAATCAAAAGCCTTTTAAAACGATTATGAAAACGAGGGTTCTAGTGCGTCGGAATCGTCTCCACGATCAGGGTTGTCAATCCTGATGGTTCTAAACGACCCTAGGCACACTAGAACGATAAGTCTAGCCAACAAGCATCATCATATTCAAAAGCATAATTTCAGCAATCAAGAGCATGAGAATATCGTCATTAAAACTAATCCAACAAGAAATCTCAACAAAACTATTTAAGCAGATAAACATAAATTAACTACGAGAAAATCGGTAAAAGGATTATACTAAATTACGCTATTAAAGTTCAACATCAAAGTAAAACGAAATCCAAAGCTACACTATAAAAACAAATAAGCAAAATTCAGAAACACTTATTATCTAGAAAATCAGCAGCCATCGAACAATCTTCAGCGATGAGAAATGGCCTTAAACATCGAACGACAAAGAAATGAAGAAATGGCGAACTATTAAACACGAATTATGCATGAATCAAAAGGGGGCAAGAACCGAGGGATATCTGCAACGTTATGAACCTTCCCCCCAAGTTCCAGCCTCTTAAAATGAAGAAACCAACGAGTTTATATAGATTTTTCCGAAAATAACCGCTCAAACTGATGGAGCGTCGGCGTCGACGCGTGCCAGGCGCTTGCATCGACCAGGCAGTGTGTCGATCGACGCGGGCCAGGATCGACACAACTACAAGTGTTCGTCGACCAATCATCGACGGTGCGTCGACTGGCGCGGGCGCAGGTTGCAGGCGTCGGCAGGACTAGGACACTGGGTAACCCAGTGTCGGACTGGTACCCAGTGTCAGCTCAGCACATTGCTCGGCCAATCTTCGTCATCTCGATGCTGAAAGAGAAAATTAAACATAATTAGACTATTACTTATAAAATAAAGGAGAAAAACATAAAATGAGATAAGAAACGAAAAATACTAAAAAGAAGAGAAACGAGAAGAATATAAACCTAAAACCCGATAAAACACACAAAATGCAAAGCAAAAATACACGAAAATCAAATACAAATATGTACAAATCAGAGGCATTGAAGGCCCAAATCCAAGCCAAGGCGTGCCAAAATCGGTGCCAAGAGCAAGCTCCAAAGTGGCGAACATTTTGGAATGCTCTCCAAGGCAAGACAAACCCCATGCCAGCCCCTTGGCAGCGCCTGGCGCACACCAGGCGACGCGCACAATCCAAGCCAGCGCCCAACCCTTGGCGCAGGCGATGCCACAACCCATTCCAGGCGACACCACAATCCAAGCCAAGCCCCCAGCACCATGCCAGGAGACGCCACAATCCAAGCCAAGCCCCCAGCACCATGCCATGTGCCACCCCAAGCCAATAACAGCGCCAAACATCAAGCCAAAAGCCCATTTTGGGTCAAAACTTGGTCAAACACGGGAATTTTAAGTCTCTAAGGCTAATTTGGCCCATTTAAACCCAATTAAACCTAGTATAAATAGGAACCCAACTCTCATTTTGTAAGAAAAACACACCTCCTCCCAACCCATGTTTAGGTTTGAGACTTAATTTCTCTCTAGATTTTAGATTTATTTTCAAGCAATTCCTTGGGTTTGTAAGCCTAAGAAGAATTCAAGTATTCCCTTGAATTTTATTTTGATTATAATTTCATTCAAGGTTTTGGATTCTCTCTTTAATTCAAGTAAGTTTTCCTTTAATTTCATGCTTGTTCTTCAATTCTATGCCTTTTGTCTTAACTCTTTGATTTCTTGTTAGATCTTGTGAATCGTCCATGGAATCTAGATGAGTGACACGTCTAGATCATAGATCGAGTCTCGAATCGTTTTTATTTCGAGTATTTCATTTGCTTTATTTTAAATTTAATTTTCATGCATGATTTTATGTTAAATCCTATATCTACTCTTCGTTTCTTGTTATTTCTCGAAAAGATTTAAACTTTCATGTCAAATTTTGCTTTGCACTTTCAATTTAGGCATACGACCGAGGCACCCTACCAACTTGCACTTTCCATTCCTAGCTAGTTATTTACGTGTTTCATTAGTTTTAATTGCTTTATTTTCATAGTTTCCATAGTTTTTTTTTTCATTTTCCTTTTATTTTCTTAAGCTAAAAACACGTTGATCTCTATAGTCAATCGAAATCCGATAATATCAACCCAATGAACCTTTTATACCACTAAAAAACTACAAAACACTGATGGGTGAAGAATTGCTGACGGGTGGACTATGCTGACGAATTGCTGGCGGGTGAAGGTCGTCAGCAAAAAATCTATCAGCGACCCATTTACAGCCCATCAGCATTGTCTAATTTGCTGAAGGGTAGCAGCTAGGATTGTTGACGGCCTTTACCCGTCAACAAAATTAAAAATATATATACATTTATATAGGGGTGTGTTCCAATGAAAACCATGTGGTATTTGCAAACCTACAAACTAGTGCTTTTGTTATATATTAGCAGTGCTTTTATTATACAATCATAGTACTTTATTAATATTTCAGTTATATACACCAAGAGTGCTTTTATTATATAATCTTAATGCTTTTAATCAAATAAGAAAATATACAAAAAATCTAATCCATCCATTTAATTAGATCTAAGGCCCATAATTGACCTTAGGATAACAAATAAGAACATGGTTCTCATTTGAACCTAATCCTATATATTATATATATATATATATATATTATATATATATATATATATATATATATATATATATATTGTTGGTGGCCCTTTAAGCCGTTAGCAAAAATCCTAAACAAATACCCTTGTCCCCAACTTTCTTTTCCTGCACTTTTCAGAAAAAAAAAAAACGAGCAGAGAAATAGAAAAACCGACAATGACCCTCCCCCGCCTCCGACCACCACCACCACCGCAGATAGGGCACCACCACTACCGCCGCCAGAGCCTGCCATACCCACCGTAGCCAAGCTCCACCATCTGTCGCAGCGGAGCTCCATAGCCGCCACCACCTCAGCTGCACGTAGTCGCCACCGCTGTCACCAGTCGCCACCGCCGCCAGAGCCCGCCAATTTTGTTTTTTTAAAAAAATAACTAATTATTTAGATATATATGTTTTGCATCTGATTGTGGTATTTTTCTCGTATTTTTAATTAGGGTTTAGTGTTGTTTATAGTGGTATTGAGTCGAGTTTCGTTAGGTTATTAGGTTGTTTTCTTATTTTATGGTTTTGAACCTTATGTGTGCGACGTTAGTGAGGTTTGTATGAATCTTGAGTTTTATGTTCAAAATTCCTATTTCATAAGTGAAAAAAGGGGCTCGATTGAGACTGGTCGTTATTTTAAGAAGATAAAGTTCGATTGGAAGGACGGCTCTTGAAGTTAGAAGCACTAAAGAAGCGTAAATAGGTGACTTAACACATTAAATTCGTGCCAGGATGCGCCTAGATTCGAGCCAAGGCATTGAGGCCCAAAGATCCGCGCCAAGACGTGCCTAAACCCACGCCACAAGCTAGCTCCAAAACACCAAAATATTCTGGAATGGTCGCCAAGATGTGCCAAGCCACGTTAACCCGCGCCTGGCTCCTTGACGCACCCCTTGGTGCATGCCAGCGCCTGCCAATCGCGCGCGCCCGCACGCCAGCGCCTGCCAACTCGCGCCCACGCCTGCCGCATCCCTGCCGTGCCAAGACTCGCCAGCACCCGAACGCCAGCGCCTGCCAACTGCCCGTGCCAAACACCTTCCCGCATGCCACCACACGCCAAGAACCCACATGCCCGCGCCCACGCCTTCATGCCAAGTGACGCCAAGGCGTGCCAAGTAACGGTTATGCCACTCTTCTTCGGCACCATATGAACGGGACTCACCCACTTACTATCGGCAATTGCAAAATCAATCCTTCCTCTTACAATTTCAATATCTCGGCTTTCACTATCTCCTTAAGATCTAGATTCAAACGCCTTTAGAATTCTCGAGAAGGTTTGGCATCATCCTCCAAAATGATCTTATGCCTGCAAGTTGAAGGTCTAATTCCCTTAATATCTCCAAGACTCCAACCAATAGCACCCTTATGAACTTTAAGCACTTCAATCAACTTTTCCTCTTCTTCTCGATTCAAATCGGCAAAGATAATAACCAGTTTGCTCTCCTCTTCTTCTAAATAGACATACTTGAGGTGAGATGGGAGAGGCTTAAGCTCGGGCTTGTGTCTCCTCTCGACCTCATGGGGACTAATTCGAGCAATTCAGCGATCCCCTCGAGATAATCTTCAAGCTTTTTAATGGTTTCAACGTCCAACCTATCATCAATAATCTCCACCTCCCTCTCTAAAATTCCGTCATTGTCCTCAACGACACATATACCATCCCTCTCACATAATCCTTTGGCACATTGAAACACAATTGAATCATCATTATGAATAAGGGCCTCCTTTCCCTCACAACAACCTTCAACAAAAAATCCCGGGCCAAACTCCCCATCATTGCTCTCTTCCTCCATGTAAACTTGTTCAACCAGCTCTAAAATCATGTCAACATGTAAGCAATCCGCATGATAGATGCTTGATGGAAGAGATGGCAAGTTAGACATAGAAAAAGTGATCGATTCACTCGCTACGGACAAAGTAAGATTTTTCTTCCCAACGTCGATCAAGCATTGAGTTGTAGCCATAAATGGGCGGCCTAGAAAGATAGTGTGTTCGGCACCATCATTCTTCACCATGCCAACATCCAACACCACGAAATCTACTGGAACCACAATCCCTCCAACTTGTACAAGAACATCCTTGACCATCCCCTTTGGGTATCTAATTGATCGATCGACAGCAACCTCAGACTCCTCCACCCCCTCCTCACCACTCGTATTGTTATTAAGACGTTGAAGTAAATTTATTGTGAACTAATTAGTTATACTTGATGTTGACGTACCTAAACTATATGTTTCATGAATATTTGTTAAATAATTAGTTTTTTTGTGTTTTGTAATTCTGGCATTTAAATATAAACATGTGAAAAAAACAAAACAAAAAATAAGAATACCAATGGCTAAATGCCCGTCTATAATTTTAAAAATTACAAACACTGACGGGCACCAACACGTCGGCATTTGTCGTTAATAACGATCATCGGTAATCACTGAAGACTTAACGCCCATCGATAAGATGCCAATGGTGTATCCCGTCAGGCCGTCATTAGTATATGTCGATGGATGAAGCATGGGAGGCCGAAGGGTGTCCCGACAGGTATGGACGTTGGTATCGCATCGATAATAGTGCCGATAGGAAATTGAACCTGTCGGCTCTTTTTTACCGATGAAGAAGATGCCGACGGGTAAAATTGTTAGCATACCGTATGTATGAGTACTTGTCGATGACATAGCAATGCGTTTGGCCATTGTTATTTTCCTTTTTTTTGTAATGCATACTTCTTGAGTTATTTAACCTTATGAATGACACTTTCTTGGATCTGGATGTACTGAGGTCGAGACATAAAAATTAATAACAAGTTAGACAATTCAAATCAAAATTGTATGAACTAGGAAAAATATTAAAATATTTTATGTCAATTACAAATATTAGTGATACGAATAAGAGTTAAAGTATTGAAGATGTGTCCTGAAAATAAAATGTGTACTACAATTTTTAATATAATAAGAGTGTCGATAAAATCTTGTTCAATGTAGAAAGTTCTCATAACTAATCAATCATCACTAATATAATTTATGGGTTTTGATCTAAAATAACTTATATATACTCACACTAGAATAAATTTAACATGGGCTAATTCAATTTACATGAGCCAATTTTCTAAAAAGAAATTTAAAACATAAAAAACCATGGGTTGGAGCCCACCAGATCCTTTGGGTGGCTCTCCCTTGCTCATCATTCCCCTCATCAAGCTCCTATTGCAATACACTCACAAAAGTCCATGAGTACCATCAGGATAGTACACCAGCATGCTGCTACACAAGCTGTCAACATGGCGTAGCTAGCTCTCTTCCAATAAACCTAGTACTACCAAATCATTATTGTACATGGGTAAAGCTATCTAGAATGTTCCATGCAGCTTTATATATACTGCATGAGTATTATGGTTGTAATAATCTTAAAATATCATTTGAATGAAATAATAATATTTATTGTGAATCTCTTTATGTTCTTAGCATTGCTAGCTTTAATGGCATAAATTTAGCTTTTCATTATGCTATCATAGAGGCATGATAACCTCCCCTACCTCTGTATTGTTGCCATCACTCTAAATAAAGTTTTTATCCCTTATCCTTTTTTTTTTTTTGCTTCAAAGTTATTATCTTTTCACCTTCACTAATGTCTATACAACAAAATGGTGGACACACCATCTGAAACCAGTACATCTGAAGCAGCACCAGTCAGCTCACAATAATACACTATTAGATCTAATCAAATCTTTATATCCGAATATAATGCTATCTTCCACCCATTAAGCCATCTAGTGACTGCAAAGCTCAATGAGAACAACTACCTGGTCCAGTAGTAACAAGTCATGGCAGCTATTACATGATGTGGTTTGAAGGATTTCTTGACTAGTCAGAATATAAAACCAGCTCAGTTTATTCCAGGTACCCAGGGGCGGATCAGGATACTAACTTTGGAGAGACAACTTATTAAGAGGAATATATATATATATATATATATAGGGGTGGGTTCAAATGAGAACCATGTCATTATATGCGAACTTGCGAACTAGTGCTTTTATTATATACCATCAGTGTTTTTATTATACAATCCTAATGCTTTTAATCAAATAAGGAAATACACAAAAAATATGATCCATCCATTTAATTATATCTAAGACCCATAATTAACCCTAGGTTCACATATAAGGACATGGTTCTCATTTGAACCTAATCATATATATATATATATATATATATATATATATATATATATATATATATATATATATATATATATATATATGTACGAAAACTAGGGTTTCTGATTTTGCTTGTCATGGAACTTTGGTTTTTGTGTAGTTTTTCTGTCACTAGTTTTTTAATTCTTGTTCACTTATTCTTCAATACACGAGGAGACATTTTTTCTATAAGTTTGTGTTTTATGTTGTGCGTGCGTGTGTGTCAAGTTTCCGTGTGTTTAATAATAATATTTTATTTTTTTTATATACATTAATGAAAAAGAGAAGAGAGATAAGGACTGCTTATCCCAACAACAAGAAAATGAAAACTGTTGGATCTGAAGACGGTCACAAAATTGAAACCCTATCGTTAGTTCGAGGGGATATTGGCCTGATTAAGCATATCAAAGAAGCTGGTTTTAATTGCTGGTGAAAATAAAAAAGAGGATATATATAGGATTGGGTTCAAATGAGAACCCCGTCATTATATGTGAACCTAGGGACTAATCCTGGCCTTAGATATAATATTGCACAGTGCAATTATATGTTCAGGTTCATTGTGCTTTTTACACAGTACTGTAGTGCTAAAATCAGTCCAGTTTTTTATTTAATTATATATATATATATATATATATATATATATATTATATATATATATATATTATATATATATATATATATATATTACGTTTTAAAACATGCAATATGTATCTTAAATTGTAGATCTTGAGAATTTGATTAACTTGATATATATTTCATTCAAAATGAATAAAATTTGAAAAAGTTATGGTTTGTTGAAGAATTTGAATTTGCAGTTTATAGACGAAATTTGCGATGCTTTTTGTATACAATCGTAGTGTTTTTTTTCTTAGTCTATTGTGCTTTCTAAAGAACAATGTAGTGCTCTTTGTAAACGTTGATATATGTCCAAATTACCATTTTTAATTAATTAATGCATTTTTTTACATTATTACCATGCTGACATGTCATGATCTCAACCATCAAGATTATCCAATCTAATGGTCAAGATGAGTCCCTAGGTTCACATATAATGACGGGTTCTCATTTTAACTCAACCCTATATATATATATATATGAAAAGTCTTATAACAAAAAATAACACGATTAAAAAAATTATAAGTGCACAGTTTGTACTAATAATTAGTATAATACCATAACAAAATCCAAAAATTTTGAAAGATATTGAATATAGTATCAAATACATCTCTCTCTAACTAAAAGGAATATGACATTCTTTTAAATTCTTAAAGTCTTCAACGATATATTTTATGCTTACATTTCTAGCAATTTCTCTCTCACTATGTATCACTAATGCATATGAGAGGAAACCATCCTCTATTTTTCTCCATAGTCTAGTTTTGGCAAAGTTCATCACGGAGAATGATTGTTATATAGTGGTAGTAGAAGTCGGAAGAGTAAGCACTAGCACGATCACTATGAAAATGATATTATATGTAACAAACTTCATAGACTTCACCAACCACCAAAACAACTTTGAAATGTTTGTTGTGGACCTTTTGATTACATTGTACTCATAATTCTTCAACTACATATTTAGTTTCTCCTTTTCAAAGCTAGTAAAATCTTGAGCATAAACTTATTAACCAACATACATATTTCCACAACCCAGAAAGACTTCACACTCTAAGGACTAAAAGCATTACTGGGAGTGAGAAATCTCATCGTATCATCACTAAAGTGACCATTAATATCTTGTAATTGTGAATCTATCGTAGAATAAAAGAGGTCAACTTGATAATGATGCTAAATGGTGAAGTTATCTTGATGACGAAGGAACCAACCTCATCTATCAATACATAGAGCACTGAAATTAGGAATATCAATATTCCAAACCTCACCAAAAGACTTTAATTTTGCAATCAAATAATCTCATTTGTTATCCCTTATCTTTTGTAGTAAACTCTTGGTAGATAATACAAGTTTCGTTGCATTTACAGCATCCTGAGATTTTCTTTACAATGTCTGAAAAGATTATTAGTGATCACCATAATTTCATCATAATATCCTATGAACATAAAATCAATAGAAGTCATTTCATCATAAATGGATGTTGCATCTGCTCGCTGAGAAGGAAGCACATCCTCCATAACATTAAGCAATACTGTACACGATGCACTAAATATCTTAATTAGGTTAGACAATGATCTCAAATGAGAACTCTAATGTTTATCAGTAGCTTGTTATAAAGTGCCAATCTTATTAACTCCACTCCATGTGTCAAGCTCATTGATAGCAATCAAATGTGCAGTATCATCAGCATGAGCACTCTTCAGTTCATCATTACATTTTTAATAAAAACCGACAATATTAACTATAAAAGTTAATTTATCAAGAAATTTATGAATGGGCTGAAGATATATTGATATATGTTGTAGTTGGTTTATCAAAATTTCACATGCATTTTCAGCATAACGATGGGCTGAAGATACATTATCTCTCCCTATATGGCTGAGTAAAGCACTTTCTTTTCTTCCAATTATAAAATCCATCAATAATATATGTAGTTTGTTTTGAGTAAGATAAAACACGAAAAATAATATATTTTATATTTACCTAGTGAATAATCCAACCAAGGAAATATTTCTTACCAATGGAGATTGAATCATCGAGGATAGCCAATACAATTATTTAATGGATATTTTTCGAGAATATGTTGATATGCTTTCAGATTCAAATAATCTTGATAAATCTCTTCCATTTGGTTAGAAGGGGTCACATTCTAACAAATTAAGATCAAACTCTTCACAGTATGTACTTGTTGATCTTTTTGAAGGAGTTTCAGATGAAGGGACTTTGTCATTTGAGTCTGGAGATTGAGTTATAGGAGTAGTTGGATCTATTCATTTGTTCTTTTCCATGGGAAAGTTTATCAAGTACAACTGATTTCCACATTAAAGCAAATAAAGCCTATTGGACAATATAACTCTCAACTTATCAAAAAGTAAATATCGAACTCCTAATCATCATCAAAATAATTAAAATAATATTATTATAAAAAAGGGGCCAATCAACCAATACATAAATTCATATTCCATAACAAGTTTAAAAATAATATTTAATCAATTACCCATCTCAAATTCTCAACCAACAACGGATTGAAGGTACGGATTTTATCAAATTATTTGACCAAAAAACAATAATTATTATTTCTTCATCTCTTTTCAATCTATTGTGGGTCGAAAACCGAATTTTACAAAAAGATAAATAAATAAATTTACCAAAGCAGTAAGACCTAGATAAAAGAAAGTAAAATTGAGAAAATGGGAAAAGTTAAATAGATAATCGAAAACACATGCTTGAATGGCGGATGGTGGCGACGGTAGGGAAGGGAGGTGTCGCGGCTTAGATTGAGAGCAGCGCAACAACATAGCAAAAAAGATGTGTTGTTGTCTTGTCACCTGTGTTACGAGTATTCTTAGCTCTTTTTTTTTTTGTTCCGTTCACTGTAAACTTTAAGTGGGGTAAGCAATTGAAAAATAAGAAATAAAAAGAGTCTAATGGTACCTTTAAGGGCAAGCTCACCATTTGACCAACTTCTCTACTTGAACTCTTGTAGAGGCCAAGTATTATATAGATCTCATATAAAAATATTCGTATATAATTGTAGTATTTTTGAAAACTTCTGCAGGGGCCATGGCCCCCTAAAGTATATTGTACATCCATCCCTACAGGTACCTCTCCAGGCCTATCAATTCTTAATACAAAGTTTATCTTATGGAATATGCAAGATCAACTGTTAGCCTCAAGATAATTGTTCAATTTATCTTATAATATTTTGATAACAGTTGTTTGTTTGCGTTTGAGTCATGAGATATGGCATGCTCTTTAATCTTTTATAGTCTGACTCAAGCCGAAATAATGCAATATAGAATCTAGTTGAAATCTTTGACGAAAAGAAATACAAGTATGTGGGACTTCCTTGACAAGGTCAAAGCTTGTTGTGATGTTTTAGCTGCTGCAAGAGAAAGAGTGAATGATTGAGATCATGTTCTCCATCTGTTGTCTAGTCTTGGTAGTGAATAAAACTCTCTAGTTGTATGTATGACTTCTAAAATACTATCTTATACTCTCATAAAAGCTCATGTTGTACTTCTCAACTTTGAAGCAAAGTTAGAGATTATTGGAATATGTAATTCCAGCCTAAAAGGCAACACCTTAGTGGATTTTACCAACCTGCATTATGTGTAAAAAAACAATGACAGTCTCAGTATCAAGGAAGCATGGGTTGAGGAGCTACATTTTAGTACTACAACAGAGGTAGAACATGAAGAAATGGCAGAGAAAGAAGAGGAAGATACAATGGTCCTAATTATAGACAAGTGCTTAGACAGGCTTGATCCTAATTATGTTTCTAGTAGTATTCATGTCAATATTTCTCAAGGTTCAATCAACAACAAGAACAATCCTACACAAAACAACAACTCAGGAAATGGTTTCACACTTGTTGTTAACTACTAATCTGGAGATTTCAATAACAATAGCAAGATTGCAATGACATGAATAACCTCAACTCTGCAGCTGAATTTCATGGTGAAGACAAGGTCCATGTTGGAAATGGAGCTGTTTTAAATATTTCACATATTGACAATTCTATATCGAACATATCACCTTCCTCTAATAATAAAAACAATTTCATTTTGAAAAGTATCCTACATGTTCCTAATATTACAAAAAAATTAATTAGTTTCTCACAATTTGTCAAAGATAATCACATGTGTTTTGAGTTTCACCCTGTGTTTTGCATTGTGAAGGATCAAGCAACAGACACTCAACTACTTAAAAGAAAAGTAGCCTCTAATCCTTCCATCTTATCCCCAGTTCATCCATCTCAACTCATTATTCGGCACTCTAGACTAGGTCATTATTCTTTTGATATTGTAATAAAAAGCTCTAAATCATTGTAATCTTCTCTATTATCTTAATGAAAGCTCTCTTTGTTCTTTTTATTTAAAGTAAAAATGCCACAAATTACCTTTTAAAGACTACCAGTCTATGCATTTACATCCACTTGAACTAACTCACACAGATTTGTGGGACCATGTCATTTCAAATCTACAAATGTTTTTTCTTCTTATTATAATAGTTTAGTTGATCATGCCACTATATAAACTTGGTTCTATCTCCTCAAGTCCAAATCTGAAACATATAAAACTTTTGTTAATTTTAGAACTCTTGTTGAAAACCACCTAAACACAAAAATTAAAATTGTCTAGAGTGATGGTAGAGGTGAATTTGTTGCCTTAAAATATTACTTTCAACATGGGGTCATATACAGAACATATTGTCCTCACACACCTATATACAGAACATCTTGTCCTCACACACCTTAACAGATTGATCTAGATGAAAGAAAGTATAGATACATTCTTGAAGTAGGTCTCTAGTTGTTAGCTCAATCTCATGTTCCTTTTTATCATTGGGTGATCATTCTACTCTGCAATTTACATTATCAATAGGACCACACCCAAACTCCTTCATTATAAATACCCCTTCTAGATGCTCACTAAAAAGAGGCTAGACTACACTCTCCTGAAGGTATTTGGATGTTTACTCAGCTATCCTTATCTGAGATACTACAAAAAACATAAAATGGAGTTCAGAAGCTAACCCTCTACATTTCTTGGATATAACACTCAGTACAAAGGTTACATGGTACTTTTATATGACAACAAAATCATATACACTAGACATGACAACCTCACACATCTATTCCAAATCCCAACCATACATGTACTTGTTTCCACATATACATCAAATCACTCCACTATTACACCTCTAAATACATCACCATCTCGTGCAGCTCACTCTTCCAATCCTCAAGTCCCTACAAACTCACAAATCACTCATCCCTCACCACTAGAAACTAACTACATCACCGCTCACACTTCAGACACCTCTTCTATTTTCAATAATAACACTTTTCATGGTAACTTATACACAGAATTGCCAATTGGGAGTTCTAATGTAACTACTTCATCACCAATTACAGTACTGAAAGGGGCATCTTATGTTTACTAGGTCTAAGCCACTGATTTCACAATTAAAATGTTTATAATGCTACCATTAGTGAAATTAAACACAATTGTCATCAGAAGACATTACAAATCTCATAATGGAAAAAGAATATGCATCCCTCATTCAAATTCAAACATATACTCTTTATGTTCCATTTAATGATGGACAGATAACTGGTTGAAGGTGGATATACAATTTGAAATGTTGATGGTTCTATTGTTAAATACAATGCTGGATTAGTGGCAAAAGGATTCACTCAAATGCTAAAATTAGACTATTTGAAACGTTTAGTCTAATCATCAAGACAACCACTATGAGAGCCGTCTTATCACTAGTAGTCACAAAGAATTGGAGTATAAGGAAAATTGACATTGACAATTCTTTTCTAAATGGTGATTTGGAGACAAATCTTTACATGCAACAACCTCCTAGATTTGAAGGATAATTATTCAAGTCACTGCATAGACTTAAGCAAGCTTTCAGAGCATGACCATCCAAACTTGGAAATACATTGGTGTATTTAGGATTTGATATTTGAAGAGTTTGTTGAGAATTTTATTCTTGGGAATAATTCCTTTTTTTTTTTTGCCTTTCTTGGGCCAAGATATATCAGGGAACTAGAATTAGGACTTTAGATTTGTTTCCTAAATTATGTCTAAGACTTTATTTAGTTTCCTAGATTGTGTTTAGGACTTGTTTAACTTGTCTACCAAGTTTAGGACTCTAGGACTCTTGTCTATTTAAGACAAGACAAAGTCAAGAGAAGAGGACAACTTCGATATACTTACAAACACGATTTTTAGAGAAGGACGCCACAACCAAGAGACGCACGGAAAAGCAAAGAGCAAGACGACGCAAGCAAAGAAGAACACGAGCAAGTAAACGACTTGTGGCAACAATCCAAATTAAGGAGATCTTCGAAGTTGCGTAACCAAATGAGAAGATCATCACAAGCTTTGTCACAAGACTTGAAGCCACGATTTTAATCACGGGATCTTTGGAGTTGCGTAACCAACAAAGAAGATCATCATCCTTCAAGGCGACAAGTATTTTAGTATCATAGTTTTTGATACCGTAATTTTCATATATTACTTTAATATTTTTGTATTGATCGTGAACAAGATAAGTAATATAGTTTTCGGGTTTGTACACCCAAGTTCACAAGTATCTTTTACTTGTGAACTGGTTTTAAATTGTTGTGTTCGATTTTTAATATTTATTCCGCTGCACGTTTTTAAACTCTGTGTGATGTTGGTTTCGATGTTGTTAACATCGTTCTCAACATCTATTTTCTAAAACTGTAGTTTATTATTCTGAAACTGTTTGATGTTGATTTCAGTGTTGGTTAATATTGAAAACAACATCGTCTACTGATACTCACAGACCTTCAAATTTTACAGAGTTGATAACTCTTTATTCTATAGACACATTAATAGTAATAACAGTATTATGATCTTGATCTATGTTGATGACATACTCATATCTGGAAGTGATTCTGCAGAAATTCAAAGACTCATCACTGAATTGAAAAAGGTATTTGCATAAAAGGATCATGGAGAGATCAAATATTTTACGGGAATATAAAAAACTCACACTTCCTTTATATTATTTCTTATTCAAAATAAATATATTCACTGTGCTCAAAAGAGCTAGGATGCAAAATGTTAACCACTCCCATGATCATTAGACCTCTATTATCCAAATTTAATGGTAATCTCATGCAAGATGCTTACATGTACAGAAGTATAGTTGAGGCACTTCAATATGCAATAATAACTAGCTCTGAAATACTCTATCTTATAAATAAGGTTAGTTAGTACATACAAATTCGACTCACAACCCACTGGAGAGTTGTCAAGAGAATTCTCAGATATTTGAAGCACACTTTGAGCTTTGGTTGGTACTTTACTACTTCTAGAAATCAGACCCACGCTGCCTTTGTAATTGTTGATTGGGTATCCAATATAAAGAAGATTTATTGCGTTTACCTTGGAAACAATCATGTGTCTTGAAGTGCAAAGAAATAAGATAGTGTATCCAGATCTAGTACAAAGGCGGAATATAGGTCCTTAGCTAATGCTACTTATGATGTGTTTTGGATAAGGTCCTTGTTGGAAGAGCTCAACATAAAACAATTGAAAGCACTCCAGTTTGGGTTGACAACATGGGAGCTATGTCACTGACCAACAACCTCATACTGCATTCTAGAACAAAGCATCTGGAATCGGACCTGCATTTTGTTAGAGAATTTTTTTTAAATATGATCATTTCAGCTCATCATGTGCCAACCATTGTTCAAGTTGTAGATCTCTTCACAAAACCTATTTCAGGGCAATTCTACACCAGACTTAGGAACAAGCTTAACGTTGTTCCTAAGCCATAATGTGAATTGACGGAGCATAAAGAAGACTCATCACTCACCATATCAACCTCCTGGTGCAATACATCCACAAGTCCATTAATACCATCATGATAGTACACCAGCCTGCTACTACATATAATGTCAACATGGTGCAGCTAGCTCACTCCATCTAACCTAGTACTATCCAGATTGTTCCATGCAACTCTATATATAATGCATGAGTATTAGAGTTGCAATAATCTAAAAAAATCATTTGAATGAAATAATAATATTTGATGCGAATATCTGACTGCTCTTAGCAGTGCTAGCTTAAATAACATTATGGTTAGTTTTTTCTATCAACTAGATTCAAATCAAGGGCATGATTGAACGGATTAGAGGATGTGATAATTTATTCATAGTCAATCAATTTCTTTTGTTGCTTTATATATATATTTATAACTAACTACTGCTAGTTGATTATGACTAAACTACTTCTACTAGGAAAACCTACACATTCTTCTAATCAACTCCTATTTAACTAATGTTGAGAAAAATCATTTTTTTTATCCTCGTCCCATGTAAAAGAAACGTTTAATAATAAGAACTCAGGTGTTGTTATAGATTTTAGGAAAATATCATTCTTAGAAATTCGAAATATTTTATTTATTATTTCAGTAATGTAACTTTCTTAATTGTTTTCTATACATATTTATAATATTTTATATAATTTTACCATATGAATATTGACAAATTAAATATTTAATTAACTACTTTAGTCACATAATATTCTAATCAATAATTTATAATCAACGATCACGTACATAGCTAGAGCTGTAACCGAGCGAATTGCTCATGAGCTACTCGCAAGCAGCTCGATCAAAACTCGGCTTGAGCTTGGTGTTGACCAAGCTCGAGTAGCCTCGAACTCGGCTTCATTCCTCAAAGTCTTATTTCTATTAGCTTGCAAGCCAGCTCGAGCCAATATATATATATATATATATATATATATATATATATATATATATATATATATATATATTATATATATATAAAACGTATTTTATATATAAAACTAGATAGATAGATAGATAGACAGACATGCAGATCATTAGAAAACATCTTTTATATATTTATTTGTATGATAAATTATATATTATTTATAGAAGAGCTCGGCTCGAGTCGACTTATGAGCTCGAAATCAAGCTCGCAAGTCGAGTTTGAATTTTATTTTATGACTTGATCAATCTCGAGCTCAAGTTGAGCTTGTACAATTTTCGATTTCAAGACTAAATGGACCCAATCTCAAGCTCACCTCACATCGTTTACACCCATGTACGTAACCTATTATTCTTTAATATACCACACGTGTCGTGAGCTTATTAATACTCGGATTGAATATCGATCTTTAATGCAAATCTAAAGTAGAGGAAACATAAACATGAACCAATCAAAACAAGCAAACATTGCCTAGATGTGAAAGATATCACGTAATCTGTGCCTCATTCTCCTATGTATTTTAGAATGGTGCTTGTCTTCAGGCATAGAAATAGGATCTTGTTTATCCTTTCCTTTTTAGTCTTTTCTTTTAGGTTATTTATACCTTGTTCAATTCTTGTAATGTAAGATAGAAATATAGAATACATTCTCTCTTTATTCCCTTGCGTCTGTGCTTTTCTTCATGGCATCAGAGCAAGTCGATCAATAACAACGCTTCCGAATTTTTATTTATTTTTTTCCCTAATGGTTTTTATCCTTACCATTCTCATCATGACAAAGGATGATGGTCAAAAAAAGGATGAGCAGACGTCTGTTCTGATCGGCTCAACGGTGGTGGACGTCATGTCACCATATTACGTTGCCGGATCGGACAGCCCTAATCTCATTTTTACGAGTGATTTACTTAACAAAGGAAATTATGCAGACTGGGACGACGAGATGAGCAACGCCCTTTATGCGAAAAATAAAATCGGGTTTGTTGACGGATCGATCCCAATCCCGGAAGAAAATCCATTAGAGTTAGCCCTATGGAAGAGGTGCAACGCCTTAGTAAGATGCTGGCTACACATCTCGATGGAAAAAGAAATACGCAATAGTGTGAAGTACGCAAAAACGGCGCACGAGATTTGAGAGGATTTGAAAGAACGATTTGGAAGTGAAAGCGCACCTAGAGCTTTCGAGTTGAAGTGCTCCATATCTCTCACTCGACAAGACAGACTCTCCGTCTCAGCATATTACACCAAACTCAAAGGCCTGTGGGACGAATTCCAATCCATATCACCGATTCCGAGATGCAAGTGTAATGGGTACAAGTGTGATGTCTCGAAACAGATCACAGAGACAAGGGAGAAGGAACGTTTATACGAATTTCTTATGGGACTAGACGAAACATATGGGGTTGTTAAAACTCATATTCTCAGCACCAAGTCTATTGTTTCACTAGGAGTTGCGTTTCATCTCGTCTCAGAGGATGAGCGCCAACGACAAATCGGGGCCTGCTGGAAGGAGTTCTATTGAAGGAGCAGCTTTCTAGTTCCAGAATTATCGCCAACAAGATAAGACCACCGCACGCATGGCTAACAAACAGCGTGAACCCACAAAATTCACTTATTGTGGTAAACTCTATCACACCATTGAAGAATGCTACAAGCTTAACGGTT
>BMAC01000857.1:197552-213323 GCA_014905375.1 Phtheirospermum japonicum
ATCTGTCGCAGCGGAGCTCCATAGCCGCCACCACCTCAGCTGCACGTAGTCGCCACCGCTGTCACCAGTCGCCACCGCCGCCAGAGCCCGCCAATTTTGTTTTTTTAAAAAAATAACTAATTATTTAGATATATATGTTTTGCATCTGATTGTGGTATTTTTCTCGTATTTTTAATTAGGGTTTAGTGTTGTTTATAGTGGTATTGAGTCGAGTTTCGTTAGGTTATTAGGTTGTTTTCTTATTTTATGGTTTTGAACCTTATGTGTGCGACGTTAGTGAGGTTTGTATGAATCTTGAGTTTTATGTTCAAAATTCCTATTTCATAAGTGAAAAAAGGGGCTCGATTGAGACTGGTCGTTATTTTAAGAAGATAAAGTTCGATTGGAAGGACGGCTCTTGAAGTTAGAAGCACTAAAGAAGCGTAAATAGGTGACTTAACACATTAAATTCGTGCCAGGATGCGCCTAGATTCGAGCCAAGGCATTGAGGCCCAAAGATCCGCGCCAAGACGTGCCTAAACCCACGCCACAAGCTAGCTCCAAAACACCAAAATATTCTGGAATGGTCGCCAAGATGTGCCAAGCCACGTTAACCCCTGTCTCTTATACACATCTAGATGTGTATAAGAGACAGCATTAATATAAAACGTATTTTATATATAAAACTAGATAGATAGATAGATAGACAGACATGCAGATCATTAGAAAACATCTTTTATATATTTATTTGTATGATAAATTATATATTATTTATAGAAGAGCTCGGCTCGAGTCGACTTATGAGCTCGAAATCAAGCTCGCAAGTCGAGTTTGAATTTTATTTTATGACTTGATCAATCTCGAGCTCAAGTTGAGCTTGTACAATTTTCGATTTCAAGACTAAATGGACCCAATCTCAAGCTCACCTCACATCGTTTACACCCATGTACGTAACCTATTATTCTTTAATATACCACACGTGTCGTGAGCTTATTAATACTCGGATTGAATATCGATCTTTAATGCAAATCTAAAGTAGAGGAAACATAAACATGAACCAATCAAAACAAGCAAACATTGCCTAGATGTGAAAGATATCACGTAATCTGTGCCTCATTCTCCTATGTATTTTAGAATGGTGCTTGTCTTCAGGCATAGAAATAGGATCTTGTTTATCCTTTCCTTTTTAGTCTTTTCTTTTAGGTTATTTATACCTTGTTCAATTCTTGTAATGTAAGATAGAAATATAGAATACATTCTCTCTTTATTCCCTTGCGTCTGTGCTTTTCTTCATGGCATCAGAGCAAGTCGATCAATAACAACGCTTCCGAATTTTTATTTATTTTTTTCCCTAATGGTTTTATCCTTACCATTCTCATCATGACAAAGGATGATGGTCAAAAAAAGGATGAGCAGACGTCTGTTCTGATCGGCTCAACGGTGGTGGACGTCATGTCACCATATTACGTTGCCGGATCGGACAGCCCTAATCTCATTTTTACGAGTGATTTACTTAACAAAGGAAATTATGCAGACTGGGACGACGAGATGAGCAACGCCCTTTATGCGAAAAATAAAATCGGGTTTGTTGACGGATCGATCCCAATCCCGGAAGAAAATCCATTAGAGTTAGCCCTATGGAAGAGGTGCAACGCCTTAGTAAGATGCTGGCTACACATCTCGATGGAAAAAGAAATACGCAATAGTGTGAAGTACGCAAAAACGGCGCACGAGATTTGAGAGGATTTGAAAGAACGATTTGGAAGTGAAAGCGCACCTAGAGCTTTCGAGTTGAAGTGCTCCATATCTCTCACTCGACAAGACAGACTCTCCGTCTCAGCATATTACACCAAACTCAAAGGCCTGTGGGACGAATTCCAATCCATATCACCGATTCCGAGATGCAAGTGTAATGGGTACAAGTGTGATGTCTCGAAACAGATCACAGAGACAAGGGAGAAGGAACGTTTATACGAATTTCTTATGGGACTAGACGAAACATATGGGGTTGTTAAAACTCATATTCTCAGCACCAAGTCTATTGTTTCACTAGGAGTTGCGTTTCATCTCGTCTCAGAGGATGAGCGCCAACGACAAATCGGGGCTGCTGGAAGGAGTTCTATTGAAGGAGCAGCTTTCTAGTTCCAGAATTATCGCCAACAAGATAAGACCACCGCACGCATGGCTAACAAACAGCGTGAACCCACAAAATTCACTTATTGTGGTAAACTCTATCACACCATTGAAGAATGCTACAAGCTTAACGGTTATCCCAAGCCAAAGCCAGAAGATCAAGCGGAGTCAGGCGTTGGAAAGAAAGATTCATGGAAGAAAGCGAAAAACCCGAACAAAAGCGCACACATGACTGCTGTACCGAGCCCAATATCGAGCTTGAGTGATGAACAGTTTGCCTTGGCAGCCAACTGGTTCGCAGGATCATCCCAGGTGGCGGGTAAGACAAATATTGCGAATACTTGGATTATTGACTCAGGAGCCTCTGAGCACATAACTTATAATGATAATAACCTTAAAAATCTGAAATCCGTTGGCAATACTGCGCCAGTAAGAATACCAAATGGAGAGTTGGTTTCTGTGATTGGTGTGGGTGATACTACTTTGCTAAATGGGATTAAGTTGGAAGGGGTTTTACATATACCCGACTTTAAATGCAATTTGTTGTCTGTTAGCCAACTGACGAAAGATTTAAATTGTGTTTGCACATTCTTTTCTGATTTTTGTATTGTGCAGGACTTACGTTCGAGGGCCCCGATTGGAGTGGGTAGACTCCGCGATGGTCTGTAATACTTGGAGTCGAATGCTAAGGAAGGTATGGCCATGTCTGCAGCTGTTGATTTAGAGATGTGGCATAGACGCCTAGGACACGCTTCAAGTTTAAAATTTCAGAATCCTAGTACTTTAGATAGTGTTTTTGGAAAAGGTGGGGAACATTGTGATGCCTGCTTGAGGGCTAAGTTAACAAGACTTCCATTTCCTAGAAGTAGTATTCAAACTAATGCGTGTTTTGAACTCATTCATTGTGACATTTGGGGAAAATATCGTACTCCAAGTTTTTCTGGTGCTTATTTTTTCTTGACAGTGGTTGATGATTATAGTAGGAGTGTATGGGCATCTCTTATGAAACAAAAGTCTGAAGTCTCACATTTCTTAATCACCTTCTGCAATATGGCCCGCACATAGTTTGGCAAATGTGTAAAGAAAATACGGACTGATAATGGGGCAGAATTCCAATCAAGGGCCATGCTAGACTATTATGACAACAATGGTATTATTCTTGAAACGTCATGCACTGACACGCCTCAACAAAATGGGGCCGTTGAACGAAAGCATCGACACATATTGGAGATGGCAAGAGCCTTACGTCTTTATGCGAATTTGGCTATAGAGTTATGGGGTGAGTGTGTTTTAACGGCCATTTACATCATTAATCGATTACCTTCGTAGGTTTTAAAGGGTAAGACCCCTTATGAAATCATGTTTAGTAAAAGGCCGTCATATCAACATTTGCGTGTTTTTGGTTGTTTAGTCTATGCCAAAGATAACCGGAAAGGGGGAGATAAATTCGACGTAAGGGGGAGACGATGTGTCTTTGTTGGATACCCATACTCACAGAAGGGTTATAGGGTATATGATTTGGAGACCAAACAAATATGCACAAGTCGGAATGTCAAATTTATTGAAACAAATTTTCCTTACAAATTAGTGGAGGACAGCCCCACTATTGAAAAGGTGATCACAAGACAAAACGGTGAATGGCGTGATGACGAGTATGTTTTGCCTCAGGAGATTGGACCAAGGCCAATTGAGCCGTTGGTGGACTCTGATAACACAGGCGATGTTCAACAAAATGATGATAAGCCTGTTGAAATTGAGCATGGGCGTGTATAAGAAAACATCCCAAATGACTCGGATTGTACGAGACTAAGTTACCTCCATCAATAGACCATTCGCAACCCACTGCCAACTCGGGAACCTCAGAGGTATATCCTTTATCGCACTTTGTCACTTACGATAAATTTTCAACTAACCATAAAGCCTATCTTGCGGCCATCACTTCACGCAATGAGCCAAAATATTATCGTCAGGTGGTAAAAGTTGTAGAGTGGAGAAATTCGATGAAGCGTAAAATTGATGCATTAGAACAAACAACACATGGAGCTTGGTGCCCCTTCCGTCCGGCAAGCACGCAGTTGACTCAAAATGGGTTTATAAGATAAAATATAAACCAAATATAGATGTTGAGCGTTACAAGGCACGTCTGGTGGCGAAAGGTTTCACACAAATCGCAGGCATAGACTTTCATGAGACTTTCGCCCCCGTCGCCAAACTAGTGACGGTGCGAAGCTTACTTGCTGTTGCTGCCAAGAAAAATTGGTTTGCTCATCAATTGGACGTGAATAATGCCTTTCTTCACGGTGATTTGGACGAGAACGTTTACATGAAAATACCACAAGGCTATTTGAAGGAGGGAGAAACCAGAGTATGCAAGTTGCGTAAATCACTCTATGGTTTGAGACAAGCCTCCCGAAATTGGTATCATAAGTTTAGTCGGGCACTCATTGACATTGGTTTCCGTCAATCACGGGCGGATCACTCCTTATTCATTTTCAAGAGTGGAGACATATACGTAGCAGCCTTGATTTACGTTGACGACGTTATTCTTGTTGGAAATGATGAAGGGAAGATTGCAGAATTCAAGAAATACTTGAACGAGCTGTTTAGCATAAAGGATTTAGGACCCCTTAAATACTTTATTGGCATTGAGGTCTCTAGATCAGAGAAGGGAATGATTTTGAGTCAACGCAAGTACACGCTTGACGGTTTAGAAGAAACGGGTCTGCAAGGAGGACGTCCGTGCATATTTCCCATGGAACAGAATCTTCGTCTAACCATTGACGACGACAGCCCTTTAGTTGATGCACTCCGTTACCGGCGTCTTATTGGATGCCTTCTTTATTTGACCGTCACGAGACCCGACATACAACTTGCCATGAACTATCTCAGTCAGTTCATTTTGGTGCCTCGACAGCGTCACATGGATGCAGTGATGCGTGTGTTACGTTTCTTGAAGACCACCGCTGGTCAAGAGATTATTCTCCCGGCAAATGAGAAATTTGAGCTCGAGGCGTTTTGCGATGCAGATCAGGGGGGATGCACTATGACCAGACGTTCTTGTACGGGCTACTTCATCTCCTTAGGCGGAGCTCCCATTTCTTGGAGAACGAAGAAACAGTTGGTCGTCTCTCGTTCCTCTTCCGAATCTCAATATAGGTCCATGGCTGCAACGGTTAGCAAAGTATTGTGGTTACGGCGGCTTCTTCGTGACATTGAAGCACCTCGAACAAGAGCCACTTCCTTGTTCTGCGACAATCAAGCGGCTAGACATATTGCTAACAATCGTTCCTCCGCCGAATGTCAATATAGGTCCATGGCTGCAACGGTTAGCGAAGTATTGTGGTTACGGCGGCTTCTTCGTGACATTGAAGCACCTCAAACAAGAGCCACTTCCTTGTTCTGCGACAATCAAGCGGCTAGACATATTGCTAACAATCCTGTGTTTCATGAACGAACGAAACATGTGGAGATGGATTGTTTCTTTGTACGCGAACGAGTCGAATCAAATGAAATTATTCCACGCAACATATCCACTACGGAGCAAGTTGCTGACCTGTTTACTAAACCACTCGGGGCGGTACAGTTTCAATACCTTGTTGACAAGTTGGGCGTTTGTAACCTCCACGCGCCTACTTGAGGAGGAGTGAAATATATCACGTAATTTGTGCCTCATTCTCCTCTGTATTTTAGGATGGTGCTTGTCTTCAGGCATAGGAATAGAATCTTATTTAACCTTTCTTTTTGAGGCTTTTTTTTTAAATTATTTATACCTTGTTCAATTTTTATAATGTAAGATAGAAATATAGAATACATTCTCTCTTTATTCCCTTGCCTTGCGTCTTTGCTTTTCTTCAAGATGTACACGTAAGATCTAGAACAATAGGCAAACATGAACTAATTAACTATACTATAGTGCTGGATAGTGTTTATTATTATTATTATTATTTGGAACTGTTAGTGTTTATTATCTAATGGAAACTAATACGTGTATGGCACCCATCATCATATGATGTATGTGGCGGATACTTTAAATATGGAAATTAAAATTAGGTCAAGTAACTACCGCTTTTTTAGAAACTAACAAGATTTTTGAATTATAAAGCTCAAATTTATATTTAATTTCATCCAACTCTATTAACTACTATAAAAATACATAAAATAAAATATTAGAATGTCTGATTAAGTAGGGATTTGAAAATATTTTTTCTTTTCCTCAAAAACTTGGCCTACAAATTTAACACAAATACACACGAGAGAATTAGATTCTCCACCTCTTCTCAAACAAAAGAAGTGAATGTTACTTGAATTTAACTCTTGTGATGGTGGGGATTTGAAAATTATTAGCACCGTATCCTACTACAAAACATTTATTATTTCAATAACTGCTCTATTGCTATCTTTAACATTTATTATTTCAATAACTGATCTATTGCTATTGATACTAACCAAAATGTCCATACATAATGTTATTTGATATATGTGAATACTTGTGAAAGGTGAACTCATTTTTTGGAGAGGGTGTTCCTCTGAAAGGTGAGCAGAGCGAGATGGATGGTTTCTTTGAAAAGTGGGCGAGTTGGTTTTGTAGAGTAGCTACCTGTAGTATGAGAATGAGTTCTCATATAGGGTCGCGACCTCTTATGTTCGTGTTGTGTGCTTTAGCTCGGTTATGGGTCTTGTGAATATCAAGCCTGCGGGCTTAGTGTGAGTGGTTTATGAGGTTTTGGTGGACCGTGTGGAAATAATAATGGGCTCAACCCTATTCTATTAATTTAATGAGAGATTTATTGTTTATGTGAACTTAGCATATGAGAGGAATCCTAATTCTAAGTCATTTGTGATATTTATGGAATTATGGTAGGAGAAGGTAACCCTGTCTTGTCGATATCGCTATATTGCATTATTGCTTATATTGGAAGAGTGTTGAGTGTTTGGTTTTTCGCTTATTAACTTAAGCGTTGGAGGGCCTTAACGGGCTCGAAATCCGGCCCGTCTGAGGCGATGTTTTGTAGGACCAACTAGGTCACCAAGAGATTCACAGAAGGCTTGACAGGTCGCTGTGGCATATTCGGTAGTAACTTCAGGTCGCTAATCTCTATTTTGAGGTTAATGCCCCCTATATTTGGTAGCTCTTTTAAACTTATCATCTATCTTTAACAGAATTTACAAAGTTATAATTTACTAAAACACATTTATTTTCTACTAAAACACATTTGAAAATTATGGTTTGCTATATCATATGCGATTATAAATAGTGACACTCATGGTCATGAAAATTGACAAATTAACGTATTGTTTTTGCAATTATCTAAAGGACGAATTTACTATCATGGCCCCTCTCTGCCAAAAGCCATTTAAATACGAAGTACCTCCGATTCATTGCTCCACTACATATAAAAATATAATTAATTAAAAAATTATTATAGAAAAAAAAATTGGGTTTGCTTAAATTTCCAAACCAAGTGTCCAGTCAGAATATCATCACTCGGTCATGAACGAGAATGCGCACTATTTTATGGACCAAATTCTCAAGATTAGTACCGATCACGTTTTTTACTTCAGTTGTAGTTATAAAAACAATTATTATGGTGGGTGTTTTCTGAATTAATATATATGTCAAATATATTAAAAATCATTATCCGTTAATGAAAATCTTTCTTTTTTATAGAAAGAAAATGATGAAAAAGAGGTAATTAGAAAAGTAGCTCTACCATTTTGGAATTTATTATTTACTTGTTACTTTTATATCTGATCTTTTAAAACATTACCGATGCAAATTATGTTGTACTACGTAGAACTGATTGTAAGAAATGAACACTAAATATATTGTCAAATCAAATATTGGTTTTCCATAACCTCACGTATTGCAATCTTTTTTTATCCCGGCGCGTTAGGCAAATCTTTACGCATGCAAATTAGGCCAACAAAATAGATTGTAGTACTAAATAAATCAAGTGCAACAATTAGTTTGATCAAATAGTACAAAATTTTGATTATAATGCGAAAATTATAAAAAAAAACTCAACATATTCTCTCCCTCTTTCAAATATTTATGACATTTTAACCATTTTAATGTGATAAGGTGTGATTGGTTAATTTAGTACGTACGTGTGTGTATATATATATAGAGCAAAAAAGTGAAGAGAGAGAATAGAACACACAGAAACGCATATACAATAGAGAAAATGGAATGGAGAAAGTGTTATCTGGATGTGATATTAGTGCCATTGGGGTTTATGATATGCATGGGATATCATGTGTGGCTATGGCATAAGGTCCGAACCCAGCCTTTCACTACTGTCATCGGTACTAACGCCCGTGCCCGTCGATTTTGGGTCTCTGCCATAATCAAGGTAAGCTACCAATTTTATTCATACACTACTTACACTTCTAATTTTTTTTCGAGCTTAAAATGCGTTGAGCACAATGATATTCCTTGAAAAAAACACACGCAAAAGGCTTATAATATTCTTATCACAATATTTCACGTTAATATAATTTAACTTGTATTTATTATTAATGTGTTCTCATCATCTATTTATTTGCTACTCAATGTAAATATAAGAGACCACACTACATAGTTAAAAACTAAAGTTTTTAATTAATTGTATGACAATTTAGGAAAAATGAAGTTTAGAATAATTAATTAATTTTCTTAAATAATAGTTTTGAATTATTTATGTAATTTAATTGTCAGGACAACGAGAAGAAAAACATCCTGGCCGTCCAAACGCTCCGGAACACGATCATGGGGTCCACACTCATGGCCACCACATCCATCCTCCTCTGCTCCGCCCTCGCAGCCGTCATCAGCAGCACGTACAGCGTGAAGAAGCCCCTAAACGACGCCGTCTACGGCGCGCACGGCGAGTTTATGGTGGCGCTGAAATACGTGACGCTCCTCTTCATCTTCCTCTTCTCCTTTGTCTGCAGCTCGCTCTCGATTAGGCTCTTCAATCAGGTCACTTTCCTCATCAACTCTCCTCCGCCGCCGGGCGGCGACACGGCGGACTACGTGGCGGATCTGCTGGAGAGGGGATGCGGGCTCAGTACGGTGGGGAACAGGTTGTTTTACAGCGGGGTGCCAATCCTGATGTGGATATTCGGGCCGGGCCTGGTTTTCGTTTGCTCGGCGGCGATGGTGACCGTGCTTTACAATCTGGACTTCATTTTTAATGGTGAGAAAGGAAAAATTGCAGGTGAGAATGGGGATACTCATTAAGGTGTAGCTGTTTGAGAGACGATTATTTTTATTTCATAAAAGGAAAATAATCAATCACAGTTTGGGGAAAATTTGTAATTTTTACGTAATATACTAATAAATCCCAGCTGGAAAATAATATACAATTGATTATCACTTTGATAAAAATGTAAAATCACATTTATCCGAGCTAGGGGTGAGCAAAAAAACAAAAACCGAAATAACCGATCGTTTTCAGTTCAGTTCGTTTTTCGGTTTGAGAATTCCAAATAATCGGTTAATTCGATTCGGTTTTAACTGAAATATAATTAAAAAATAAAAAAATATAATTTTTATATTACTTATTATTATTTTTTATCAATTCGGTTTTAAACATATTTTCGCTTTAGTTCGGTTTCAATTTTGTAAATATTACGGTTTTTGTTTTTTTCGGTTTTAGACAGAATTTCGGTTCGGTTTGAGATTTTATGCAAAATTCGATTTCGACTATTTTGGTTCGGTTTCGCCCGAACCGACCGAATACTCACCCCTATATCTGACTGTGTGTGAGACATTGCCACATAAGATCTACTGTTTTACAATTTGAGATTGAATAAATGTTCATGGTAGCTTGATAAGTCACAATGCTTATTCCGGGACAAAATAATATGACCACCAAGAACATGTGTCGATCTTTGTCCGATCTCTTCTGTACTTGATTGACCGACCTGCAAAATAAGTATCGAGCGCATTCGGTGTAGAAATTCCAACGCAAGTTAGAAAGTATATGACAATATCGATATATGGGTGAAAATATATAAAAGAGATTGTATTTAAAAAGAGTTTGAGTATCTATTTATAAGAAGTATAAGATTTGATCAAGAAATAAGAAATCTTTATTTTAAACGGAAATTAGGTCTTCTCATATCAAAGTTTGATATCTTTACTTTATGACTCTTATATGAGTTCCCACCTTGAATTCTATTGGGCCTCAACGACCCACGATTCACGCATCGGGACAATCTTTTACCAGGTCGAGCTCGCCTATTAGCTAATTTTTGGGCCGAGTTGCTATCAATCAGATCGGTCCCTAATGCACTCTGAGCTGAAGAGTGTTAGCTCGACAAGTCTTTAGTTCGGTACAATCGAGCCAACATTATTTACCATATTAGGAGTCGCCTCTACTTTGCTCGTTCAAGAAATGATGACAAGTTGAGTAGTAGAGCTTGTTGTTACTTAGGGTTAGTAGTTTCATATGAAAAGTGAATTATGATATTACAAATGGTTAGATAAATCGATCGAGGGTGGAAACTGAACTTGGAATAGAGTTTTCTCATCATTATTAATTTCTTATTAACTCACGTACGTGTTTCGTTTAGTTTATTTTATTTACTTTTATTTTCTATCTTTATTTGGTTAGTTAGTTTTTAGTAGTTAGTTAATCATCTTCCACCCCATTTTATTAGTTTAACTACTTACGAATAATCACCAATTAATGCTCACTTCTCGTGGGACCGACCCTTACTTACCGCTTCCACTAGTTAGTGGAGGAAAGTTAAGGAAAAATATAAACATTAAATTTATCGCGTAACGACGCGAGGTCAATGTTGTCAGGTCGGGTAAGGGCCAACATTACGGCACCAGCTTGTTCGGGAAGTTAATGGCTGCTGCGAACAATTTTCGAGGCAGCTCTTCTTCCTTCTCCTCCTCCCGGCAGGATAAGACTCACATGAGAAAGCTCGAGGCGCAACTCCAGGCATATATGGAGGAGTTAGAGGACACGAGACAAGCTCAGCAGACGATGGAGCAGCGATACAGCGAGTCTGAACTACTATATGAGCAGCAGCGCCAGAAGCAATAGCAATTTCAGGCGCAGATGAACGCCCAAATGGCCAAGCTGTTAGCTCGTTTTCAGCAGTACCCCCGCCGCAGCCTCCCCCGTCATAGAACTATCGAATATTTTTTTAAACTTTTTGACTAAACATTTTTGTTGAACAAACTTAATAATTGTAAATTTTCAGATATTTATATATTAATTATTTTATTTATTTGTCTGTTTATTAATGATTTTTTAAAATTTTTGAGGTATTTTAATAAATAAACAAAAACTAAAATTAATAATTAAAAATAATAAAAAAGAGAAAAATCGAGGGGAATATCCCCTCGGAAAATACCGAAGAAAACCTCCTCGGAAACACCTAAGGCCAGAATGCCTTCATTTTTTTCCTTCTTTTTTTAAAAATATTATTTTTTTAATATTTTTCGAGGAGAAATATCTACTCTCGATTTTTCCGAGGGGAAATATCTGCCCTCGATTTTTCCGAGGGATATTTTCACTCAGTTTTTACGAGGGTATATTTCCCCATAGTCTTTTCGAGGAGAATTGCCCTCGGTTTTGCAAAGGGCAAATATCCCCTCAATTTTTCCGAGGGCAAATATATTCAAGCCCAAGTATATTACCGAAGAAAGAAACTTTTGATAATGCATTCGGAAAAATTTAACATTCCCTCAAAAATATTTATCGAGTAGGGTTTCATCGAGGGGAATTTTTCCTCGATTTTGCTCTTGATATATTGATTAACGAAGACATTTGATTTACTATCGAAGATTTTTCACCTGTGTAAAATCCTTTTTTTTTCTAGGGTATAAATAAAGATAGTGAATTAAAGTTTAATGCGACCAAGGCTATGTCCAACTTAATACATATTTTCAAACTCACTAATGCAGTACCTGTCACATAAAACGGTAATTCATTTCCAACCCATAAATTCATTCTCAAATTAAAAAGAATATTCTCAATATATTCATTTTCAAACAACTTTTTATATTTTTTTCAATAATACTGATATATTTATCACCTTTACAAATTGAACTTATTAAACTTTTTATAACGCCAAAGAGTATAATAAAATTAATCAATCTAATTTCATAAAATAAATGTAAAAATAAAAATACTAAATTAAATATTTATTATATGAGAAAAAAATACACTACTCGAGAAGAAAATTACATTCAAGCACACACAAAAATAAAATATAATTCACAACGAAAAATTAATGTATTCTCCTAATAATCATCTTATGAAAAAATATATATACTTTGTATAAAACAAAGAAAAAATAAAAAGCTTTATTATGTAAAATAATATTGCTGGACATCTTTGTAAATTTATAATAGTATAACACAATGGCCTATTTCTTAATATTCAAAAGACGGAAAAAGAAATTTTGCTTTTATACAGTAGAAACGCCCTAATCCGCAATTCATTTTTAGAGAAAATTTTGATTGCAATTTTGAGTTTTTGTGCTCGGTTGGAAATGCCCTAATCCGCAATTCATTTACAGCAACTAACCACAAATCATAGGTCAACTCAACATTTATGAAAATACAAAGTACAAAGGTCTAATACAAGAACGAAAAAGAAAAGGATCACACATATATAGATGAATGCCACGAGGAACAATCACTTAGCATTGCTATATTCTTTGATTCCCCTTAAACTTGGAGACGAAAGAGGAAAGTGGGCCCCACATAGAATGTGGTTAGAAATTCATAAGAGTCCAACCAATATCACTTAGACAGTGAGTTGACATGAGCTTCCCAAGTCCACATCTCCGGGACCCGATCGACTGCGTCACCAATCACTTCATTTGGGGCGTTGCTAATATTGCTATTGAAGGCCTCGGCATTTTGGTGCCCAATGCTCGATTCATACGGAGAATTATTATCGTCCCCACGGGCGCCCATTATCGGGGGGGCGATATGGTCAACGCGGTTCATGATGTTGTTATTCGTGTAGTCTTGTGGGGCGTTCAAGTAATTTCGTAGGAGATGGCTCAAACTAGACGTCAACGACCCACGAGCAACCATGTCCTCAGCTAGTTTCACCTAAACATAACATAGGAGCGTAAATGTAAATAATTAAAAAAAAAGGTCTAATAAGAAAAATAGTAAATAATAGTACCTTGGCTCTTAAAGCTTCAACGTCGGATCTAAGAACTCGATTATTCGTCGTAGAGTCTTTGAATTGCTGAGTAGCATCAGCAAGCTGTTTGAACAATGTTGCATTCTCACCACGTAATTGTTCGGCCTGTATATAAAGGCGCAGAAAAAACTGTCGTCAAAAACTAAAACATATAACTTTAAAAATGGAAGTAATCATTATTAGCAACTGTCGATAACTAAGTTACGAAGAGCAAGTGGGAATTACAATTTTGGTCCCATAACTCTGGATATTTTGCAATTTGATGCTGCTCGATTACTTATTTATTTATTTATTTTGGCAAAAACATCCCATAAGTTATGGACTTTCTCAATTCCAGTACTAAAATTGCAGGAAATCCGATTTTTAGCCATTGTGCAATTTGACGTTGTTCGGTTTTTTCGCAAAAGCACCTGTGACTTTTGGACTTTTCTCGATTCCAGTACCAAAATTGCAGGAAATTTGATTTTGGCCGGAGTGGCATGCGTTTAGATTTATGCAATTTTGGTACTAAAATTGAGAAAGTTCAGAATGAACATGGCCAAATTGCAAAATATCCGTAGTTATGGGACCAAAATTGCAATTTTCCTCAGAGAGCAAGGTCCTTGTATACCTGTCGTTCAAGATCTGCTAAATGTGCTTGCTTTCGTCTTCTTGAGCGTCGAGCGGACTCCCTGTTAGAAACCATCCTGTAAATAAAAAACACGTCAGTCATTTTGGTGCTCGACGAGTTTTTGACGACTCTGTCCTTTTTCCTTGGACTAAAATGTAACCTTTTGATGCGCTTGATATCGGACGGTTTTTTGCTTTGTTCGCAAGGACCGGCTTCAATCTCTAAGTCATCGTCATCTGATTGCTCCTGTGATGAACCGCTGCTATCTCCAGCTGCTTGATTGTCTCCACCCTTTGAATTATGGGCCGATGATGGGCTATCGACTGAAAATCACGAGCATGCAACTTCAGTTGTAATAATAATTAGTAGTCTAAAAAATTAAATTAATTAATTAATTAATAAAATCAAGGAAACGTTTTTTTGCATCGATGATAAATATATGTGACAACCAACAATATATATACGATCTCCCAGACAGGGTAAAAATTTGAGCTTGTTGAAAGCCGTAACATTTCACTTACCACATAGCGACGATTGAGAGCTAATCGGCAACGGAAAGTTCGACCGGTTAGGACAAAGGTTTCGAGACCACGTTGAAGCATCAGCCAACAAATTAGAAACTGAGATTTCTTTACGAATTTCCTGACATTTCAGAGCAAGCAATAAACAGAGTTGCATTGTTCACACCACATATAAAGAAAATTAACAACTCTAATTAAATTGATGTTGATCAAAGAAAATTAAGAACTCTATTAGAAAATGATGATAAAATTAGCTCAAAGTATGACCAGAATTGCTACATATGATACTTACATGACTAAAATTGCAATTAATTAAACTTATCTTTTTATTATTATATCTTTTTCAAGAAAAGAGTGGTTCATAATTCTTGGAAGGATTAGAAAAATGGATGGCCGAGATCAAAACTAAGTACGAACATAGCTTGCGTGGACTACAACTAATTGCCTTCCAATTGCCAAACTATAATTAAAGACAAACTATTGTTAAAGCATAAACATTGATAAAGCTAATTAAGGCTAACTTTTTTAATTTTTAACTAAAAAAAGAACAACAATACTACTTTACTTGCACGTTATTGGTACAATGGCATAAAGTCCTTTTCTCCCCTGAACACAGTAAATGGCAAGTGAACTAGTACCATACAAATTCAAATTTTTGAATCAAAATAAATTCAAAAAAGCTGCAAGTGGAAAAATAGGGTGAAATATATTTGATTATTTTGATATGGATTTAATATTTAAAAAAAATCCTACTAGTTCATGACGCAAGTTGTCTAGTTCCACAAACAATTCTTATACTTTATTCAGTAGTAAGTATATTTTTATAAATGGTGTGAATGCCAAGTTTTTTCACACCAAATCCCTAAAAATGACATCATGATGTCATGCATTGATTAATAAAAATAAAGAAAAATCGAACACTCATCTGCAATATTTATTACTCTTCATTAAAGAAGTAAATAGTAATAAATAAATAAATAAATAATGTCCTCCCATCCCATGCTGGCCGAGTCACCATCACTAACCTATTGAGTATTGATACATATTTTGTAAAGTGAAAAAGCTTTCCTACCACAAAAATTGCATCAAAGGCTCAACCCAATTATATACATCAATTATTTTAAAATGATAATAATTAAAAAAAAAAAATCAGGATCTGCCTTGCCCACATGACGATGCAAAAAAGAAACAAAATTCTTGCAGAAAAATATGAATTAAATATTATGAAACCAGAAATGATAAAAAAAAAAAAATATGCTATATATTAAATGGTAAAAGAAAAAAAAAATGCGTTATTAACTTTGAAATGATAAAATAATAAGATATTGTTTGAAATATTAGTTTATCCTTTGACTTCTAGAGG
>BMAC01000857.1:215024-241763 GCA_014905375.1 Phtheirospermum japonicum
ACCAGATGTTGGTTTCTGCCTAAGATACTGTTCAGACAATAATGGAAATCCATAAACTCTGTACTAAGAGAGCCCAATTGTCCGAATGAAGAAAATGAAACATGACGACATTTAAGAATCGGGGAGGATTGTTGTCATCCGCACCTTTGTAAAAGGATTTCATACGTCGCCACTCGTGTCTTTTGGATCAGATAGTCTCAAATTTCTTCTCTAAAATCCGTTGTCATCTTCAAGAAGTCCTTCATGTGGCAATACTTTCCATTCCTAGTACGATCATGTCAAACGGACAACATAGTATTTAATGCAAAAAAATCTTGACAAGGACAAAAAAAAAAGGGGGGGGGGGGGGGGGGGGGGGGGTGGGGTGGGGGGAGAGGGGTTCGAGTTATTTAAATAAAACTATAATGGCTGGCATGCTTCATTAATAGGCATTTAAAAAAGAAATAGGAAACGTTTTTTTTTTTTAATTCTTCCTGGACTGTCCCAGAGAATATTAGAAAAAACGAGTGAATAATCATAATAACTCTCACCTCGAAATCCCACTCGCCATGTAAGTCTGGATCCGTCTTGTTTGCCCACACATACGTGTGCACTTTCAACTTCTCTGAACTATCCTGCCAAAATTGAAACGAGGGGTATTTTTGTAAATAAACCTTGATAATAAAAAATTACGAATACCCCCTCTTTAAGTTGCAGCTTGTGAGAGAGGAACAAATATCAAGGAGTATTTGTAATATTCTGAAAGATAACTGTTGAATACCCCCTCTTTAAGTTGCAGCTTGTGAGAGAGGAACAAATATCAAGGAGTATTTGTAATATTCTGAAAGATAACTGTTTAATTATCATTATTATCGAGTGTTAAACCTTCAAGGGTGGTTTTGTAATTAAACCTTAAAAAAAAAACTATCGTTCAGCTTCTCGGAAAATCAAATAAGCTTTCCCAAAGATTGAACAACACTTTTCGCATTTACGGATATAGAGAGAGATTAAACCAAACATACCTCCAAGAGAACATCAACAGCTGTCCTCACGTACTCAACATCCTCGAATACATCCAAAATATGAAGTTCAGGTGGGGTTATGTTGAGGAGTACCTGATATTTTTGAATAAAAAGACACACAAATCGGTAATCTTGGTTTTTCAAGACAAACTTCATTTATGCATGATGTCTTTTGTTTTCAATCATATGATAGCTATTCCGAGCATTGTTATATTAAATCACTAAACATTCAATCATAAGATACGTACATTTATAGGAATTGTTTGTAAACTCTAATAAATAAACTGACTAGCTGGAAAAATATGGGAATCGCTTTTTTATTTTTTTGGTTTGCAAGCACTCTCATATTCCCACGACATGATTGATTGTCATTGTAGCCAACACAAATTAACTTGATATCCTTACGATAATCTTAAAAAATATACTTGTAATGAGTTCGGATTAATAACAGTGTACAAACCTTTCCATGGACTTTCTTATCTTCAGCAGGTATAATCGCAGGGTAAACACGTCCCTTGATACTAAACCTTTGGCTACAAAAATATAAATAAAAAATCCCATAAACATAAACATGCCGTGTTTAGCATGTAACACGGAAAGTGGGCAGAAAAAAAAAAACTCAACTCTTCATACTTGCCAAGAATATGCTAACTGAACAGCATAATAAATCTTTTGCTTCTTATAACAAATGATATATGTGTTATAAAGATGCGCATTAATTCTTTCTAAATTTAATTTAGGACAATGGTTACAGTTTTTCTCAGCCAATATAACACAAAATAAAATGTGAATTTCAGCTTGTAACTGGAAAAGATGCACAAAACTCCCTGAGCTGCAGATTCAATTCACAATCACCGATTTCCAGAAGGATTGAGAAGGATCAATAAGAAGAGTTTCGTATATAGCCCTAAATTTCCCAATTCTAATTCTTCACACCAATCATCATAAGAGTTCTTAATTTACGCTAGGTAGTAGTAGTACATCAAGCATCAGATGATGTACCATTCCCAATCGTCCTCCACAAAAAATATCTAATTTATGCACAATTAATTATACGTACATACATACACACGCACATATACAGAGAGAGAGAGAGAGAGAGATGAGGAACTGACAAATTGGGAAGGACGGCTGGGAAAGAAGGCGGGACGCGGCTCAAGAGGGCCCGAACGACGTCGTCAGCTTGGAGGCTGCCGTAGACGAAGACATTTGAAACAGTTGCAGGAGAGGAAGAAGATCCCATTGATGATTGGTGGTGATGGCGATAGATCACAAGATTCTGATTCTGATTCTCTCTCTCTCTCTCTCTCAATAAAATAATAATCTTTTAGGTACCCACATCCTAGGACTTCCTAATTTACCTAATATTCTTTAACTGCAAGTTTGGTAAACAGTGGTGAGTGGCATAAATGAAATTATAGAGTGTAGCAATTTTGGTTCTCATTAATTTCAGTTTTATTTATGTTGATGAGTGAGATCTGAGATGTGAGATGGAGAGAGAGACAGGAGCGGCGGCGTTAGCTGTGCTTGTGGTGGCTGAATGATATGAGAACCGTTCTTTTTTTTTTCATTGGTTGGGCTTTTTTTTTTTTTTTTTTTTTTTTTTTTTTTTTTTTTTAAATATGATTGCTGGACTTAGTAGTTACTTAGCTGCATGTTTTTAATTTAGGGTTCATAATCAGTCATTATTAGCTACAACTTAATGCAAAATCCTCGTATTCGCTATTTTTCATACGCTATGTTAACTTCTTTAAAAAAAATTGGTGCTTCAATGTCATCGAACCTAATATCTACCTAACTTAATATTTTATTTTTATATATTTTTATTTAATTTAATATTTTTATATTATATTTTTTCTAAATTAATATTTTCCTTTGATTATATGTTGTCTGATCCAATATTTTCTTAATTCAATATCTTATTTTTTATTCTACTAATATTAAAAAAATAAATACGTCATATCTAATTAGAGAAAATCTATATATGTTGAATTAGTTATTATTTGTAATAAAAATTCAAATAATTTTATTTTTAGAATTTTAAATATTTTATTTAAGAAAAATACGAGTTACATAAAATTATTATAAAATAGAAATAAATATAATAAATTTAAATTTGGATATCTAATCCTAATATTATGCATCGAGAATAACATTAAGAATATATATAAAAAACTGTTGTTACGCAAAAAAAAAATAGAAAGAAAAACAACAATAAAATAATAATAATAGTAAATTATTACAATTAAAAATATATATTAAATATATTATAAATTTTATTATCTAATACCAATATAATGGATTGACAAACACATTATATATTTACATGAACAAATTAATGTCTTGCACATAAGAAAGAAAAATAAAAAAAAGGAAAAAAAATACATATACTACAAGTTAAATATACGAAGTTTTTTAATAGAATTACCAGTGTCTTATAGATTAATTTTTTATATCGCATTCACATGCGACATGCAGGTGTTGTATGGTTTACATTTTTACAAACTCAGTTTTCTACGGGTTTTCTTTCAAACTTATGGTATTTTGCTATATTTTATAACTAATTTTATGACTCTTGGGAAATAATACTTAAAAAATTATTCATGGTGAAAACTAGTCTTACTGTAATCAGAACAAATAATACTTCGATTTGTATGTAAAAATTATTTATTATGAAAAATAATCTTCCTGTAAATAGAAAAAATAATGTTACGATTTATCTGTACCATTTTCAATATTATTAATTCAAAGATTTTAATGAGTTTTACTCTTTTTCAAATCCCGCATAATATGCGGATGTTAAACTAGTTGTGCATTAAAAATAAATATTTAATATAATGAGATGTTTATTTTTAATTGTGTTTATTCTTGTTAAACATTTTTATAACAATAAATATATGTTAAATATTCATAGATATAATTTATATTAATTGAAATGTACATTTATCACATTTAATATGTTCATTTCATCCAGGTGTATGATAAAACGTACACATAAGTGTGCCTAATAATTTGTCATGGTTGTGATAGGTTGGGCTGAACTTTGGTTTTTATTTGATAGGTTGGTTAGGCCATCTTTTTTTAATTGGAGTTGTGGCGCTTTTTATTTTCCTCCATTAATATAGTTATTATAATATCTAAAACTCGTATTATATTATATAAAAATAAAATAAAGAAATTAAAAAATGCCTGGTCCCCGATTAGTCACCGACTAGTTTTCTAAATGCTAGTTTGCTCTTGGCGATTTTTAAAACATTAGTTAATTTTGTTGGTGATAAGCTTATATTATGCGGTATGATTTCAATTTTATGAACATATAATAATAACTTGTTATTGAGTTTTTATGTCTACATATTCGTATAAAATAGAATATTTATGTTTAAATTTAAGCCCTGCTTAGGCCTATAGACATTGTCCATTTTAGAACCATTGTTTTATGTATACCATTAGTAGCAATTTTGAATTCCTTTCGAATTTTGATATATAAGTGTTTTGTTTTGTTTTTTCATTAAAGGCCAAATAGATATTTCAATACTCACTCGTTCGGGATCCAAATTAAAAGAAAAGGTATACAAAATGTTTCTGGGTGATTTAATATTACTCATGGAATACTACGATTTTGCAGTCCGTCGGAAAAAAAAAATTCACCTGAAAATGGAACTGATTCTGAAATTTTCAATAATAATAATAACACAAAACATACACTTTTTTTCTCCACCAAACACACATGTTTTTTTAAGCAAGAATAACAATAATGAATTATTAAACCAATTATTCACTCGTCTCACATATGATATTACTAACTACAAACCATATTCAATCATTATTTCACTATTTCTATATTAAATCAAACAAACTTTTCATCTCATATTTAATCACTAATAAATTCATAAACGTTATAACATCTCTCTGGCAGATTGTTGATAAGATTAACCTCAAACTTTTTCATCTCATATTTAGAGTGCTCTTAACAATGGCAGTAGAGTAATTATTATCTCCAATAACTTTTAGAAAACAAAAATAAGCAAATCAAGGAGCTATTCTCAGAGGGTCACGAGGGAAAAGCGACGTTTTGCGGATGTTGTTGAGGGCACAGAAAAGCATCACCACGCGCTCCAATCCCACTCCAAATCCACCGTGAGGTGGTGCGCCATACCTTAAAAAGCAAGCAACCACAAAATCAGATATCTACGATAATTACGAAGAAAAAAAATAAAAATATTTCAGGCAAAAAATATATGATTTATTATTATTCTGGAATAATTCGTCAATGATCGACTGTTAGTTAAACACATGCTTCTGAAATCTTTTTCCATGTCCCCGCAAGTAAAACATCTTATACATAGTTTGGTAAAAGATCGAAAATGGGCGAATATGGAATTTCAAAGACAATTAATCAGGAGGATCATTTCAAGCCCAACAATTGTAACTTTGGAAGAGGATTTTCGGGGTTAACAAGTCTTGGACTTGGATTTGAAAAAGTACCTTGAATAGTAAAATCCTTGTTTGGTTAAGAGTTTTATATGAAGGTTTTGTTATTGTAGCATGCCAAATCATGTCTGGTTTTATTATATACTCAAATCTTCTAATCTCCATAACTTTAGCGTTTCTTATCTATTTTAGATGAATAGTATATCATCTACAATTTGATGACCAAATTGTATATACAAAAATAAAAGTACATATTCAAAAAATTAATTGGGGAATAAAAAAGGAATATTGTATTTTTTTTTTTAATTTAATTGACAAGGTTAAAAGGTCTATAATAGCAGAAGCAACAAACTTTTGTTTTGGTTCTCAGCAATCTCAACAATGTATTAGTGACGACGACTTTTGGGTCATGATAATAAGAATAGCTGTATCAAATCAAATAAGAAAAAGGACCGCAGTTTAATGAAGAGCACCTGAAGGCGTCAATATATGTCGATATTGACTTAACATCAATTCCTAATGATTGTGCACGCTCTGTCAAGAATTCAGGCACGTGAACACGCTGAGCTCCTGATATAATTTCCTCACCTGAAAAAAGATTAATAAAGATAAAGACATCATGAAATGGAAACAATTTCACAAATGAATTTTACTTTTTTGTGTAACAGAATGCAGCACACAAATATTTTACTGGCCTAACTCATGGATATAGAGATAAGTTCTATAATTACCTCGGATAAAAACATCAAATGAATTGCTATACTTGATATCATCGTGACACGGCATGGTATAGAATGGTCTGACAGCCAAAGGATAGCGGTGAAGGATGTAGAACTCAGTGCCATATCTACAATCAGAATCGCAAATATTATATTTTAAAACCTTTTATATCTGCTTCTCACAGAAAAAAAAAAGAAGAAGAAAATTATGTAAGGTAAAAGAAATGGAGCAAGAGATAAGAGGAGCTATATGCCATAAGCTGAAACCTTCACACATTTATTTATATTAGACTTAAATCCAGATAGATCAGTTGAAAAGGGTTAAATGGTGACCAAGTGATAAATTCAAAAATATAGAATGAAAAGAACCAATAAGACAAAATGACCATACTTCTCAAGTACAAGCTGGCCAAGCTTTCTCTCTGACTCTGTGTTGAGATCTCCAAGGGGGTCGATTTCAATGCCAGCTTCCTACAAAAGCAAGAAATCGTTCAGAGAAATATAAAATAGCATAATGTATAGGCAAGTGCTCGAAGAAAGCACAAGGCAGTTAAACACGTCGATATTAGAAGACACGTTCAACTAAGTAATTATGCACAAAACTTCATGTGCACAATCTTGTGCAAAATGAACAAGACCCCGTTATCCATGGGATTTAGCAAATATTTTTGCCAATTTTAATTTACTCATGTATTCTCATGCCAAACCATTCAATTTAATTAACAAATATAAATTCATCTGGTACGCAGCATTCAACATTATAATTTTTAGTGTAGTTTCTTGTTCGATGTTTCATTTTAACTGCAAAGTGCAAACCATTTCCAGGGATACGATTATACCAGCATTTTGCATCATGTACTCAGTTTTGTTGATTCAGCCCATTGACTGCCCCAATGTTGTCAAATGGCGGTTATGGTGCCGCCACGGCCGTATGACGTGGCAGATTTTTGCTCAACCGCCATGTCCAATTTGTGGAGGATTGCGGTTATAGCAGCGCCATATGGCGCTATGGCGGGATTTTGGCTCACCGCCATAGAATGTTATCCGTTATCAATAACCTTGGACTGCCCTAGCCCTTTTATACAACTATATAATAGTGGAGTATTTTCTTTCAACAAATATAGATTATAAATTTTGTATAAGTTTATTAATTTAAGTGACCTATTTATGTACGGGTAACAGATCAAAATCAAACATTATGAACTCAGCTTGATAATTTTCACCAATTTTTCTTCAAAAAAGAAAATTCAGGTTGGCCATTTGCATTATAGAAATATATTAGCACATATCTTACCTTCAGCATTTGGACCCCCTCTTCAAAGGTAAGCCGCAAGGTCTTGCGCAAGTACTGCATATTCAACATCAATAATGAGTTTCCAAAACCGGAAAAAAAAAGGTTATTTTCCATGTACACATGTATAGAGAAAAATCAGTAATAAAACAACATAAAATCGATTATAAGTCAACCTTCAGATTCTGGAAAGGGTATTGCCTATTGATGGCTTCAAGCTCCTTCGAACATTTCTCATTCAAATTGTCAAACATGGTCACAAATAAGCGATCAACGATGTCCATCACCTGCATGAGTAATTCTAGGTCATGACCCAATTTTGTAAAAAGAAAAACAAGAAAGTAGTTTTTAAGCTAATACAAAACATTGCATAATACCTCTGAATAATGCTCCTTAATCTCCATTTCAACATCAAGACCTGTAAATTCACACAAATGTCTATGTGTAAACGAGTCCTCTGCCCTGAAGACTGGACCAATTTCAAATACACGGCCAAAATCACCGCAAATGGACATTTGCTTATGAAGCTGAGGTGACTGTGCCAGACATGCAGGTGTTCCTTTGTAATCCAACCTAAAAACAGCTGAGCCACCTTCACTAGAACCCGCAATCAATTTTGGCGTGTGGATCCCAACAAAACCTTCTGACAGCAAAAACTGCCTGAATATCTGCATTAATAACATTGAGGATCAGCATCTTATGCTTGGCAACGATGATTTATATTACACAGTAACACTCCTGTCAGACAGCCTATAAAGGTTAGGCAGGTCCCCCCTAAAACTAAATTATGTTTTTTTAAATACCAAAAAAAATATAAAACCATTAAAAAAAAAATAATAAGTTAACTAAAGAACCTAAAAAAAGAACACAAAAAATGATGGGGAAAAAACTAAAAATCCTAAAAATAAACTTAAAAAACCCTAAAATTTGGAAAATTATTCTAAGAAAAACTAACCTTAATAGAAACCTAAAGAAGGAACACTAAAAAAAACAAATATTCGGGCCCTGCCTAATGTATTCCGTTAGGCGTGTGTACACAAGTTCTTGTCAAAACGAAATAATGAAATGTGAAAATGCCAACCTACTACAAACATATGAGCAGCACCAGAAAGAAGCACAGATTTATAAGCATAAACACACCAATATATACATGCGCATTTGTGTGTGTGTGTGTGAGAGAGAGAGAGAAACTTGTATCACTTCTAAGATTCTAAGATTGCACAAGGATTAGAAGTTTGAAATCTAAAAAAATGTAAGAGACCTGATGTATACAGATCTTGGGACAAATAGAGTTGATAAAAAATAAAAAAGAGCCAAATCACCTAATACATAAAAAACATGAAATACTTACATTCTCAACTTGACACTGAATGCGAAAAATCCCCTGATTAGCAGGAGTGCGCACGTCAAGAACTCTGTAATTCAAGCGAATGTCCTGATTTACACGAACAAGCTGTTCGCCTGCCTGCATTTAGAAAACACACATCAGTTCCTAAAGTCTTATAGTTGAAGGAGAAAAGCATATGTCGTCACGTGTGAGTGACATGTGTATAAACATAGCAAATATACCTTCACAGCCTTCTCAATTTCAGCATCACTTCTAGCTGCGTCCTCAATATTGATGGGCAGCACAGGGATAGCCTTGTTCACACAGTAGATTTTCCTCACTTGAATTTCCACCTATAAGAATTAAAACCAAATATGATTATGTTTTCTAAAAAGTAGAAAACTGAGAACCAACGAATTGATATAATAATCGAGCGTTGTACAAGTATCAATTATAAATGAACTGAAGTTCAATCATACTTCTCTATGCTTGTATTCCATACCCTATCAGACTAAATATCTATCAAGTACCACCAAATACACGTAGTAAGATCCTACAATGATAAGAATAGAAGGCAAAAATCTTGTTTTCCAGTGACTATGGATAATTGAATTTCCATGAAAAAGTTATCAACAGCATTAAATATCATACAAATTGCATTACAATGATAAAAATTCGACAATGAATCGTATAATTAGTAAAACTAATGTGTTCTGTATTATAACCTAAGTACCTCCAATTCTCCCTTTAAAAAAAATTCAACACCACACGCGCGCGCACACATACCTGCTGAGAGGCGCCAGTGATGGGTTGAGACGGCACAGAGACAACACCATTGATATCAACTATACTCTCCCGGCTCAAACTAGTGGTGAATTTCACCATCTGCGGGCTCACCAAATCCTGCGCCACAGTCAAAACGCATTGGACCGTAAAACCCCTTTCTCTCACCACCACAAACGCCATCTTCTTCCCAACGGCCCGGATAGCCTGCGCGCGCCCCCTTATAAGCACTGTCTGGTCCTTCAACTCATCGGTCAAGTCTTTGACCTCCGTCCACTTCTTCCCGGAGATTTCCTTCGATTGCAGGTCGTTTAGCGGTATTTCTCCGTAATTGGAGGCTAACGGGTCGGCTTCGAGGGTTACGGAGGAGACGGCGGCTGCAGCGGATGCGGCGGCGAGTTCCTGGCGCTTGCGTAGGCGCTCCAGCTTGGCGATTTCTTTCTTAGACAGTTTCTTCTCAGAGTTTTCTTCAGACATGACATTCTGGGATGGCTCTTCAGATGACATCGTTCAGATAGAAATTTTGTGAGAATGGTGATTTTCCGAAGGTTTTTATCAATGGAGTCGATTCGAATTGAGTTTGAGGTGAGAAAGAGAGAGAATTGGGTGGCGGCGAGGTTTTTCTCCACTTCAAGTCTTCGTGTAAGCTATTGGGCCATTTCGTCATTCTCACTTTACTTTCATTTTATTTTTTTCTTAGTTAGATTTCATTTAAAATAACGAATAACGAATTCTGATTTTTTGGTAGACATATTTGTGCCTAGTGTTCATAGACTTTGCTTAAACTCGTCTATATGTACTCAAGGTTTTGTTAAAATATGTAGTCTTTCGAAATGTTTGAAAAAATTTTGGAAATGAAAGTTAATTTAGAGTTGAACCCTCCTATTTGTTAATTGTGTTAACACCTAACTTAGGTGTTAACTAGAAAAAAATTCAAATGACATGTGTTATTTTAGCATAGTTCATAAATCTGATGTGGCAATTTTATGTGCATTCACTCAATTTCCTTCCTTTTATGAAAAAATGGATTAGGTATAAAATAGAACTTTTTTTTAGAGTTTCATTCTCATTCTCACTTTTTGTTTTTTTATTTCGGTCGTTTTCCCTGCATCTCCTCTCCTCCTTTTTCTTTTTTCTTTTTTTTCGCTGCCCCTGTCTCTCTCTCTCCGCCTGCTGCCCTCTTACTTGCATCTCTTTGTGTGTGTGTAAAATAAAAATCATTCGCCTATCTTACAAAATTCATACAAGTTTTCTAACAAATTCACTCGCGAAGGGATCGAAATTATTCGAACAGTTCTCCATATATCTCTTTCCATTTCTCCTTCCTTGCAATATATAAACAAAACCCAATTATTTATTTAATATTTTCATATTTGCAAAATTAAAAAGGGATCGAAAATGGAATCGACACTCAATGAAACAGCGGCTTATGGGAAGGTTTGTATAGATCTATAATCGAGAGCGCCATCAATTAGTTTGAAAGTGGAGATCGACAACAGCGAGCGACATGAAGGTCTACAATTAACATGAAGATCCTATAGGTTTGTTTACTATCGATCAACGACTTTCTTTTTCGGATCTGCGATCTTATATTTTTTTTTAGTATTATATACTCGAATGTGTGATTCAACTGTTCGAAATGAAGTGTTTTCTGAAGCAGGGTATAGAAAATCRAATATTGGTGTTTTTGCGATTTTTCTGATGGAATCATGTACTTGATTTTTGCGTGGTATTATCACAAATTTTGGGTAATTGTGAATCAGAAAACAGATTGAGGAATTATTGATAATTCCAGTTTGTTCATGTTCAAAGTTATCTGTTTCCAGATTATTTGTCTTTTCTTAGTTTCGAGATTTGAATAAATTTCCATTTGTTCACTGTTCTCTTATCCGCATTAGTTTTTGTTGTTGTTTTTTTTTTTTTTTTAAAGCAGTCGATCGACTACTGGATCGACTGAAGGACAGAGAGTTTTGGTTTTGTGAAGGCAGTCGATCATGCAGTCGATCTTTTTTTTTTTGGGAAAAAAAAGTTTAAAAAAAATAAGGACTTGATTTTAATTCTAATATTAAAAATTAAAATTTTAATTTTTAATTTTAGAATTAACTTGCCTACGTATTCTCGTAAAGGATTCAAAGTCCACGTAGTTCGGATTTTTTTTGTTTGAAAAAAATAAGTTAGAAAAAAAAGGACTTGAATTTAATTCTAATATTAAAAATTAAAATTAAATTTTAACTTGCAATATTAGAATTAAATTGCCTACGTATCCTCGAAAATGAATCAAAGTCCACGTAGTTCTTTTACTTACCTCACTTACCTATTCGTCGTTGTCGTTGCTTCCCGAAGTGGTATCGTAATAGTCGCTCTCTTTGCCTTCATCCAATTGCATTTCTTGTTCTCGTTTTTCGGCTTTCACCCAATCGTTCATCAACATTTGATTTTCAAGATTTTTGGATGTTAACATTGATCGACGCTCATCTAACATGTAGCCTCCCGAGCTGAACGCCTGTTCAACAGAAACTGTCGAAACAGGAACGGAAAGGACCTCTTTGGCAATCCTAGAGAGAGTGGGAAAAATACTGGCCACTTTCGACCAAAACTGCACAAGATCGTTAGTAACACCATCGGGGGTTTTTGGAACCGAAGTCGGTTCAAAAACTTTTAAATAACTATTTAATTCCATTGACCGACTAGCACTAGCCCTTTGCCGTTTTCGTTTAGTATCTTCAAGCAATCTCATATATGGGGCTAGAGCTTCTCGATGGTCGTTGGGTCTTGTAGAAGCGACGGGGGAAGGGGAAGGGAACACGTTAACATCACTAGAAGATGAAGATTGATCGTAATCATTAAAAGTTTGAATTAAAAGGAGTTGTGCTTCGTGAGCAACAGTAAGAGGGCTAGGAATTGGTAGTCCATGAGATTCTAAAAAAGGTGTTAATGCATTGTAATAAACTTTAAGTGAGTTTTGAAGACCCTCCATCCGATAATCCGGGTCTAAAATTTTTGCAATAAAAAAAATCGGGAATTTAATGAAAATATTTGACCCATTTACTCAACATCTCATTGATAACTTCACCTAATTTAGAGTTATCAAGTAAAGCACTACAAACAAGTACAATTTGAATACAATGATCAACAAGTACTGAGGAGGTAGGATAATAAACACCGGATAAAGCCACGGTGGCATCGTTAAAAGCTTTTAAAAGGGATATCATATTATAATAATCATCCCACATATTCGAAAACAAAGCGAAATCGACATCTTCATTATTAAAAAATGTACACAATGCATCTCTATATTCAAATGTATCATTAAGTAATTTATAAGTAGAGTTCCAATGATTTGGCACATCTAATGAATTTTATTTTTTTTTGGATGCAATTGATTGGTCTTGCAAAATCTTCGCCATTTTGTTTGAAGCGAATCGTGGTTTCGTAGATAAGCTATAACACTCCTAATCGGTTGAATTTTATATTTAAAAAGAGTTAAACCATCTTGAACATATAAATCCAAAATATGACAAATGCATCTAACATGAAAAAATTTGACGCCAATAGCGGGTGGACAAGTAATTTTTAACAACTCTAAACTAGACGTATTAGTGGCGGCATTATCAAATGAAATTGAAAAAATTTTGTTAGTTAAATGATACTCGGACAAAACAGTGGAGATTTTTTTTGAAATATTCACCGCCGTATGTTGGCTATCGAACTTTCTATATGCAATTAAACGTTTTTGCAAAGTCCAAGAATTATCAATCCAATGCCAAGTAATTCCCATATAATTATGATTTTTAAAAGAATCCGACCAAATATCCGAACATATAGAGACACTATGAGRCAAACTATCAAATGTTGAAATCAAATTCAATTTAAACTCACCAGCCATTTTTTCAACATCGCGAGTCAATTTATTTCATGAAGTCCTAGTGCTAGATGGATTAAATGCACCCCTAGTATAATCTTCATAATGACTACTATGCGCATGATTAAAAGGAAGACTTATAACGGAAATAAATTTTGCAAGAAATTTTATATGATTACTTTTGGTATATTGAAATAAAGTAGAAGAACTCGTACCTTGGCCGCCGGTCCTGTCGGCGTCGGTAGATGAAGATGAGAAGTTTAGTTGTGTTTGAGAACTACCGGCGCCGTATTTGTCGGGATGCTTCTTCTTCATGTGGTATTTGAGCGACCCGTAGCCTTTATTATTTTTAGAACCGAAGGCGTAATTAGATTTTCAATAATTGCATTGCGCTCGAGATTCTCCATTGATCGTCTTTTTTGTGAAATGCAATCGGAAGATGGGGGAAAGTAATTCCCTCGGTTTCGATCGAGGCGGCGACATATCACCCGTCGCTTCCTCCTCATCTTCATCCAAATTGACGGCCGCTTTTTCTTCATCGTAGCTCGGTAATTCCTCTTCAAAATTGATTTGTTGCGAGTCGAAGTTGATTTGATTATATAGGTTCTCAACTTCTTCCGGTGTCATCTCATCGGAAACGTAATCTCCGGCGACGCCCGAAGATTCTTGTCGAGATCCTCGACCTCGACCTCGACGAGAAGAGGTTGGAGTGTTGGTATTGACATCACGGGAAGAGCTTGCCATAGTGATATTATAAACGAGAATTAAGTAAAATGAGATTAGGAATGAATAATAAGAATATTATTAATAATATTATTTCTTGCACAAATTAGAAACTTGACTTCTTTAAATTTGAAAATATAAGAGAAGAAGAAGAAGAATAGTAGATTGATTGGTGTGAGGATTGGTGTTGGAGAGTGGAGTATTTATAGGTGTCAAAATCTGAAAAATAAAAATAAAAAAAAATTAAAAAACCGTTGTTAACCGGCGGTTAAACCGGTTAACCGCGGTTAAACCGCCCAAAGGCTATTTTCTTTTGAATTTGAGCCGTCGATCATCAACGGCTAGTTGATCTCATCTGTTGATTTTCAACGGCTAATCCACAAACCAATTTCGATGAGAATTTAACAAGAATCGTCTATAAATATTTAATAGTATTAGTATATTTATATAATTCTTAATATTCTAATTTATTTAATAATTAGATTATGCTTATATACTTACATTAATATTACTATATTCTTAAACACAATATAGATATACACACACCTCAATTATGCACTATAATATTAATTTTTCCTTTTCAACTTACGACAAAGTAAAAATACATATAAAAGTGTACTCGTATATAATTGAAATGTACAACCATTTTCACATAAAAGGCGAATCTTCGGTGGGGAATGTGTGGCAGCCAGCTCGACATAACACGCCAAGTCAGTGACTCTCTTTGGTTTGCCGTCGGCCAACGTGCAGGTGACAAGTCATCATGTGTCAGCTCTATCGGTTGTCTTATTCGGATCCGTCACCAACATTATATATATTAACAGAGCCGGACAAATTGAGAACACCAGAAATCATTCGGTTTATCAATTGATAACTGTGAGCCATGTTATGACTAAACAATTAAGATAAAAAGCCGGCAACGGGTATACTCAAACAGTTGGATCATATATTCAAATCCAAAAAAAACTCACAACTTCCATAACATTGGAAAATTAAACCCAACAACATGTATCATAATTTTAGTTGCAGTACAGTACATTCAAATTATAAAGGAACTGGTACAAAAGTGTTTTAATTGCTATTTCCGAGAAAGACTCAAATAGAACATACTTATGACACAATTAGATGGGTGATCAGTCCATTCAGCCTAGAGCGTTTTGCATTCTTTTAGTCGATACATTTTATATGCTTACACCCAAAAGTAGTCACAATAAAAAACATATGCTTATTGAATAGATATCAGGAATGAACTATATTGAATGAATCACCATTTTATATGCTTTTAGTACAGACTAGATGATCAAAAATGAGAACACAAGTGATGGTAAACTAGGATAAGCTAAGACTCCTGGGCCGGGGGAGGGAACCACACGGGAGGAGGCCCAATCCTTTTGATGCTTTGATAGTCACAAGGATAAAAGGGCAATGCGGAGAAAGTCTTGGCTTCATAGTCGAAAATACCATTGTCGTGTCCGCCATAATTGCGATCCTCTCCTGTCGGTGAAGAAAATGGTATTGGGTGGAAACGCATCCGACATTGCCGCAAATGACTGGTTGGCCCCTCCCACAAACATCACCCGACCATCCAAGTGACCATCCATAAACTTGGCTTTCCCTTACGAGCAATTTTATAAACATCAAAACCAATGGTTTTGTACGGAAAACGAAAATACCAACCCCTTTGCCGACCATAGAAGGTCTCTCTGGCGTATGAGCCATCAGACCGCATGCTTGGACAGATATGCCGCACCAAGTAGAAAAGGTCACTGGAGTGGGCATCGCATAATAGGTATCTCGGATAAGAGAACACTTTTTTTGTTTTGAGCTTCTTTTCAATAGGATCAAACTCAAGGCTGCCTCCCAAAGTCATCCAATCAAGCCTCGGAGACAGTGGGTCCCAACCCTCCATGTCCCCATCTGTTGTGACGCAGAAGAAGAGTTTATCTCTACTCGAGTAGACAAAATCATCGTAGATCCTGGACGAACCAGAATTCGGGTCAAATCTTGAGCCGATAGGAGTCCACCACCACGGGCTACGGGCAGGGGCGCAGAAAGTCAGTCCATGATCTGTGCCGAAAATCATCATCGCGCGTAACTCTTCTTTTTGGTCGTCGTCATCAGGGGAGCAGGATATTATGACCTTGTGCACGCACCCATAGCCGCCGTCCAAGTTTGCTTTGGGGATTGGTAGGGTGTGGATGGGCGGGAGGTTTATGCGCCGGCCGGTGAGAGGGTTTGAGAGGAAAGGTGACGATTGTGCTCATTGAACAAAACTAGCCAACCGTGTGAGGACCCCACCACTTTCAATCCGCAGAGAGCGCAGTCGTCGCCGCAATTCATCTTGGCGTAACTCTTCACTTCCTTGTCTACCAGACTATAGAAGTTATTATTATTATTATTATTATTATTATTATTATTATTATTATTATTCTTGTTGTCGTTGGCGGGTGATAGCATCAGCCACGGGAAACGAGACGATGACGAGTCATCTGGATTAAGGCTCGTGTGGTTGGTGCTCATCGTCAAGATTCGGCCAGTACGGAGGATTGAATGAGCGGTTGCTCCTTTCCGGGAAATCCAACTCAGTACTGAGATACTCATCATTTCAATGACACTTTAGATGTAATAGAAAAACGAAAAAAAAAAAAAAAAAACCTAGATCAATTCGAATTTCGAACTCATCTTTCATATTGCACTAGTATATCCCCCGTGCGTTGCACGGGCAATTATTCTAAATGTATAATCATTTGGAGAAATTGAATATTATCATTTTTGAATGATTTAAAATAATTAAATAAGTGATTATATATATATATATATATATATATATATATATATATAAAAGAGTGATTTCACATGAGAACCAATCCATGTGCGGGAACCTAGAAACCAGCAATATTACATAGTATGTGATACTTTTATGAATCATGTACATGCTAATTATGATAATAGTAAAATTCAAGAGAACATAATAATAATAATGTTGAAACATAATAGTATTTTGCATTATTTATATTAGCATCACATATAATGTAATATTATCATTTTATATATATATATGATTAAAATCATATGTGTGTATATATATATAATTTAGTAATTTATATTCGAGTGATTGCATTATTTTTCTTTATTCATAATTATATCTTCAATAAAAATTATTTTTTTAAAAGATTATAATTGAAATGAACGTAATTTACAAATTATGAAAAATTTCATCATACACACATTTGTACTCTTGTTAATATGTTTTTTTCTCATCATCGCGAATATAAATCTATAATTCTTTACAATTGGTTACTCTTAATACATTAATGTACAATTTACCATAATTAAAATGGTAATTTATACAATATGTAAATGAGTTAGAGACATTACAATTTAATATCTTATCTATCACAATGATTAAAACTGTTTTTCTTTTCTTAAGCTGTTTTTGTCAAAATCTGAGTTTCTCGGTGCAATTCCTCATTCTCRCAACCATTTATGTGGTGTAGTAAAACAATCAAGATGAGAATAGCCCAAGTTCAACCATAAAAATAAACTTATTGGTTCAAGGTAAAATAACTATGAGATAGCATTTTGCGCCCACATCTTCGAATTTGAGGGTTTGACTTCTATTCTTCAGCTTCCGGGAATGATGGCTYGGGTTCCAGTCTCTAACTCGGCCTCAAAAGCGTGGCCGTGAACGACTCCGAGACGGATACTTCTGTGTGGATGCAGTAACCGTGTCAGATACTTACCAGATACGAYATTTTTACRGACACATATTCAATGCGTACTTATAAWGTGTCCAGTYTTTTAAAGTAAATATGACTATTGACATTTTATATATCTGAATATAGTCATATACTGATAGAGAATTGATGATAATTGAATGATTACAGGTAGATATATGTATAATACAAATTATTAATACTCACTTAATATTTATACAGAAGGCTGATTTGTTATAATACAAAAAAGGAAAATATTATTTTTTTTTTATGGAATGCCGATTACAGGCAAAAATTATTTTTGTAATAATATTTATATTTATATGGAAGGCCGATTTTTAATTGATACTAACACACTATATTGAAAATGATTTGTAYGTATATAATTAAGAGTCTTAAATTGAATGACTTCCTCAATTTTAGGAACCAATTAGAATGTGAAATAGGAAAGCCGATTTGTTATAATTAGGAAAACTATTTTAACTAATCTAATTGTACAATAATTACGGGGAGAGTTGATTTAATCAGTGAGTAAGTAATCAAATAAGGTATAATAATTATATAATTATTAATTCCTTAATTGTAGGAATCAATTAACAGATAATTAGTGTGATAATCTATACTACAGAAAAATTCTTACGTAATATTATAATCACTTTAGGATTATAATAAACTATCTAAGGAAGGTAAAGAACGAATAATTAATTTTAATTGATAATCAATAAAAATAATCCTACCTAAAAAATGGATTACTTACAAATAATTCTAATTGATATGGAATGGATTCCTTAATTTTAGGAATCAAATATGATGGGAATTTAGAAAATCTGATTTGTTATAATTAGGAAAATAATTCTAACTAATCTAATTGTATGATAAATACAGGTGATTCCAAAAATTAATATAATAATTTATATTTTTTTTTTTTGAAGGAATTACCATCATAAAGTTATTTCCAGTGGAATGTATATCAAGTATAAAAGATAAGTATAAAATCATTTGATTAATCTAATAGAAAGTTCGCTTCAATTAAATTTAAAGATAAATATAGAATCTTGGTTAAGTAGCCAAGTTATTTCTTTAAATATATATTATCTATCAATTTCTTTATATATATTATTACGGGAGATAAGTAATTTCTTTAAATATATATTATCGATCAATTTCTTTTACTCAAATATATATTGTGCATCAATTAATAAAATACCAAGTTATTAAATTATTAGATGTATTTTCGTCTTATTATAATAACCGACCATACAGTTATTATTTATTTAAAGGTGGTTTTTTGTATACTAAGAAATGTTTGTTGAACAATAATAATTATTGAGGTGATTTGAAGGTAATATTTATTGAACAATAATAATTATTGATTAACTAATTTTGAAACCAATCACAAATTTCTGCCAACATCCGTCAAACATTTATTGAAGCGAAAAATGAAAATAAGCAAAATGCTATCAATAATGATAATGTTTAAGAACAATGTCTAATTCTTTTCTTGCTTGATCACTTTCTTCAACTTCTTCAAAGATCGTCAGTGGAAAATGCTTCTTCAAGACTGCGTTTGGTCGGGTTCGAATCATCAACATCAATGGAGGAATATGAATCATACTTCACCTTAGTCTTTTCAGGAGAACATGCTTAATCATCATCCAAACTCACATAGTCCTAAGAATAATTAATTGAAATTGGTATATTAAAAAAAAAATGGTGTGAGTGTTTGAACGTGACACATAGAAATGGTGAAAAAACAACACAAAAAACACATTCAAGCAGAGCACAAATTAAAAAAAAATAAAAAATTGAAATGGCCCATAGCAAAGAATTAATAAACATAATAATATACCTCCGGGAAAATGGTAGCCTTAGGAATAAATTTGACATTGTGTTGACAATATCAGGCATGAAAAACTGAGCAAGAATCAACTGTAAGATGGTCAACCATAGATTTTTCGATATTTGTTCTGCAGAGTGCCTCGCCACAGCATGACCAACCTATATCAACCAAATAATGCAAAAATTTACTAACATATTCAATAATCACCAGGTCAAATATCCCATTTACACTTAGAACATCACATKTKYGTGGRTGTGTGAAATTACGTAAATAAAGATACAGTCATACCAATTCAAATAAAAATCAAGATATTTGGCAATTAGCACATTATTTATAATACAAAAATCAAAATTCTAATTGGATTTAATTCTCAACAAACAATATACCTCGTGCCCAACATGTGTGTGTATGCGTGTAAAATTATAGAAATTAAAAATCCATCTGTTGAGAGTATGACAGATGTGTGTTGATTAGCTAGTTTAACACCATCTATATCAATTCAAATAAAATTAAAAAATTCCGCAATTAACAAATTATATTCATAATACAAATCAAAATCTTAAATGAAATTAATCCTCAAACAATATACCTCATGCCCAACAATGGTCGCCACCTAAGATCATACAGACAAATCAGATTTCCATTTTCATATCAAATTATGAACCATAATACCCATCTTTAATACAAAATCGAATATACACCGAACACACATACACACATAGCCACAACTAAATGTGTAGGCGATAAACCCCAAAAAAATAATGTAGAAAATTAGGTATAAAATTCTTTACCTGGTTTCTGTTGTAGGCAAGATTTATAGGCATTTCGTAAAAACAAAACAAAACAAAAAACATCTTGGCCATAACATCTCTGAATAGCTACGTGTTTTTCCCCTTATTAGTCTCGTCGTACGCCATCCGTAGAGCCTCCATCTGCCAAAAAAAAAGTGTGAATTTAAAAAAACATAAACGTAATTTTTTCAATTAGCAATCCCATGTGATTAAATATAAAAAATTACAAATCTGTCTCTTTATAAACCAATTGTTATAAAATCTCAGAAATTGCTAAATTCCAAAAAAGAGAAATTTGTATTATACATATATCTACCTGTAGTCATATACTTGTCACGTTGGACTGTACCGCAAATTATTCTCCTAAAACTCTATCAGCTGCATAATAAATTGAAAATAGTAAATGAGAAATGAAGTTGTCCACACTCATCAAGTCATAGTCTTAACAGGTAAAATATTAAGACGAAAAATAATGACGAATGAAAAACTTACCAGAAGCGGATTGTTATAGATTTTGAGAACATGCTATCCACTATTACTTTGGTTCCATCAGAGCTGCACCCAGTATGAAATTCATGCCATTATAACAAAAAGAATTAACCATTATTATTATTATTATTATTATTATTATTATTATTATTATTAAATGAAAAAACAAAAATTTATGTAGAGTACAAAAATGAAAAAGTAGAGAAAAATAAGAGGTCTATTATACAAATTTATACAGTTATTCAATATATCCTTCATCAAGTTCTTCTGCTTTCAGTTTGTGTTTTTGACTTCTCAGCTTTCTCTAAACCCCTTTTTTWAATTTGTTTATCAGAGTAATATGGAATTCACACAAAAYCGACTACATCGAACTATGAATCTACGAACAACTAAACMAAAWWWTTTCAAACATATGAACTTATATCTTGATTTTCCAATACTAATTCTTAAAAAATAAAGTATCATAAAACACTATCAATTATTCATTAAACTCATCCAWTAATTTTYGTAACAAATTCATAAAGAGAAAATTAAGAAAATGGGGTTTCAAAAGATTAAAAAGAAACAAACAAAATAAAACTCACCGGATAATCGGCAATATATTCGAAGAAGAAGATGTCATGGAGTCCGAACTAAAATTGAGCAAGTCTTCGATCTGTGAAAAAGTCAGAATCGAATTTTCGGTTATATGTTCACAAATATATTGAGAGTTAGATTTGATTTATTTTGTGGTATATTGGTACCAATATACCTTCACGAATCCATAGCATCGYAGTCGCCCGCCACCGCCGTTGCCGCCCTGTTGTCGCCAAACAAACAATAGAGGCTCCACAACACCCTCATTGCGTGCTCAGTTGCCGTGCTCGATAATCCTCTCGGGACTTTGATCGGTCGCGAATTGAGAAGAAAATTTTGGATAAGCCCACCGTAGTAGATGACTATTTCTTGATTAAGGCCGACTGCCAAATGATATAAACAAATTGAAACCMAAAAGAAAAATGCTTATAGAAACGATATACAGTAAAAACAAAGGGTTTGTAACCTTTGAGCTCTTTCCTTCTGCAGCCCCAAACACCAAGCTAAATAATTAGAAGGATATCAAAATTATGGTAATACTCCTACACATGGAATTCAGTCTGACTCTGGAAGAACTGAGGGGAAAAAAAGAAAAAAAATGGGAAAAAAACTCAACACCTAGAAATTAATGAGAATGATTTTTCTTGCTTACATCTGTTACCAAACATACATAGCCACAACCAAAGTAATAAAGTAATGAAGTAATTGGAAAGGAAACAATTGAAAACAAAAAAAAAATGTAAAAAAAAACAGAGAATTTGTAAGAAAAATATTAAAAAGTTATGGGGGGAGAACCAATGATTTTCTGAAAGATTATATATATAGATTGAGCCTAAAATAGAAAACAAACCTACACACACCTATTACACACAATTAAAAGCTCTAACTTTCAAAAACCACCAAGCCACCTGAGTTTTTATTTAAATAAAAAATCACCAAGCCACCTAGGTTTTCAATTAAATAAAAAAATCACTAATGTGCAAAATTTAAATACTAAAATTGTAGATCCAAGTATAAGAACATCCACAAATTCACAGTAAAAAGGACAATAAAAAACACCCCATAACATAGGAAGTAAGAAAACAAACCTAGACACGCCCATAACTTTCTAAAACCACCAAGCAACCTGATTTTCAAATTAAATAAACAAATCAAAAACTCGCAATAAAAAGGACAAAAAATGCCCCAATACATAGGACAATATACTTCCAAGTAAGAAAAGAAAATCGAAAAATAGGGCAAACACTCATGTTTCACAGTTTGAGTGCTATTAGTGAGGAGGAAAAGAATATGACCGCCTCCACTTGGGGTTTCTCAATCTTGTTTCAAGATGATGATGATAATAATAATAATAATAATAATAATATTATTAATAATAATAATAATAATATTATTATTATTATTATTATTATTATTTTTATACTAATACTACTACTACTAATAATAATAATAGCAATAATAATAATAATAATTATTATTATTATTATTAAATGACAAAACAAAATTTTATCAAGCTATCAATTTGTGTTTTCGTCTTCACAACTTTTCTTCACCCCTTTTTCAAATTCGTTTATCAGAGTGAATCTATAATTCACACCAAATCGACTACATCGAACTATGAATCTACGAACAACTAAACCAAAAAATATCAAACATATGAAATTATATCTGGATTTTTCAATAATTCTTAAAAAAGAAAGTACCATAAAACACTATCAATTAGTCATTAAACTCATCCATTAATTTTTGTAACAAATTCATAACAGTAATAAATTTAAACACAAACAATTTGTAATAAAGAAAATAAATTAAGAAAATGGGGTTTCAACAGATTTTTTAAAAAATAAACAAAATAAAACTCACCAGATAATCGGCAATATATTCGGGGAAGAAGACATCAATAGATTCCCAAATGAATTTGAGCGCGTCTTCGATCTGTGAGAAAGTTGGGTTCGAATTCGAATTTTCGGTTATATGTTCACAAACATATCGAGAGTGACTTATTTTGTGGGAAATTGGTACTAATATATACCTTCACGAATCCATAGCATCGCTGTCGCCCGCCACCGCCGTTGCCGCCTTGTCGCCGAACAGACAATAGAGTCTCCACAACACCGTCATCGCGTGCTCAGTCGCCGCGCTCGACAATCCTCTCGGGACTATTTCTTGATTAAGGCCGACTGAAAAGGGTTTAAAAAACCTATTGAAAAGAAAAATCCAGACATTTGAAAGATAAGAATTTATAAACCGCGAAATCAAATCGTTGAGGAAAAAAATAAAGTTTGTGAGATGGAAAATCGCCGAACATATAGTATTAAACAATGACCTAATTTATACTCAATTATGTTTCTGGGTATGAAGCTATCGTCTGGATATTTGGGATGCATGGGATTGAAAATGAGTTTGTGAAGCAGGGCTACAGAGAGCGGCGATCTCTCTGAAAAAAAGGTAAACCTAAAATCCATTGACCATTCTTTTACCGTGTAATAATGTAATAATAAAATCAAATAAATAATTATACTGAAAAACAAAAAGAAAAAATTAAGGATGTAATAAATGAATGGTTCAGTGGGCGGGAGTTTTCACCAATTTATCTCTAATTGTTTCTCTCTCCTGCCAAACTCCCTTTTAATATAGATATAGATTTTAAGGTGTATGGAAATGTTAGTTGTCCGTCTCAAGGGATAGATCGGGCCCATTGGACTTATTTATAAACCACAAAACATAATTATTAAAACTTACTGATGTTTAACCCGTATGATGCATTGAGCGAATTGAAATGGATGGTATAATATTATTAATGTAATATAACAACTTAAAATACTCAAATCACTATTATTAGTCAATATAAGCAAATTTAAATCAAACGACGCGAATATACGCATCTCACTAAAAAATATTATCACAAAAATGTCGATATTACCCTTAAACCCTACACCCCCAAATACTTAATCTCTTTCAACTCTCCACCACCACTCCAGACGTTGTTCATCACCGCCGCCACCACCATGGCCACCGGCTATTGAATAATATAAAAAATCATACGAATAGAAATATGCTGTCGCCACTCCATGGCAACCGTGCCATTGAAGAAAGATAAAAGAAAAAAACACATTGTAAAAATGTCGTTCGAATAAGATTTTCGAATACAAAATATATAAAAAAAATCGATTCGAATATAAAACACATGTTTAAAGAATTGATCTGTACACAAAACATATGTTCAAAAAATTGATATGAACGCCCCTTTTAGGCTAAAAAAGGGTTGTTCGATTTATTTTTTCGAACAACGTTGTATTATTCGATCAAAAAGTCCGAACAGATGAGTTCTATTCGATAAACCAGAGAAGAACACCCTTATTTCACATCTGTTTCTTACCCTATGCCGCCCAAATCCGTCACTTACCTTTCACCACCCATCACCATTTTTTCTTCTTCCTGTTCGACGGTGGCGGTGGCGGTGTGATGGGTGCTAACGGCAAAGTTGGAGTGGTGGTGAAGGGTTGGAGAAAATGATGTATTTGGGTGTGTGGGGGGTGGGCGTGATTAGATGGGGTGCATATATCCGTGCCCTAAAACAAATCAAATGTAAACAACTTTTTGCAGACTACATTATAAGTCTAATTACAGTTTAACTTGTTGTCATCACATGCTAATAGCTTCAAGCTCTCCCTTTAGTTAGTCGCGAAACAATCATATTACCCATGTTATTACAAATCACTGCGTGCATCTCCTTGTTTAGTTTTTGTATTCAAAAACAAAGAGATTGTTTAGTTTTTGTATTCAAAAACAAAGAGAAGATCTTATAAATAACTTTAGACTTTTCTAATTATCGGTACCCGTTGTACTTGTTGTCAACAGATACCCCAAAGTTTTATCATTACACATAATTTAATCACATCAATCTGTTTGAGTACATCTGAAAATTCTAGTTGTACATTAGTCACAACTTGTTGTATTTTTTATTTTAGAAATAATTTATATCAACATAATTAAAAAATTACCAAATCACCTTTTAACCAATAAAATATAATATACTTGTAATATAAACTTGAAAAACTTTATAAAATCAACTAAATAAATAAAAAAAACTTGTATTTAAATTATAAATATATATTAATTAAATTAAAATAAAATAAAAAAAATCACAAAAAACATATATATTATAAATAATATAAAATAAATCCTAAACTATTTTAAAATTGATTAAGATATTATGAATTCTAAATAATTATTTAATAATAAAAAAACCTATAAAAATGTTGTAAAATAGTAAAATAAATCATAAAAGATATGAAATAAGTTAAATATATATAAGAAATATATTTCATATACAAATATTCAAAAAATAATTTAAAATAAAAAATAATAAATAATATAAAATAAATCTTATTTCACAATAATTTTATAGAATAAAACTAAAAGTAATTTTAAATCCTGAATAATCATTTACTAAATTCTAAAAGTAATAAAAACACACTTAAAATTCTATAAATAATAAAATAAATCATAGAAAATTATGAATTCAGTTAAATAAATAAGAAATATATATTTTAATTCTAAATAATTCTTAATAATTTTTGAAATAAATAAAATAAAACGTATATTATAATATAATATAATATAATAAATATGATAATATTTTGAAATCAGATAGAAATATAATAAGTTTAAAATTAATTTCTAAATATTTATTCTAAGAACACTGAAAGATTAAATTGGTGATAGTTATAAAGTAAATTAAATTAATATATAAAAATTATTTCTAAATAGTTTCTTTATCTATTGAAAGTTGATAATAAAATATTAACAAATATCAAGAAGTTATAAATAATAAAATAAACTTAAAATATTTTAAAACAGAAAGTAATATACTTAATTAAAGTTATAATATAAAAAATTATCTCCTAAGTCTAGAAACTAAAAAATATATAATTATTATAAAAATATAAAAAATACTACAAAAAAAAATACCAAACAAATGAGGCATAGTATTACAAATTTAATTATGGGTCTTTGTATTCTATTTTATTATAAATAATATATTTCAAATCAGCCCGTTAATTGAGTCGGGATAGCCACTAAGTAATCGAGTTAAACATCAAATCATCGAGGCAGTTGACTAACCCGATAAATAAATTAGAATTATATATATATATATATATATATATATATATATATATATATATA
>BMAC01000857.1:247005-284514 GCA_014905375.1 Phtheirospermum japonicum
TTCTTAATCTATTGTGCTTTCTAAAGAACAATGTAGTGTTCTTTGTAAACGTTGATATATGTCAAAAATACCTTTTTTAATTAATTAATGCATTTTTTTACATTATTAACATGCTGACATGTCATGATCTCAACCATCAAGATTATCCAATCTAATGATTAAGATAAGTTCCTAGGTTCACATATAAATATAATGACGGGTTCTCATTTGAACCCAACCCTATATATATATATAATCATAAGACACGATCACATTTTTCCTTAAAATGGAGATTGACCATATGGACCTATAGCAAGACTTAGTATCCCGGGGAAATTTCATAAGAGGGCCCGATTTAACGAAATGGTGTCATAATAAAGTTTGAATTTTAAGTTATCTCAATTGAAGACTTTAGTTTTCAAAAAGTTTCAATTGAGGGCTCATATTTACATTTTGATTCCCCTTTGAAGGCCTTTGTTTACCTTGATTAAGTAAAATGATGATGGCACAATTAATCACAAAAGCCTGTAATTTTTTTTTTTTTATGAACTTTATATTGCCAAATACCATCAATAAATAAATAAAACCTTTAATATTTTATTTTTTTTACATTCCAAACTTCCGGGGGTAGTTCCTGTATTTATCCCCACATAAAATTTGGGAAAAACTTTTCTATCGCAATATGTACTATTACAACTTTTATTAATTTTTTGGTGGGCGATTGCAACCCGTATTATACTACACGCACAGGATCAGTTAAATGCAACCCCAAAACTTTTTTTTCAAGAACATTTCTTTTTTTGCAATCCTATTAAGGTACAATTTTTTTGATAACCCATCTTCACTTCTCCATCCACCGTCTCTCTCTTCCGGAAGCGGACTTCGCCCACCACGATTCTAAAAAAAACAATCTGATGACACTCAGATATTTATTCTGCATTAAGCATCTTTAACACCCCATCAACAGATCAGTTTTTGTTCGTGCCCAATGGGGGTACTGATTAATGAATTGAAAAACTCATTAAATAACACAAGAATGATGTCGAAATTTAAATGAACATATCTGCATATTGCCAAATGTTAACTCTTTTATTATGACATTTTGAATGAAGTAATGTCAAGATTAAAATACCTGCACTGAATGGCTATCACTAACAGAGGTGGTAACAAACATTAGCTTAGCCCCGACATTTCCAACATCTCATACGGGAGACAAAAGTTCCTATAAATTGATTTTTTTTTAAATGCAGAAAATTAATTTCCACCCTCAGGGGCTTTGGCTAGCAGATAAACAAGTAATACCCAGGGCGACCATAAATTTTTGACCACAGACAATATCAATCACAATTCTATTTGCTTGGGAAGTCTCAAGAAAGACCTATAGGAAAAACATGTACTTGGGATCCACTCAAACAAAGTTTAATTATAGTGACTTTATTTCAGGAAATCAAATAAGCAGGAGTATATCATTATTACAAACTTACTTAACAGTTACATCAAACGACACATGACTGAACCAAGAAAAAGAAAAAAGGATCATGGGTTAAAAGACTTTCTCATACCGATTATAAGAGGAAAAACCGACAAAAAGGATAATCGGCCAACGCCTTGGACGTGCTGCAGTTACAATTCATAAGCCAACATAATTAATTTTACTTGATTTCCAGTTATATTAAAATAGCACAGAATTTTACAAACCAACCTAGTACAAACCATAATAACTTTGAATGAGCCACAATCCTCATCACTGCATATATGCTTTAGAACACACTAGATGATCAAACCTGGGCCGGGGGAAGGAACCACACGGGAGGAGGGACAATCCTTTTAATGCTCTGATAGTCACAAGGATAAAAGGGCAATGCGGAGAAAGTCTTGGCTTCATAGTCGAAAATACCATTGTCGTGTCCGCCATAATTGCAATCTTTCGACGGAAGTAATCCTTCCCTGTCGGTGAAGAAAATGGTATTTGGTGGAAACCCACGGGTCGCATCCGACATTGCCGCAAATGACTGGTTGGCCCCTCCCACAAACATCACCCGACCATCCAAGTGACCATCCATGCACTTGGCTTTTCCTCCCTCACCACCCTCCTTACGAGCAATTTTATAAACGTCAAAACCAATGGTTTTGTACGGAAAATCAAGATACCAACCCCTCTGCAGACCATAGAAAGTGTCTCTCGCGTATGAGCCATCAGACCGCATGCTCGGACAAATATGCCGCACCAAGTAGAAAAGGTCACTGGAGTGGGCATCGCATACAAGGTATCTCGGATAAGAGAACACTTTCTTTTTTTTGAGCTTCTTTTCGATAGGATCAAATTCAAGGCTCTCTCCCAAAGTCATCCAATCAAGCCTCGGAGACCGTGGGTCCCCAAGATCCCAACTCTCCATGTCCCCATCTCTTGTGACGCAGAAGAAGAGTTTATCTCTACTCGAGTAGACACAATCATCGTAGGTCCTGGCAAAACCAGTATTCGGGTCAAGTCTAGAGCCGATAGGAGTCCACCACCACGGGCTACGGCCAGGGGCGCAGAAAGCCAGTCTATGCACCCTGCCGAAAATCATCATCACCCGTAACTCTTCTTTTTGGTCGTCTTCATCGGGGGAGCAGGATATTATGACCTTGTCCACGCACCCATAGCCGACGTCCAAGCTCTCTTGGGGGATTGGTAGGGTGTGGATGGGCGGGAGGTTTATGCGCCGGCCGGTGAGAGGGTTTGAGAGGAAAAGGTGACGATTGTGCTCATTGAACAAAACTAGCCAACCGTGTGAGGACCCCACCACTTTCAATCCGCAGAGAGCGCAGTCGTCGCCGCAATTCATCTTAGCGTAACTCTTCACTTTCTTGTCTACCAGACTATAGAAGTTATTATTATTATTGTTGTTGTTGTTGTTGTCGTCGCCTGGTGATAGCATCAACCACGGGAAACGAGACGATGACGAGTCATCTGGATTAAGGCTCTTGTGGTTGGTGCTCATCGTCAAGATTGAATGAGCGGTTGGAGTAAACCACATAGGTGGTGGCGCAATCTTTTTAAAGGACAGAACATCACAGGGATAATAGCAGGGAGAGATGGTCTTGTTCACATAGTCGAAAACGCCAATATCATGCCCACCATACATCCTCTCCTCAACATTCAAACCGGGTGGTCGATAACACTGCTTTGCCTCGGTGAAGTAAATGGAATCGGGTTCCACCCCAGGACACTCGGACGCCGGCACCGCAAACGAGTGGTTGACCCCGACAAACATCGACAGCCCACCCAAGGAACGTTCAACGGAACTCAGTACCCCCTCGTCGACTCGGAAAACAGAGAAACCAGCCGTTTTGTATGGGTAGACATCAATCAAGCCAGTAACTGCATCAAAGGGGATCTTTTCAACCAAGGAACCATCGGGGCCCGCTAGAGGGATCACAAACCGCAAGACAAGAAAAAGCTGCTGCCCATCGGGGGCATACACAAGGTGCGGTATCTGGTTGCACGCCCCCAGGAGTTTTAGATTATTATTCTTCTTCATCCACCAAGAGGGCTTTTTACCTCCGTACTCGAGCAACTGCGTCCGACAAGGAATGAGTGGGTCCCACAAGAAATCCCAATCCTCAAATTCGGCCGGAGGCAAAACAGTACTAGTAGGGCACTCACCAGCCCTCCAACCCTTCTTCAAATCAATTTCAAATTCTGTGATGCAGGTGAAGATTTTCTGTTTGCTGCAATACACATGATCCGAGTAGACCCTAGCATGCCGGTCCCGGGAGAGATAGTCGCCGTCATTGTACTCGAAACGGTCCTCGTAAAACAAATCACCGATGGGGGTCCAGGCTGTGCTGCGGCCGGGGGCGCAGACGGCCAGACTCTCTCCGATACCGAAAGTCATCATTGCAAGGCACTCTTCTTGTTCTGGAGGGCAGGAGAGGATCAACTTGGATACGCCGTATTCCAGGTTAATCTCAGGGTCGGGTAAGGTGTGGATGGGCGGGAGCTTTATGCTGCGACCGGAGATGGGGTTCGAAAGGAAGACGTGATTAGTGTGCTGGTTAAACAGAGCTAGCCAGCCATGTGAGGATCCGACGAATTTCGCATCGTCGTCCGGGAATTCTTCGTGGCCGCTGTAACTGTTATTCCTCCTCTTGTTGTAACTCTTTACTTCTCTGTCTGCGAGACTATAGAACTTGTAAACGAGGTCCCCGTCTTCCAAGGCGGGTGGTAGCATAAGCCATGGCGAAGGAGAAGTAACGCTCGCCGTGGTGGTGGTGGTGCTGATCATCCGAGCACCACCACAACTGGGAGATCTGAAGACTCCGGCCCAAACACGACGTAGAGAGTTGCTTTTGGAGCCCATTTGGATACCTACCCTTGAGAGATTTTGGAGCACAACAATACAGAAGCTGCTGCCTCTCAATTTTGCCCTACTTGCCTGCCGTCTCAGGCCCATTCCCTTTTTTGAAATTTATTTTTAAAATTAGACCCCTTAGAATTCATTACCCAATAAAAAACAAAAGCACACGCTTACATCATATTAAACAAAACAAAACAAAACTCTACTCCCTTTATCCTGATTAGATTTGTTATTACGAGTCCTAGTATTTAGGAATTGGTTAGTTGTGCACAAATGGGCAGAATTATATGCAAGTTATAAGTTGCCTATTTGAATGCATTTATTATGACCTGAGAGAGTTTTGTGCAACCTGCCATTCGGTGTTTTGATGGTCATTATGACCACTGAATCCTTTGTATAAGAGTTCTTGCCATTGTTCTTGTAGTTCTTTTAGCTCGGCTGGGGCCATGCGATAAGAAGCTTTTGATATTGGACCAGTACTAGGAATGAGTTCGATCTCAAACTCGATCTCTCTATTTGGTGGCAAACCTGGTAACTCATTAGGGAACACTTCAGGATAGTTAAAAACTACTGCTACCCCTTCGATCTTATTCTCTCCTCCTTTTCTTTTATCTACTAAATTAGCTAAGAACCTAGTACATCCACTATCTAACATCTTTTGTGCCTTTATAACTGACAAATATATTATGGTCTCCTTCTTTGGCTCACCGAGAAATTCAAACTGAGACTCACCTTCTGACTGAAACACTACTTTTCGTTTGCGACACTCAATGATGCACCAAACTTACTCAAGAAATCCATTCCTAAGATAATATCATAATCATGCATATCTAGCACTATGAAGTTCTCTTCAGAGATAATCGTTGGGACTGCATGTAAGCAATGTGTTGATATCATCACCTCCCCAAAAGGTAATGAAGTTAAGAATTCATGATCTAAGTTAGCTTGAGGTCTATCTAACTTCCTTGAGAACGTATCAGATATGAAAAATCGTGTTTATCCAGTGTCAAATAGTACATTAGCAATATAAGTGGAGATAAGTACTTGAACTGTGACAACATTGGAGGCCTCTGCTTCTTCTTCTTTAGTAGTGGAGAAAACACGAGCATTGGTAGTAGTGATTGGTGGGGCCTCAAGTCTCCCTTGGTTAATATGAGGTCCTTCAATTACTATTCCCATCTGGTGAAGTCTAGCATGATTGTTCTGATATTGACTGTTGTTGTGGTTGATTGATCTTTGTAGGACAAAGCTTGGATATGTGCCCCTCTTGACCACATTCATAACATACGTTCATGCCTTGGCGACACTCTCTCGGATGGAACTTTCTACACTTAGAGCATTGTGGGTACTTGACATGTTTGTATGGTGTCCTCCTCCCGGTTTATTTATAGTCGCTTTATGATCCCATTGTTTTCTTTTGTTGTTGTTGTTGTTGATGTTTCCTTTCAAATTTGGGTTTACACTTTGAGTTTTCTGACCTCCGAGATTCCCACAATTTTGATTCTCTCTCGGTGGTTACCTTTGTTGTTGGTTGTAAACTTTCATGCTATTTAAGAAATGTTCAGCAAGCAAAGCGCTACTAAAACACTCCTCGGTAGTTTGTGATTGGTTTATTCCACTGGTAACATTAAGAGATATTTCAAGCTGAAACATCTTTAACATCAATCTAATTCTTTCTTTTTCTTCTCTAACCAACTCTGGGCATAAACTAGCTAGCCTATTAAATTTGCCTCTTCAACCGATAAGTCTCTTAGCGGAATTCAGTAAATTTATCACAATGTCTGTTAATGACCTTCAAGTGGAAGAACTCTTCAAAGAACTCACTTTCAAAGTCAGACCATGACATCTGATTAACATTTCCTTTCATCTTGACTCTTTCCCACCACTTTCTGGCATCTCCAGCTAAACAAAAGGACGCACAACTCACCTTCTCAATTTTAGGCCAATCTAGTCGGTATGCTCTCAAGGGTTTTGAACCATGTTTGTGTATCCCATGGTTCCTTTGCCCTAGAGAGATTCTATGGCTTCAGTTTCTGCCATTGAAGTATGTAGGATTCTTGTCACACTGCAGGTGCTGGTGGAGCCGGTGGGGCTACATAAGGAGTTGGTTGATTAGCTTGAAAAGCATCAATAGTTTGTTGTTGTTCTACGAGCTGGCGTTGAAGTTAAGCTACTAGTTCTAACAATTTGGTTCTAGTTCTGCTTGATCATTAAACCGAGCCCGATCTCAATTTCCACGAACTTGTTCACTTATTTGTTTGAGATTAAGGTTATCATCCTCGTCGTTAATAGCTGGAACACTTCCTCCCGCCATTTTCTATTTGTTAATAATAATATCACAGCATAAGAGACAATATTACTAATATTTTCTTTAAACAAAGTTCATTAAACTTCTCAAACTAGTAATATAAAACTTTAACTAAATAACTGAATGAACAACAAAACTACTTAATCGGAGGGTTGCAAAGTCAATGCATGTCGATAGAGTAACAAAATGTCATAGACCCACTCTGATACCATATTTGTAACACCCCCTTAGTAGGATGCCATATTATATAACTTTAACTCATTTTAGATAAATAATAAATAACTCTTTCAAAATAATGGAAACTTATAATATAAAATCACATAATATCTTAATGATATAATAGATCACTATAAATTTCTATAATAGAAAAGTTGAACGAGCAGAAAACTTAAAATAGTCCATTATTCTTAAATACTAGCGAATCTTGTTTCTGAGATTCTGTTGCCACTATCACCCTGCACGACCATGTCATCCTCCATGTATATAATATACTTTTGACTTTTTCTGCAATATGAGAAAAATAAACTTTAAGCTAATGCTTAGTAAGTAACATCATTTCTCATGAAATACTTTATTTAAAAACACATGCGTGTGCATGAGTATGCATTGTTCTGCTAATTGCGTATACGTACACAAATACTTTAAATATATATATACTAATATGGGCCCGGAAATGGTACCAATGCGTGCAACTCTAATGAAACCCGAGGTAGCTAACCAACGAATCTCGTTAGAGCAAACTGATAATTGTAAAGGGCGGTCTAAGAGCCCTGGGGCGGACTAGGTGCCTCCAAACTGAACTATGGGCGGTCTACGAGCCTTGGTACCAACCTTTAAAATAAAACTTTTTAAAAATATATAATATATATAAAGAGGTAGTTAGGGTTGTGTCGGAGGAGATGGTGGCAGAAGGAATTTGGCGGTGGTAACCTAAAATGTGTTGTTAAATTGGAATTAATCCATTTAATGGTCCAACAAAAATTTATCTTAACGAATATTGCAGGCTCGATCTACATTTTGTGTAGTTAATCATAGTCTTTTGAATTTCTCAAATCCAATTAATAGTAAGTGAGAAATAGTACTTCGAAGTTGAACGGTTGTTATGTGTATTTTTGTTTATCTCACCTCGAATGATAATCAATGTGGAAGGGAGTTTAAAAGTGATTACTTTTTAATGATTGGACATCTAGTGGCTCAACGGATATTGTGGACTTTATGTGAATAAAGCTCACGTGGGCTCTCGGACTTGAGTTCGCCCCGAGCCCGGACCCAGAACCCAGGCTACCTTTTTAGCTGCGTACGAAAATGGGCGTACGTTTCAAACGTACGAAAATTGGCTCCTGAATGTTCAGGTATGTTTCAAACATACGAAAACGGTAAGTAACGTCATGCAACTTAATGCATGGATGTTACATCTTTTGACCGTCTTCATGCTGCCATTTATATCCCACCGGTGGAACCCCTATATAAGGGAGGGTTGTCCATGCTTCACAACACACAGAACACTCAGAATAACACACAGCATACCAGCTTTTCTGCATTATTTTATTTTCGTAGCTTTGTCCAAATTCTTCTGGTTCGTCGGAGCTCTAGTATTTACGGTGCCGTTATACTAGAGACGTAGTCGTTTTATCTTTGGGGACGAATTGCCAAAAGTGAAGAGCACTACCGGGGCAATCTCGTCTTGCGGAAAGAGTGTAAAACTTGACTCGACTAAAGTTTCTGTCTCTATTTTTCTTTTCCTATTTCTAGTTACAGTGATAAATACATTCCCTTTCTGCTCTAATTTACAACAATCGCAAGACGAAATTTCTTTTTTTTTTTAATATCACTACTAGAAGATGTCTACCTCTAACACCGCGACAAGCTCGACAATTAGATTGACAAGCTCGACTGCCCCTGTCAATACCTCCTCCGCTTTCCCTGGCATTCCAACGATGCTCTCTACCCCTACAGTCATGAACAACTCCACTATTGGCGCTTCTACGCCAAGCTTGAACAACACACATGCTGATTTTCTCCTCAGCCAAGGAACTCTCGACACCCTCCTGGAGACGCTGACGAGGCGCATCTCGTCGACCCAACCGACCTCAGCCACAACTTCGGCTACTGGAACGATCCTTTATGGGATGGAGACTTTGGTCCAAACTGTGTCAGCTTCGGTTGTTATCCATCCTACTGGGATGATGGGAGCTTCGGTTCCAAGCATGTTCGCAACTGCTCCGCCAACATATTCATCTGTTTCATCTACCCATTCAATGGGTACGATGGGGACGTTTGTTCCGACTATGACTGCACGGTGCACTCCTCACAGATTATGCCTGCCGCGGAGAAGCCTCCCAAATTCAATGGTGAAGGCTTCAAGAGATGACAACAAAAGATGTTGTTCTACCTTACGATGCTTGAATTTGCTAATTTCTTGAAGGAAGACGAACCAGCCACTACGAATGAGTTCGAGACCAGTTTCACTGTTCGCGCCGCCTACGATAATTGGCACAACGGTGACTATCTTTATAAAGTCTTTCTCCTAAGTAGCCTGGAAGATAGTCTAAGTAACGTGTACTCGGACGTAAAGACCTCCAAGAAAATCTGGGAGGCACTCGAGAAGAAGTACAGCTCCGACGAGGCTGGTACTAAGAAATTTGTAGTCTCAAATTTCATGTACTACAAAATGGTTGATTCTCGCCCGGTTATGGAACAAGTTCAACAATTCCAAATGCTAGTGAACGACGTCCACGCAAAGGGGATGGTTCTTCCTGATGCTTTCACGGCTGCTACCATGATTGATAAGCTTCCTCCGAACTGGAAAGATTTCAAGACCTATCTCAAACACAAGCGAAAGGAGATGTCTCTTGAAGATGTAATCCGAAAGGTACGTATTGAGTTCGAAGTTTGAGTTCAGTACTAGAAGTCTAAAGGTTCGTTCGAACCTCGGGTGAACCTACTTGAACCTACTCGTCTGGTTGTGAAAGGATTTCTCTAGAAGGAGGGATATGATTTCTTTGATACATACTCTCCTGTGACGAAAATTACCTCTATCCGGGTGCTTCTGGCGATTGCTGCTTTGCACAATCTTGAGATTCACCAAATGGATGTAAAAACAGCTTTTCTAAATGGTGATTTAGAAGAGGAAATCTATATGGAACAACCTGAGGGTTTTGTAAAATCTGGACAAGAAAGAAAGGTGTGCAAACTGGTTAAGTCTTTATATGGCTTTAAACAAGCACCTTTACAATGGCACTTGAAATTTGACAAAGTGATGATGTCAAATGGCTTCAAGATAAATGAGTGCGACAAGTGTGTCTACATTAAGAAAACTAATGATGGATTTGTTATAGTATGTCTTTATGTAGATGATATGTTAGTCATGGGTAGCAACCTACAAGTGATTAATGAGACGAAGCTCAAGTTAAAAAGGAATTTTGACATGAAGGATCTGGGAGTTGCTGACACAATTCTTGGTATAAGAATTATAAGAACTCCAGATGGAATTGTCTTGTTCAATCTCATTACATTGAGAAAGTAATCAAGAAATTCAATGCTTACGATAGTCTTCCAGCAAAGACAACGTTGGAACTCAATGTTCACTTAAGTAAAAACAGAGGTGACCCTGTTACTCAGGAAGACTATGCTAGGATCATTGGATGTCTGATGTACATCTCTAACTGTACAAGACCTGGTCTAGCTTGCTCGGTAAACAAAGTGAGTCGATATACGAGCAATCCAAGTGGAGAACACTGAAAAGCGTTTGTGAGAGTTTTGAGATACTTAAAGTATACTCTAAACTTTGGGCTACATTATGGTAGATACCCCGGGGTACTTGAAGGTTACTGTGATGCAAACTGGATATCCGACTCAAAGGACTCGTTGTCGACAAGAGGGTATGTGTTTGTAATAGGGGGAGGAGCTGTTTCTTGGTGATCCACTAAACAGACCTGTATAGCCCAATCCACCATGGAATTTGAGTTTATCGCTTTGGAAAAAGCTGGTGAAGAAGCAGAATGACTTTGTAAATATTTTGGAAGATATTCCATGTTAGGAGAAACCCGTGCCGCCGGTAATGCTTCACTGCGATAGTCAAGCTGCTATTGGAAGGGCAAAAAGTGGTTTGTATAACATTAAGTCTCGACATATTCGTTGAAGACATAATGCCGTAAGACATTTGATATCGAATGGGGTTATTTCAGTTGACTACTTAAGGTATATAGATAATCTAGCGGATCCGTTCACTAAAAACATAGCTCGAGATCAGATGTATAAGTTGCTGGAAGGAATGGGAGTGAAATCCACATCTTAAAGATGATTGTATTGGAAACCCAATAATTATGAGTGGAGATCCCACAAACTTGGTTCAATGGGAAAATAAACTATAAAAGTCTGGGTAAGTAAAACTCTACGATCCTATTCCCTAACAGAAAAAGTAGAGTTTTAATCTGTCATGTGGTGAGGATAAGTCTCTGATTTTTAATGATTCCTGTGCAGGTCCTTAACTTGAGTATGATAGAATACTCATTTTAAGAATCACCTATATAAGCGAGAAGTGAGGGCCGCTTCTACTGAATGCTTATGAATCCAAAGAAGTTGTCCATAGCCAGAAATGGACACAAACGTGAGAACGGAAGAATTCTGAGACCTTAGTGGGTTGGTACTATTGTCTAGTATACACAAAGGGGAATAGTTCAAGAATTATATTCACTAATCCGCCGGTATGCTCGGTACTATTAACTAAGGAGGGTCCAAGGCCACAAGTCACCTATCCTTATTCTCAGTTGTCTCTTAAGGACTGAGCATACATGTTTTATTTTTGGCTACTCTCACTCATGTGGGGGATTGTTGTTAAATTGGATTTAATCCATATAATGGTGCGGTGAAAATTCATCTTAATGAATATTGTGGGCTCGATCTACATTTCGTGTAGTTAATCATAGCCTTTTGAATTTCTCAAACCCAATTAATAGTGAGTGAGAAATAGTACTTCGAAGTTGAACGGTTGTTATGTGTATTTTTATTTATCCCACATTGAATGATAATCAATGTGGAAGGGAGTTTAAAAGTGATTACTTTTTACTGATTGGACATCTAGTGGCCCAGCGGATATTGTGGACTTTGTGTGAAAAAAGCTCACGCGGGCTCTCGGACTTGGGTTTGCCCATCCGCCTCCAGCGGAGCCCGAGCCCGGACCTTGGACCTTGGAGAATTGGTCCGACTTGGGTCCTTTGAATTGGTGTCCCGAATCAACCCAGGCTACCTTTTTAGCTGCGTACGTTTCAAACGTACGAAAATTGGCTCCTGACCATTCAGGTATGTTTCAAACATACAAAAACGGTAAGTAACGTCATGCAACTTAATGCATGGATGTTACATCTTTTGACCGTCTTCATGCTGCCATTTATATCCCACCGATGGAACCCCTATATAAGGGAGGGCTGTCCATGCTTCACAACACACAGAACACTCAGAATAACACACAGCATACCATCTTTTCTGCATTCTTTCCTTTTCGTAACTCTATCCAAATTCTTCTGGTTCGCCGGAGCTCTAGTATTTACGGTGATGTTATACTAGAGACGTAGTCGTTTATCTTTGGGGACGAATTGTCAAAATCAAAGAGCACTAACGGGCAATTTCGTCTTGCAAAAAGAGTGTAAAACTTGACTCGACTAAAGTTTTTGTCTCTATTTTTCTTTTCCTATTTTTTAGTTACAGTGATAAATACATTCCTTTTCTGCTCTAATTTACAACAAAATGAAGATGCAGAGACTGAATGGAGGTGATAGCGAGATGGAGAAGGTGAGGTAACGGATTGAGGTCGTTCAATACGGGGTTTGTTCAATTTTGGAGTGCTTATAATTATTTTATCTTATTTTATAATTTTAACATTTTTTTATTTAGAAATTTTATATCAGTTTTACCTGATAACTGATGTCAAATGTTCTAATTGAAACTGTGGTTAGCATTTCCAGATTTGTAGAAATCGATTTTATAGAAATCGACGTGAAATCTTTATATTTCACTTTGTAAATAACCGATGTGAAATATATTTTACATCGATTTTGAAAATCGATATCAAATTCCTTTTTTGTAATAGTGGCTGCTCAGTGAAAGACTTAAAAGTTCATTCTGCATGTTTATTGGTGTTTTAAGTTGAGTTTATAATTCAGTTTAGGATTGTCACTATGTACTGCTTATGTTTTTAATTTTTCTTTTCTTTTAACCACTAGGTTTGAGCGTGTAGTGCTTAAGTTATGTTTTTCCTTACAAGTCTGTTGAACCACTTGAATGTTTTCTTATATTATGAGTTCATTTTCGTTTCTATAGTTATTATTTTCATGTAATGATTCCTGTTATTAATTTGTATATTTATTATTATATTACGATCCTTGTTCTTTATTTATTTTATTTTTTTGCATTTTTATTTGCATATAGGAAAATAAACTATTATTGATTATACATTGATGAATTTACATTTATTTAATGTTTTGATGCTTTTTATATAGATATAAATTTATTTTTGTGAATACTTAGTTTTATAAGTAGGAGCTGTATTTATAAAAATTATATCAATTAAAACAGCATATAGAAGTTAATATAACATTTATTATGCTTAGGTAATTTTAATTTAGCATGATTTATGTATTTTAAAAAAAAAATTAGCATGATTTATATAAAAGAACAATCTATAAACTATAATGCTGTAAAAGATAGAAAAAGATAATATGATTATATTATTTCAAATAATGATAAGTTAGACCAATCTTAAAACATTAAACGAACAATAATGACAAAATAATTGGAAATGCATATATTTTGAACACTAAAACCCGGCAAATTATTTGATGGACCCAGGTGCACCTTACAAGGTGCACCTTATTCCCCATATAAAAGTATTTTTCACAATTTTCACGCGCCCTCTCTCTTTCTATCTTAGAATTTTCACGCGCCCCCTTTCTTTCCTCTAGCGATTTTTCTTCTTCTTCTCCAGCGATTTTTCTTCTCCATCAATTCCACGATATGCACCAATTCCAAATCGCCAAAACCTTCATCAATTTCGTCCAAATAAAAAATCACCACGACTTTACCCATCGAATTCAACAGCAACAGGATCCCTATCGATTTAACAGCAAACAATTGTGAATCTGGTAGTTTTTCTTCGATTTTTCAATCGTTGATTCACCACCAACAAACAAATCCTTCAATTCCGATGGACTTAAATCTGGTAGATGTTCCAATGGACGTGAATCGGTCTGAGGGTAAGTGATTTTGAAAGTTGATTTATTTTTGTATTATATTAGGTTTACGCTATTTTTTACTTTTATTTTTTTTGCAGTTCTTTCGATTTGTGTTTCTCCTGGAAATATTCCAGTTTCTGGTGCGAGTTCGAACGTTCATGAAAATATTTTGAATACAGGTTTATGATTTCTCCTTTTACTATTCATGAATTGTATATGTGATGATATGCGAGTCTGTACATGATGGTATGTGAGTCTGTATGTGATGGTATATGGAAGCAGAATGTAATGATATGTGTAGTTAGATGTGATAATATGTGAATATCTTTATGTGATGATATACGAGAAATAATGTGATGATATGTCTAAGCAATATATGATGATATGTGAAAGTAGAATGGGATGACATGTATAGTTAGATGTGATGAGATTGCGAAATCTGTATGTGATGGTATATGGAAGCAGAATGTAAATGATATGTGTAGTTAGATGTGATAATATGTGAATATCTTTATGTGATGATATACGAGAAATAATGTGATGATATGTCTAAGCAATATATGATGATATGTGAAAGTAGAATGGGATGACATGTATAGTTAGATGTGATGAGATGCGAAATCTGTATGTGATATATACGAGCAATAATATGCGATGATATGTGAAAGCAATATATGATGATATGTGTAGCATTTTAATCATTGACTGTGGGAAGTTAACAAGTTTAAACTTTGTTTTAAGATTATGAAGCTCTAAACTGTGAAATACACGCGAGAGAGTTTTATTTTCCCCGGGGCCCAGTCGTTCCCTCATCGTTGCTTCTCCAAAGAAGTTTTATTTTAGGTACATGTAATCCCARTTACCTGAAATATAGATGGTTTTTTGTGTTACTATTTTTCTTATTTTGGGTCAAATCAAAGGGGAGTGTGGGATTCTTGATTCTTGATGCTACAGTTGACTCTCTTGGTTTGGAATTAATAATTTTTATTTATTGATTGATCCTCTTGTTATGAGGAAAATGAATGAGGTTTCAATAATTTGTTTTTATTATCTTTGTTATTGAAGTGGGCTCTGTTTTGTTGTGTCCTTGTCCTGATGCTATTAACTACTTGCAAATATATGATGATATTTGGTTACAATATAAGATGATATGTGGATCTAATATCTGATGAAATGTTGTCAGAGATGAAGATTTTTGTTTTTTTTGTTGATGATATATGCTAGTATATTAGATGATATGTGGATATAATATGTGATGATATATGGATAATCTGTGATGATATTTGACATAGATTGAGGGTTTAGAGTTGAGTTTTTCATTTTTTTTAGGGTCAGTGTTTTTTATTTTTGCTGGTAATATGTGATTATATGTTTCATTAATGTCAAATGATAACTGAAATGTCATTTTTTTTTTCTATAATGTCATTGTATTTTTCACTGTGTACTATTTTTTTCAGGACGGTGTTTCTACATTTGCCGGAGATGGTTATGTTGTGCATTCGAGTGTCAGTCCAACGTCGAGTTTGAATTTCACAGTTGTTAGTCCAAATACGAGTTCAAAGCTTCCACCATTACCGCATTCTTTAAGTTGTAGTTATTTTAGTACAAAGTCAGTTGATAGTTATGTTTTTTTTCATATATGACATAATAGAGAGATGGCTAAATTTTACTGTCCAATTGTAGTTTTTTTTATTATTTTTGGACTGATGTTTTTTATCCGATCTTTTTTTATTGTAATCGTAATGACTGTTTTTTATGAAAAGGTTTTATGTTTGTTCGTGAGTTTTGGTTAATTTTACTTTGTCTTTATTTTATTATGAAAACAAACTATAAGGTTTGTTTCTTACTCTCAGAGATTCTGAATCTGTTGATGTGTTGGTTTTGCTGTGATGATATTTTTAAAAGTTATATGTGATGATATGCGGCTATTTTATGTGATGACAAGAGGATGGTGTATGTGACGATATGTGGATGACGTATGTGATAATATATGCACATATCATCACACAGATCATGCACATATCATCACACAAAACATGCACATATTATCACAAACTACACATATATTCAACAGTAATTCCCCCCCTAAAAAATTAAAAGAATAAGATATTCATATATCATCACACGGAATATGAACATATCATCACAAACTACACATATATTCACTATAATCCAAAAAGAAGAAAGAAAAGAAAAGTGTATTCATATCATCACACATATCATGCATATATCATCATACAAAACACGCACATATCATCACAGACTATATATATATATTCATCAGCAGTACTAGGAAAAAAGAATAAAATATTCACATATCATCACACAAATAATGTACATATCATCACACATAATATGGACATATTCATGATCTTAAAATAATAAGATTTTAATAAATGTAAAATTCTCATTCAGACATTTTTACAAACAGTTGATATGCAATAATGTAATTTTGTAGGCCAAAACATATTAAATCTTCATGAAGCAAAAATTTCAGAGACAACAACAATCCGTACCACTCTAGATGCGAAAAAACTAACAAATCCAGAAAAATGAAAAAAAAAATTAATTCAAAATCGACGTTCAACTCCAAATTCTAGAAAACATCGAGTTCGACAACGAAGAGGGCTTTGAGATTTCCCATCATTAGTGGAGTTTGTGAGGCCAAGGTGCTGAGCTATGGCGGGGAAGACGACGAAAGCCATCTTGTGGCTGGCTGGCGAGGCAGAATTTATGCTGAGAAGTGATGGAGAATACGAAGGAATTTTAGAAGGAGAAAAATGGGTTTTCTGCGTAGGCGCGTGGAATTGAGGCTCTCCAAAATCTGCTGGGACTCTTTCACATTTATTATGGGATCGGGTGCATCCTACAAGATGCACCTGGGTTCATGGTATACCATCTCCTAAAACCTTTTATTTTTTTAATTTGGTTGAAATAGATAATTCTATAATAAAATCACATATTGCAGACAAATTCTAAATATGAAAATGGTAAAAGTTGATAAATGAATATCAAGAATTAAATAAAAGCTAGTAAATTAAATGATGAAAAAGATAAAACAATATAATTAGATTTTTTACCTTGTGTTACACACCGATATTGCGCTAGTTCAGAATAAATGAAAAGGCCTTACAGATTTCAAGAATCTAAATTATTTCTGGAATAAGGAATTAATTATATAGTCTTGGGTAAATAAAAAAAGGGCAGTTGGATCATGGGCTGGACCGGTAGTTTAATTGACTTAGTTGGCCACTAGTAGAATAAAAAAAAGGGGTTTTGTGAACCACTCGGATTGCCTTCTTTCATTTTGGGGTTTACTCCCTTTTTAAATTTTCTTTGTTTCCACTCCCTAGCTCTATATATAATTTAAAGTTAGCTCCCTTGGGACCAATATGCCCTTATATTTTCGTGCAGAAAATTGAGTACTTAGTTGTAACATACTTAATACTTAGGTACAGAATAAAGAATACTTAGAAAATTACCAGATAGTACTTAGGCCCAACATGCTTCCGTATAATTAAAATTTCTCTAAAATTTTGTACCTCTCTTTGACCGAAACAGCTCCGGGTGAGATGGGTTGCGATACCACCAGTTGAAAAGTTACCACCCCTAGTCCGTTTTACAGACGATATCACCGTCTAACTTCTATTCACAGAAGTTGAACTACAAGTTATCCGACTCCTTCAGTAACTGTTCAGCACAGCCTTAGTTCGTTTCCTACACTAGGTGTACGAGATACTTGATTTATAGAGATAATTTATTAAGCACACATGTTGAACCAGAAACCTTTATTTTATTAAGAACTTAAAATAAAATTTATTACATTAGTAATCTCCTTTTGAGAGGAGAAAACTTGTTTAGCCTCTCATTGAGAAGGCTTGCACTTGTAAATACATAAACTTCCTAATACAAACTATTAAAACACTCTTTATTCTTGTACACAAAACACTCTTTCTTTATTATATTTCTTAATATGAGAAAATAGAAGGTGATGAGCGATGTCTTCTACTTCCTCCAAATCCTGAATTTATAGTAGTCTGGCGGACTTAAAATCCGGACTTCACATAGCTCGTAAATTAACTGACGTTATTGCTTACGTCATTTCTTGCATTATTGTCCTCTGTTTGATGGTGGAATTTCCGCTTTGCAGAGGCACGTTCTTGAGGCACCTGATAATCACATAATCCTTTTTTTCTTTGTCGGGGAATCCTTCACTTTTTTTATTTGTGCGGTCCCCGTGCAAAACGTGTTTTTGGTGGTCCCTGACCACCTGACTTGTTTTGTTTGGACTTTGTTCCAAACTCCGGCTCCGTCTGATTTGAGCATTCCGGGCATATATTCTCCGTCCATCTCCAAACGTGGGCCATGTTGCAGTATTTCCGGCGAGCTTCTTTACTCCTCGGTAGCTTGTTGTTCCACAGAAGAGATCTCTTTTTCTCAAATAAATCTTCTGCAAATCCTGTTGTGTTTCCTGTCATTGTGTTTAACAGGAAGGACCCATTCACCGTATTCTGGAAGAATTTGAATGGGAACTTGACTTTGTCCATCTCGGTGAGACAGACCCAAAGACCCCATGCCCTTCTTGTGGACATGTCGTCTTCCGTAAGTGATGCCACTAACGGAATCCCTTCAGACGATGGTGCTTTGATTTTCTTTATTGCTTCCACGTCTGGTCGCTTGAGCTTGATGAAATGGAACACTTCATGCATTCCCTTTCCAATTGGTTCTGGTGCTGCGCTAAAGAAATATAACTCTAGGACATCACCCCTTCCTAGATATGGGTTATTCGCCCATGTCTCATGCACTGCATCTTGAATCCATCTCGGAAGTTGTGATATTTCCGAGAAACTTGGCGATCTTGTATGAACCGATGCTACGGCCCCGAATTCATACCAGCTTTTTACATCTTGTGGATGAGATTCTGGCAGCATCCACACTCTGGGATATCTTCCGCAAATATCTACTAGACATTTTGCCGGATTAATTCCCACCCTGGTTATTAACTTCTCCCATCTCTGTTGGTAAACCTGAAAATGAGAAGTTTTCAAAATCTCGTAAGTATCGGTCTTAGATTTGCCTGTCTGTGGCCTAAGATCGATATCTTCCTCATTAACCCCTGAGGCGATGGGTTGACTCGAAGACTCGGGATTTGACTACGGAGCATCGATTTTAACTTGAGACGGTTCATCCGTAGATGATTCCATATTATTTCTCGTGCTAGGGTTACTTGAATCCCCTGCTACAGGTATAGAGCCCTGTACTCGAAGTGTCTCCTTTTGCACCATTGAAGATGTCGCCCGGAGAAGGGGCTTTCTCATTACAGACCATAACTGTTCGTTGGCCTGTATGCAACCTCGTATTCGATCGGAAATAGTTTCCCGATCAACTCGTTGTAACCTTCCGGCTACCTTTGCATTGAAGGTCAATGCATCGAACTCGCGTTGAAGCATCTCCAGGTGTTCCCTTGGATGCCTCGCCATTTTGAGGAATGAATCAATTTCTGATCCCTCCATCTCTTGTTAAAAAATCTGCAAGAACATTTTCATGAGATTTTATAATGACAATATCAAAATCATAATATTGACATTCAGCTTGCCGTCTAAGTAATCTAGCTTTTTCGGGTTTAGATTCAATTCTATTTTTCAAAAAGACTTTTACGCTCGAGTTATCAATTTTTAAGGTGAATTTCTTAGATAGAAGAAATAAAGGTCATTTCTTAAACGCCTTTCTAACTGCAAAAAATTCCTTCTCGTTGATATGCCATTGGTTTGCTTCGCTATTTGAGAATAGCCCGCTACAATATCTACATGGCACTTATCCTTTAGGCATTAGTTTCGTAAGAACCGCTGCCCACCAATAATCATTGGCTTCCGTGTATAGAACCAGCTCGTCCTCGTCATTCGAAATCGCCAACTTGGGGAGTTGTTTGCAAACCTCCTATAACTGTTTAATTCCTTCGAGGTGTTCTTTTTCCCATTTAAGATCGGCATCCTTTTTTAGTAGGGAACTAAACACCTTCCTGTAATGTGCCAGGTTATTTATGAACATCCCGGCGAAATTAACAACTCCTAGGAAACATTGAAGTTGTTTCTTATCCTTGAGTGTGTCTGGAAATCCCTGTATCTTTTCTACGATGTGATTCTGTAGAGTTATTCCAGACTCATCGATCTCTATTCCAAGGAACTCGATATTTCTTGTAGCAATTACTGCCTTCTTTTCTGAAAGCACTAATCCTTCTTTGCGGCAAACATCTGAGAAGATCTCCAAATGTTTTAGATGATCCTTCATGTTTTTTGATGCGATGAGTATATCATCTATGTATACGAACATGAAGCTGAAATAATCTTTAAAAAGATTATCCATCTTTCTTTGATATATCTAGGGTGCATTTGCTAGGCCCATCGGCATAACATTCCAGATATAGTGTCCTTGTGGGTAGAGAAGGCCGTGAATTTCTTGCTTACTTCTTCCATCTTAATCTGGTAGAATCCAGATTTGCAATCAAACTTGGAGAATACTTTTGCATTCTTAATGCAATTTACCAAATGCTCTCTACTTGGGATATAATATCCATCAAACTCCAAGATGTTATTGATTCCTTTGTAATTAATCACCAATCTTGGTTTTCCCCTTTTTATTTCTCCATGGTTGCGAACCAAGAATTCTGGGCTGCTGTATGGAGAAACTCCTGCTTCAATCAACTTAAAGTCCATGTGTTCCTTAAGTATTTGTTGCATATCCTTTCGATCTTCTTAATTCATCAGAATAGGCTTATATCTGACAAACTCATTTTCTTTTCCGGTTTTCACCTTCAAAGATGCTTTGAGTTCATTTCTATCCCACCACGCTAGAGGATCTTCATTGAAATTCTTTTGAATTTTTCTTTTGATGTCCTCCAGTGTAATTTGTTCTTCCATGGTGGTGTCTGGTTGTGCACTCGTGTCTAGGCTAGCCTTGAGGAGTTCAATCGTTTGTGATTTAATCCCCTCTTCCTTTCGTCCTCCTAGGCTCTCGTTTCGTAGTTGGAGAATTGCTTCTCCATACCTTCTTTGATCTTTCATCTTTGGGTGTCGAAGTTTCCCTTCATCACCACGCTTGCTGCGAAAATTGATTGGCATTTTTCTGTGGAATGCCTCTCTCAGTCGTTGTATTATAATCTTATGATCACAAAGGGATGTGAAAATAAGTCTTCTAGTCTCATTTTCTTGCGTAAATCTTTTGAATGTCTGTAGGAAATTATTCCATAACAGAATATCTGCTCCCATATCGTGGAAATAGATTGGTGGAGTTTTAACTTTATACCACGGGGTACCGTTTGCTCCTCCCATCATCATTTCCGTTTGTTTGATCCCTCTTTTAAGGACTAGGATCCTTTTAGAGAAATCTCTTCCCGCTACTAGAGATAATTCTTCTTCCATTTCTTTGGGGAATACTTCTGGTTTAGCCGTGCAAATTCCTGCGCCTGAATCAATGTAGACTGCGAATTATTCCGCACGATAATTTGAATATATCATTCCAACGGGAATGTATATGGAGAATGGGCTGGTGCTCATTTAATTCTACATATTTTTTCGCCCACCGTAAACTTCATTCCATCTCTTAATCTCTCCCAAGGTTTATGATCCTCGAGAAACTCTATCCCTAGAGTTAGTTGCCCTGTGATTTTTCCTGCACTTCCTTCAATGATTGTTTCAATTTCTCCAATCTTGAGGACTCCTTGATATCTTCCCAGGGAAGGTTGTTGCAGGTGATATAATGCATCACAAGGGAAGATGTTATCCTTTTGAGTGATGTCGAATATCACTTCCACACCTTTCCATCCATCTAGGCACTTCAACTCTCCATTGGTCTTCAATACTTCTGGAGCTCGAGTGCTTTGGTTGATTCTTGGACCTTCCCATTGAGGTCCACTGATCATTCTGTCTTGTTGGAAAGACATTCTCCTTGGTTCGATCATGAGACTCTTACTTTTATTAAGAACCGACCAATCTTGAATTCACATATCAATCTCTCTTATTGTTAGAGATTGCATGATTTCTGGTAAGACTGTCTTTGCTATGTCATCAAAGATCCTTGGTATTTCTATGAACTCTTTTCTCAGGAATACTTCCGAATGATGAGTATTTGAGAGTGCATAGGAAATCTTGTACGTTATTGAGTAGGGTCTGTTTCCCTCCGTCATCAGGTCTGGTCTTTTGAAAAATGAAGGGTGAGAACTCTGATGAAATCTCGATCCACCAAATTATACGCAATCCTCGGGTAGACATTGAATGCCAGTTTTCCTGCGTATAAGTTTCCGGTGATTACTCCCAGACAAGAATCTTTGAGATTTGAGATTCTTTTATCGAAGAGAGCTAGATTTAATGACGAATCAAATCCTTCTTTAAAAGTTGATTTTATGATTACTCGAATGGCTCCAATATGGATCCACGAAAGTGTATTTGACATTTCTCTCCTGAGTGTGCTTTTAATCTCCTGGATTTCTCGATAGGAGATTAGTTGCATCTCGATCTGGTTTCCTGTATATTCCGTTGGTATCGCGAATTCTCCTGTGGAAACTCTATGGATAATTTGGTGTTTTCGGTATCTTAAACCCAATTTATCCATCGCCTTTTTTATTGCCCCTATTGTGAATCCTTCATACATTTGGAGCTTTGGATCTTCTTTCATTATCCTCATAAGCGTCTTATGAGAAACTGTTGTATGTGAGAGGAATCCTGACATGTCCTCTTTTACTACTTGTTGAAGAAATTCTTCTTCACTCTGATTTTGAATATGATTCACATCCATCTTCAGAGTAAATTTCTTCTTCATAGATGCTTTCATTTGAGGGTATATCTTCAAATTGATACACCTGTACTAGATTCTGGTAATAGATAGCTTCTTCGAACTCTTGAGTTGTTTCGAACTGTCTAACGCCTCTTCTTTGATTCTCGGGGCAATCAGTAGAAATATGGCCCTTGACTCCGCACGTCCAACAGTTACAATTCTTAAAACTTTCATTAGCTCTGTTGTGAGATCGCCTAAAAGTTCTTTTTGTTGGCATCCTACTGGTGCTTCCTTGGCTTGAGAACGAGCCCCGACTTCGACTTGACCCCGTTCTTTGTCCTGATTTATAGTTTCTGGCCTTTTGTTTTGACCAGAACCTTCTTGGTTTCCATGGAAACCTTTTCTTGTTACTCCGAGCGTAAGAGTGACTTTTTTCATTCTTCCGCTTATGTCTTTGTGGTTGACCTCCCACTACTGTTGGAATGTCATTCTCGGCACAACATAGAGGAACTGATTTGTTAATTCCTCTTAGTTTCTTATAATTTTTGTGAAGTGCTGCCTGGTGGCACCACTCTGCTAACTTAGTTTTTAGGAAAGACATTCTTCTAGCAACCGTATCCATGTCAATTGCTGGCTTGTACTCTTGGATCAACATTTATCTCCACGGACTTGGTATTTTTGCAAAGAAAAGTTGAGCCACATCTCCATCATTCACCTTGGATTYCCATCKGTATTCGRTGAATAGTTGGATATATTCGTCCACATGACAAATATCTCGTAGCTCGAGGCAATAGAGGGCTTGTCGATATTTTTTCTGTTTTTCCTCTTCCATTCCCTCGAAATATCCTGTGCCGATAAATTGAGTTTTGAATAATTTAGTCATATTATCGACGATCCCTTTCAATGATTCTCCAGCTATAACTTCCCTTTTTATATATGCTCCTGTTAAATCCCATGCGATCTTTACGAATCCTTTAAGGCTCATTTCAAGGAGTAAAATGAACCCTTCTTTCTCTAAACCGAGAGTTCCAACTGCAATTCGCATTGCAGATGCCCAATCGTCTATTAGTATCTCTCGATTCTTAAAATCTGGAACATCCAAATTTAACAATAACCCATATGGATGTATGGGATCAAGTTGAGACTTCCCGTATGGCGTGTTGAGAATATTGGGCTTTCGGGAACGTTGCCTAGTACCTACTATGTCTGTAGGATCTCCTTTTATGGTGAAATCCCCGACATGTGGCATTGGTGCGTCTTGTACTGGTTCGTGTGAAGCCGTACTTTCGCCTTGATTAAAACTTGTTGTTGGTGGAGCGCTTCTTGGTACTAAGGCCGAAGAATCTCCTGAGTTCAGTTTTAGATCCACAATACCTAATCCGGTGAAGGATTCGATTAGGTCGTGTAAATCTTCCATATTAATTCTTTCCATTACTTCTTGGGTCGTAATGGAATTCCCTTGATTATGGCCATCATCTTCTCCTCTTCCGTCGGTTGTCTTATAACCTCAGTCGGTTTCCCCTTTTGGTGTAAAAGGGGTTCCGTTCCGAAAGTTATACGTCTTCTTCCTCCGGAAGTACTTGGTTTGACTTCAAGGCCCTTAACTCGTCTTTGAATATCGATTATGATTTCTCGTGTTTCTTTTTGATGTTCAATTACCTCCTTCATCTTCACCTGGATCTGGTGGTCGATGTCTTGTATCATCTTTGGATCTCTCTAAGATTCTTAGAGGAATCGAATACCTCGCTGCAGTTCGATCTATTGATAGGATTCATGAGTTGTATCCCTATGGTACTTGAGGTCCGTCTTCAATATCTGATTTACCCAAAGGTAACTCAGATGATATGTCTTTTGTTTCTCGCATTGTAGTAAGGTTTCCCTAGCTCCTGCGAGTCTTTGTGCAACATATTGATTAGTTTTAATAATTATCATTTTATCTTCTGAGATTATGTTTTTTCCCCAAAAAATAATTTAGCTTCATACAATCTGCTGCTCTACATGTTAAGTTAGGCATGTATGAGCAAATATATATTTTAGATTAATTACAAATATACCCTTGAGGTTCATACGAGGAAAGACGAGTTATCTCTTGAATTGAAAGTACCCATTATTTGACATGTGGCTTTCTTTAGCAAATTGGGGACATGTGATTTTGAGATATAAATTTTCTTTCTGATATTAGTTTTTTTCCTCCTAAATGTTTTACCTTCTTACAATCTGCTGCTCAAATATATATTTTGGGTTAATTACAATTCTACCACTTGGGTTTCACCTAATTACAAAGAAAAATCAGTTCTCTTTGAAATTACAAGTACCCATTTGACATGTGTTTTTCTTTAGCAAATTCCGGACATCAAGGGAGCATTTGTAATTTCAAAACATTATTGGGGCGTTTTGTAATTAGACTAAATCGCAGGGTTAGTTTTTTCTATTTATCATTGTCATTCTGCAATTACTATTTTTCCCCTCTAAATGACTTAGCTTCTTCTTTAGGTTTTAGGGGCTTCTTGGTACTTACTGTCGATCAAGAGACACACGACGTGTTGAAAATCGGCTTGCATGGATGAGTTTAACAGCACGAGATGCTTTGCATTGTTTCTTGATTGTGGTACGCACATAATACGGAGGAATGTTGGTGTACAAAGTGATATTTCCTATTTTAATAATGGGAATATCTGGAAACCCCATTGTGAACAATGTAGTATCTGTATGATCAAATATGCGATTGGGATGTCTGAACAACGACCGAAATGCCGGCTACTTTATCCTAACCCCTACACACAAAACCATCCAACTAGCGAACCAACCAATAATACCTACCCATAACACAAAACCAGGTAGTAGCAGACCTTGACAACGGACCACATCTTCGATTTTTTCACGCCTAAAGCATAAAAACTACTCTCTCTCCATCTCATTCCATCTGTAGTATTATAGAAAAAAAAAATTATCTCACACTATGAAACTTTTGCATTATACAGAGAAAATTAAATGTCAATTTTACGTTACATTGTTATTCTATTAAGATAAAAAGGGTATTATGATCATTTGATATCAACAACTACAATCTTAAATAAATCATCATCAATGTGTAAAATATAAAAGAGAAACAAAATTTTCAATCTATTGCATTTTTATCCTTTGCCTCCTAAAATATAAAACTTTTTAAAATACCTCGTGAAATATTGGATTTTGACAAATTGCTTCCCACTATCAGATTTTCGGCAAAAAAAGTGAGCGGAAAAGTTGGATTTGGGATTTAAGAGGGGTTATCGATGTCGTCGGTTTGAACTGGAATTTTGCGTGGTGACTCAAGAAAATTAAAGAAGTCCAACGCAACCAATAAAATTCAGAATAAAGCACCAAAAATTGGAGAATAAACAGTGTTATTAGAAAAATTGAAGAAGTCCAACGGAACTAATGAAATTCATAATAAAGCACCAGAAATTGGAGAATAAATAATGTTATTAGTGTTATTGTTTTGGAGAGGTTATTGCAGCTCTAGCTAGTGAAAGAAGTCCAACGGAACCAATGGAATTTAGAATAAAGCACCAGAAATTGGTGAATAAATGTACAACAGTGTTATTAAGGTTAATGTTTTGGAGATGTTATTGCTGCTCTAGTGAACCTACTTTTGATGCGTGAATAAATGTACAACAGTGTTATTAGGGTTAATGTTTTGGAGATGTTATTGCTGCTCGGGGAGGGGGGGTCGAAATTACTATGAGAAAATAGGCTAAAGTAGTCAAAATGAATGAACAGGTCCAATAAAAAAATCTTTTTTCGATTCGTTTTTTTTCTTACGACACGATAATCAAATCTGGATTCTCGGATTTGTCGAACAAAACACCAATCCGCGTCACCTACTTTTGATGCTTTGTTTCGGCTGTTGTTCGTTCTGTTGGATTCCTCTCACTTTTTAGAGTCGCCATGCAAAGTTTCAGCCTTATCCAACGACGAAAACCCCCGAAACTAACCATAATTACATAGTCGTACATTTAAACATGAAAAACTTTATTCATCAAATAAATAGCTTCCGGCCTCTTTTTTAACGAAAAACTCACGGTAAAATGCAATTTATCGAAAAACTCACAGAAGTATTTTAAAAAATATTAAAATAAAATGAAGCGGAATATTTACCTCCTCTAGCTGCTTTCAAATCTACGGTTCTTCGCTTGTCTATGGGTATATTTTAGAAGAATGGCAAGAAAACGTCGCCTTGAGGGAACACACCCGATGCATATATATATTATGTGGCTATAGGGTTTGGGCTCAATTGTTAAAATTTTTGAAATATGTCCCCCTCTCAGGTGTTATTCTCAGGTGTTATTTTTTTTATTTGAAACATGTACCCTCTCATTTCTCATTTTTAATATCCCGTCTCATATCTCATAAAAAAAAAATCTTGAGATAAAAATGAGAAATGAGAGGTTACACGTTTCGAATAAAAAAATAATGACACCTGAGAGGGAGGCATATTTCAAAATTTCTAACAATCTATAGCTATCAAGGTGACGTTTTCTTGCCATTATTCTAAAATATACCCATAGACAAGCGAAGGTAAATATTCCGCTTTATTTTATTTTTTAATTTAAATATCAGTTGTAAAACATAATTTTAATGCGTAAAAATAGATAATAAACAGAAAGAAATGATTTTTTGGTTTAGTTAGTAAAAATTGTGTCTTGTTGATCTGTTGGTACAATCACATTTTTTACTAACTATTTCTTTTTGATTATTTTCTATTTTTACATTAAAATTATATTTTACACCTAATATTTAAATTAAAAATAAAATGAAGTGGGATATTTTGCTTTCAACTCTATGGTTCTATATATTCTCGAAGAATGATAAGAAAACGCCGCCTTACACACACCCAATATATATATATATATATATATATATATATATATATATATATATATATATATATATATATATATATATATTGGGTGGCTATAGGGTTTGCCCCAATGGTTGGAAATTTTGAAATACATTCCCCTCTCATGTGTAGACAATAATCATCAGAAAGAAATAGTTAGTAAAACATGTGTCTTGTTGATTGTTATGGATACGTTGATGTGTTGGTATCAAACCAATAGATCCATAACCATCAACAAGACACATATTTTACTAACTAAAGAAACCAAAAATTCATTGTGAAAAATTATGATTTTTCATGAGTTTTATTGGTTTGTTTTTCTAGACATGTTTCGAGTTCTATTCAGAGTATGATACCCCCAACTCGTGAATTCGTGGCAACACCAAGAATAAAATCGGGAGTACTGCAGTGGCAAGTTTGTTTCACGCTCAAGATCTGGAATCGTGCCAAATCTTCACTTTTTCTTCTTTACCTTGGTGCCTTCCGAAGGAGATTTCTGAAATATATAGTTTTTGGATTCCCCTTCTTCTAAACCATCCATTATCTTCTTAATCTTATTGATAAGTCGCAATCAAATTCAAAAATAACTTTTTTTCCGACTAGATACGCTAGGGATAACAGCCTTTCAATTCCCCGAGTTTCGGTCAAGTAGTCTGGCCTAAATGATCGTAATAGAGGAACTTCATATTTTCGCACCAGACGGTGCGAGCAACATGTTTTTCGGCCCGCCCCTTTGCTGATCCATCGAAGTTCAGCTTTACGAAATCGACCCTTCTCGGACTTCCTACTTCAGTAAAGCCCGAGAAGGGGTCGGGTTTCGTAAAGCTGAACTGCGATGGATCAGCGAGGGGCAGAAAAACATGTGGCTCGCTACATAGTGCAAGGAATTGTGGAGTTCCTCATGTGTTCCGAAACTCGAAAAATTGAGAGGCTGTTATCCTTAGCATATGTAGTCGGAAAAAAGAAAGTCATTGAATCCGATTAAGATAATGAATGGTTTGGAAGAAGGACTGATGGGATCCAAAGGACGAGCTTATTCTTGGAGACCAATGATGAGAGAGGTTACCATGAAAGTAAAGAATAAAAAATGAAGACTTGGGATTATTCTCATATATATGATGAGTATTTAGCTGTTATGTATTGTGAGACTGACTTTGGAAATGCTTTGGTTTCATTTATTCATCTTTGATGTGGGACTTTAGAAATTAGGTGTGGTTGGTATTATGGAACTGTTCACCATATGTTTTGTTTAATAATATATTTTTATGGTATTTATTTAATCTGTCGTATGGGATTACTATTACCATGATTTTTCATCTTTAGTTGCTGCTTGATAGTGCTAAGAGTCGCCATATGATTTGTGGCTTTGTGTTTTTTTTTTTTTTTTTAACTTTTACATATAAATAAAACTAGAAAAACAAAAGGTAGCTATAAAAAATACTCCCTCCGTTTCACAATATAAGACGTTTTAGAGTAAAATTTTTGTTTCACAATATAAGTCGTTTTGCTTTTTTCACACAAATTTAGGAGAAGAAAGAGAAAGAAAAAGGTAAAAAGTGAATTGAGAAATGAGATATTTGAGGAGAGAGGGAAAGAAAAAGGTAAAAGTGAATTGAGAATTGAGATATTTGAGGAGAGAGAGTAAGATAAATGGAAGTAATTACTTAGATCGAGGAGAAAGATGTGGCTTTGAGGAAAGAAGAAAGAAAGTGTGCGCGCGGGAGGGAAGAGGCGACGGGCTCTAGGGCATAATAAACAAGAATTGTTTTCATTCCACTTTTAATTTGATTAAAATTTTATTACATTCTAATAATTTTTACCAAAACTTATCTACAACTTACGTTTTATAAAATATAATGTACGAAAACGTATTTCAATCTACATTCTAAATAATTTGGTATTCTAAATAATTGTATAAATCGTACAAATCTTTGAAAACTCCAGTCCTATTTTTTAAACATTATACACCTATTACTTTTAACATCACGTTAAGAGCATCTCCAATGCAATAGTGTCAAGTGAATATATGTGCCAAATGATATGACATTTTATAAAAAAAGCTCTCCAATGCATCAATGTTAATGTTATATATGTGATAATTTATTTATTTATTTTTAGAAAAAATAAAGAGAGAGAAATAACATGATTAGATGATATATTTAAAATTAATTGTAGACATTGTCAAGAGTAATGTCTAGAATTTAACATTGCTCTTGACAATGTCAAGCATTTAATGTGCCACATAATTATTTTAATGTGCCACATAATTCTTTTTATTCCATGTGTCAATTTTTTCACTTTCAACATTGTTGCATTGGAGATGTTCTAATTGTTTAACATCTTGACAATCCTCTATTTTGTTAATAGTGTTAACTATTAATGCTGAGATGTCGAAAGGAGAGCATTCCAGGACTGATGTGGACTAATAAAAACCTCCCAAAAATAACGTGTCGGTCTGTGGTTCATAAGGGGTCTATTTTTTGAGGAGGCCAAATTTTGACCAGGTATAAATATCAACTTTTTTTTATTTTTGTTAATATTGTTTTGTTCAATAATGAACCTCACCTAATCACACGCTTGTATTCTTCTTTTTGTTCTTTTGTTTTTTTATTTCGATTCCATTCAGCACGGTATTTAAAAAAAAAAAATCGATTCTGTTTTTTCATATATGCCCAATTTTGATTACAAAGTAGATGTGTAAAAAAAGTTTTAAAAAATTTTTTGGAATATTGTTTGGAATGTTTTCTCAGATCCGTCGTAGTTTTTTGGCATCGGAATATTTCTAAATCTTTCTTCTAAATTTTTGTTAAATTTTTCGATTATGTTTTTTCCCGATCTCTTTGTTTTTTAAGATCTGTTTTGCTTTGGTTCAACCTTTTTCACATCCTTTTTTTTTTCGATCTGGCGATTTCAGATACTTTTCTAATTTTGATTCTCAATTATTTTTCAGATCTATTTTGGTTCAATTCCTAGACCGGTCCGCTGCGCAGCTGACCGTCAAGCGCTTTTTAACCGCAGCCCCTGTCTATGATAACGTGAGCCATCTCCACCCTTCCGAGCTTTTATCTTCCCAAAATATATCTCTTTTGCTCGAGCTTCTGATTTTAATTATTCTGTGAAATTGTCTTAACTTCACTTATAAATTTCTTCTTTTATTCTTTATTTTGGTTATTTTTGCAGCGGGATGATTTGCTTAGCTTAAGGGCCCATAGAATATAGAAGAGGATGGTTGTTTCTTAGAGCGGGTAATGATTTTAAGTGTTCTGATTTTATTTATTTTTCTTTATTTGGGCGTTTCCAGATTTTTATTTATGTTTGTTCTTCAATTAAGGACTGCAAATTTTTTCAAAATTTAGTTTTAAGTTTTAAAGATCTTGATTACTCGATTATTACAAACAGTACTCTCATACTTTGGTGTAATTTGGGGAATTAATGGCATGTGTTCAACCATGATTTTCAGGCATGTGTTCACTTAGCTATGCTATTATCTACAATTAATGGCTCCTGTTATCTTCTTTACACGATACCACTCCTCGTTTCTAATTCAGAATTTTACTTTTGTATTGATTACCTAAAAGTTGCTCATGATACAAACCAGTTCTTGCATTAAATTACTAACTGTGGTTCTTGATCTCAAGCTTTATATCATACTCTTTCGTTGGAATAACAGTGCTAAAACTCCAGAATAAGCTTCAAGGTGAAGCCATCCCGACTACAGTTCGTAAGCTTATCGAGGCACATAATGCCTATGTTGAGCCCGGCAGCAGCCGCAGACTCGGTAAAATATGCATCTTGATCACTTCCCATTTTCATAGCCGATAACACTCACATTATAATCGGCTTCACCTTAGAAAAAAAACCGAGAGTATTTTTTATTGTTCAAGTGTATCACTCTACCATCGTGTCTATAAGGGGAAGTGTGAGGAAACCCATTCAAATTGGGAGTGTTAAAATCGATAGCCTTTATCTTTATTGTTCGGTAGGTTGGCTGAAAAGTGCTTAATATCCTGTGTTAAAATCGATAGCCTTTAAAAAGAAATGGATAAAGTAATATCTTGGATATTTATGGAAAAGTGAAATTCCCCCTTGCACAACGGAATGTATTCTCAAAGTCTTAGTGTTTGTTTGAGAGCACTTTCCAAATGGACTCTTGGGTCTGAAAATTTTCTATAATAAATATTTTTGGTGGTTAATCTAAAATGAACTTTTGAATAAGTCACTTCTCCAAAACTTCAATTTTAGAGAAGCATGAATTGGAGACTTCACAAAAACTCGCTTATTAACAAGTCCATTTTCTAAATGGACTTTTACTTCACTTGCTGTGCAATATTCCGAGTACTAATATTATTTGATGCTTATCTACATCTATACATCTGGATCTATTCTGTATAAATCTATCTATATCTATTAACAAAAAGAATGATTCTTTTTGGTCAAAATTTAGAATGACTAAAATACCCCATTGTTTTGAAATTTTTAATTGTCAAAACAGTAATATAAAAGTATGTTATTTGTTGAGGCACACAGAAAAGAAAGGAGCTACAAGAGAGCTGATCCCATGTCCTCTAATCAGCCTTTCATGAGAATAGAGGGGAATGAAAACATTCTATCAACTTCATCATAAGACCACCCAAGCGATAAAACATGTATTTTAGGTGTCTACATGATTAATGTTTGAATTCTCTCAACTGTCTGATGTGGGATTTGAATCCTATTATTGTCTGATATGGCTTTGAGTGTATATGTTAAAAAAAAATTGTGGGTTGTTGATTGCAGTAGATTTGTCCTTGTTTTTATTAGTATTTTAGTACATTTTTCTATTTGTTTTTGGTGTAAGTTGGATGATTTAAGCTTAATCTCGTATTTTTATAATTCCGGCTTATTTTATCGCATTTTGATCGTAATTGATGCAAGTAGGTGATATTTCGTTATTTTTCACCTTACAGCTAAGTAACCGGAAGAGTTTAACGCGTAATAGACGAGGTTCGATGTTCAAGAAGTGAAGAACAAGCTTTCCGGTGAAACGAGTAGCAAAAGATCGAGAATTGGAGACAGACGCACAGTCGCGTCGACTGACGCGACCATCGACGCCCCGTCGACACGAGCCATGATCCGCGTCAGTCGACGCAGCGTCGACGCACTGTCGATGCAACTTGCTGAAGCGCCGATGTCGACGCACTGTCGACGCTACTTGCTGAATCATCGATGTCGACGCACCCGCCCAACCGACGCGCACACCTGCCGACCAAGTATGCCGAGTACTGCCGAGCGCCAGCACGCGTCAGTCTACGCTACGTCGACGCACCGTCGACGCGACGGCCCATAATTCAGATTTTAGGGTTTCTTGTGCACCAAGACTTGCAATATCTATATAAACCCTCTATATTTCGGATTTTTAGGAGAAGACACGACCCCCAAGGGTATTTTAGCTTAAAATAACAATAATTCCACATCTCATAACGAGATTTGAAGACGGAGATCAAGGATCGAAGAACAACGCGTCCAAAACATCGAAATCGCGTTCGGGATTCAATCTTCGCCCAAGATCGACGTGCAACTCCGGAATAGCTGGAGCTTTTTACTGCTTTTCGTAGTTACAATAAGTACTCTAAACTCTTAGTTAATTTCTTAGTTAATTACTTAGTTAATTTCGTTGTTAATGCTAGACTAGTTTAATTAGCTTAATCGTTTTATGCTTGATATTGGATATTGGTTAATTTGGTTTATTTATGCGATCAATTTATGCTTAGTTATTCGTTAATCTTAGATTCGTATGATGCGATTGTTTGATGGTAGTTATTATATTTATGCTTTAGATTCGTTGCTTTAAATTCTTAGTTCTTAAGTTCAAGTAGTTTAAATTATTGCTCGTAGTTGATAATCTAGTTAGAGTAATTAGTTTAATTAGTTTTAGTTTAATTATTGCTTTAGTTCATAATGATCAATTCAATCTCTTTTAAAACCCCAAATGTATATGTATGTTATTCGTAATTGAGAAAAACATTGATAAGACCGAACAATTATTTTCTCGAGAGATACGACTCGAGTCAAACTCATCACCCTACAGTTACCTCGTACACTTGAGAGCAAACTGATGTGCTTTAAAATTAATTATTAAAAACGGGGTGCACAAAAGTTTGAGTCAGTTGTCTTTTCTACCTTTTTAGAAATCTTTTTGGGTTTTCTTATGAAGGTGTTGAATTGGTGTATTTATTTTCTATATTTTGAGAGATTTTGTAAGCTGTGCCAATCACACACTGTTTCACTTGTGGCAAATTAGATATTATCATATATTTTTTGATTTTCTTTCGTTGTTTTATATGAAAATTTTTTTCTTTTTTAATTTGAAGGGTGCAATAGTATTTCATTCTGCAACCTATATTTGGAGGTTTGGTAGGTTTGAATTAAATTTGTTGTATTTAAAAATTATAGTAAAAAATCATCGTCCTCTTCTCTGCTCGCAGATTGGAATTCGTACGCCGCCACTAGATCTTTCGAGGAGAGTAGCCGCTACAATTTCATGTGAAAATATTTTTTCCTCCACACAATGAGCAAATAATAGTATAAGTATTAATAAAATATAAATATTACAATGATGTTGAAGCGATTAGTATGTAAAATATAAATGCACCAAACAGAATAAATTCGATTTTGAACTTCAAATGATATTAAGTATGACATGAATGTTTTCAAAATTATTGTGTTGCCATTTGCATTCAGATGCGGCCTTCCCTTTTTTGTTTTGGAATTAGTTGATCTTTTATCAAATATATTGTAATTGATGTCATAGTGTTCATTCCACTTAGTGTTGGGTTTGCACTTGTATTGTTTACGCGATTTCTGAGATAATAACAAAATACATTATTTTATGAGATCAATTCAAATAATAAAGTGTTGAATCGTAATAATATTTTATAAACAACATGTTGATAGCCAATAAAAATAATATCAAATTATATTATATTGGGCATTTTTGTATAATTTAATTAAATAAAGTGATCAAATTATTTATGAGAAAAAGTGACAAATTTGATTTGATATTGTTCGACTCGAAATGAAAAAAATAACAAAAAAAGTAAAAGAAAGCTAAAAATAACATATAAGTGATTATATATATAATATTAATTCTTATTATTTTTAATGTTAATTATAGTATCTATCCTAATTATTTTAAGAAGATTTCTACATAATTAAAAGAGGAAACTAATTCTAAGTGACTTTTTAATTAAAAAAAAGAACCAAATCATAATTAATTAAATAAGGTATATATCATAATTATGTTAAGAAAATTCCTACATAACTAAAAGAGGAAACTAATCCTACTGCAACTTAAACTCAGGGAGACACAATAACTACAGTATATCTATTTTTGTACACTACTTGTATTGTCTTGCAGGAAAAATGTATAGTGAATGCAATGTGTTTTTTTTTGTGTGTGTTTTTTTTTTGGCGGTGACGTGCTCTATTTTGGTGTTTGCAAGTTCCAATAGAACCTGTACAAATTAATTAATTTCACGAGTTGTTTAAGGAATAAAATATATCCAACTGTTTTACCTTTGGCAAAACAACTAAACAAGAAACTGCAAATAACGAAATGTCATTAAGTGGTTTGAACTTTTAAGATTACTATTCTCAAAATATTTTATTATTGGAAAAGTCTACAGTGCCTTCAAGGCACCATACCTCCACCCCTCCTGCATTTACAACCTTAGATCTTTTAATATAAAAAAACCTAAAACTTGATCTAATGGTTACTATTAAGCACCATGAAGTGAGGAATGGTACCGTGAAGGCACCGTAGAAGTTCCCTTTATTATTATGTAGAGAAGTTCTTAATATTATTGAACACGTATTCTGTTCATTTATTTATCAAATCGACCTTTTCAAATCGAAATAATTTATTAACGTCCTAATAATTAATTATAAAATTCTTGTTGGGCGGGTTCTGCATTTCACATAGCCTTTTGTTCAATAATACAAATTTATATAGCCTGTTTGGACTAGGATTTTAGATTTTTGAATTATGGTATTCAAAAATTCTATAAATAGTAAGAATTATTATTTGTTATAGGATTAAAATCTTTTACTTTGTACTGTAGATGTTCAAATTATATGTAGAAAGTGTATGAAAATGCTTGTTTGAAAAGTGTTGATAATATATTTTTATATTGTATTTAATAATATGTACGTATTTAAATATAGGGAGCGACTACAGTGCCTGTGGTGGCACCATTCCCTTTCTTTAATATCCACCATTAAATATTAATATTTAATAACAACCATTAGATTAAGTGTAGTACACAATATTCACATGTTCAGTGTAGCAGACAATCCGTGGTTATTTTTAATTCCATGTACTTGCAACCGGGAATAAAAACACATCTTACCCATCACACACAGAAGGTAAAAAAAAAAAAAAAAACAGACATTGCTTGGCCCATTACCCACGACGCCATCTTTCACCTTCTTCCTTGGATCGATTAATTCGATTACGTTTAGAAGGAGAGAAAAAATGGTCTCTTTCCCTGGCTCAATTTACCCACGATGGCTTCTTCTCGGATCGATTGTGCCACGCTCCTTCTATTATATACTCAATTTATTTTCCATTATTTCCACCACTTTGGGCGATTCTTGTTTCATAATAACTCTTGGTTCTGCATCTTGGGGGACAACAAGAAAGGTAAGACCCTCTTTTTTATTGAAATTAATCAAGTTGTTTTGAATTTGTTAAAAAAAGAAATTCTTTGTATTTATGTAATATAAATTTCCTTTTGGTTGCTGGCGACGATTTCTTATTGAGAACGAATTATCCAATTGTTCTATAATAATATCATAATTACTGGATTAACCTGCTATTTTACTACTGTTGCCGATTCTTTACAATTTTTATTTGATTTTTATTCAAATTATTTTATTTTTTTTCTAACCCCGAGTGCTCATGCGCCAACATTTTTAAAATATTAAAAATATAAACTTCTTGAAGAATTTACTGTGAAATTACTGAAGTCCGAGTGCTTTTTCCTGTATATATGCATATCTGTGAGTACCATTAGTTGAACTTCTTCTCTTCTTCTTTTTTTTTTTTGTATTTTATTTTTATTTTCTTGTGCAACTATGATATTTATTTTCCCTCCGTTTTTGTGCATAGTTTTTGGACTCATATGCTTGGGATTTTTCTATGCTAAATTATGTATGTGACTAAATCACATTAGTTCATTTTTGCTTCATTTAACGGGTACAATTTAGTTTTGCCCATAGGATCAAGCTCCCATTAGGAGCCAAGAAAATCGTGCCAAGTGGTTGTCATGCTATGGTGGGCCAGGTTGCGGGAGGTGGACGTATTGAGAAGCCAATGCTAAAAGCTAGAAATGCATATCACAAGTACAGGGTGAAGAGGAACTCGTGGCCCAAGGTTCGTGGTGTTGCTATGAATCCAGTTGAGCATCTTCATGGTGGTGGTAACCATAAACATATCGATCACGCTAGTACTGTTTGTCGTGATGCGCCACCTGGACTTTGGAGAACTGGTCGTCCTTCGTGGTCAAGGCCTGATGCTACTGCTGCTAAGGCCGATAAAGCTTAAGGGGGTGCGTAGATTGGTAGTTATTTTGATGATGGATTTATTTTTGCCACTTGTTGAATTTTGATTTAATTTTAATCAGATTTTGAATGTTGAAATGAGCAAGGAGATAATGGTGTTGTTGAATTTATGGAGATCATGTTTTGATTTTTTAGTATTATACTCAATTCATACATTAAGTTCGAGGGTTATTGTCTAAACCTCAAGGGGTCTTTTTTGTAATTACATTAGACCTCGGAGGTAGTTTGTATAATTATCCTCTTTTTTTTTCTTACTCTTTTGTGTTTTGGGTTAAACTGGAGGGGTCTTTTTTGTAATTATACTAGACCTCGGAGGTGGTTAAGTAATTATCTCTTTTTTTTTCTTCATGTAGTGGCTGAAGCTCGAGGGCTTTTTGTCTAAAACCAACTGGGGTCCAT
>BMAC01000857.1:290445-344848 GCA_014905375.1 Phtheirospermum japonicum
CAGACCAAATCACAATTCTTTACAAAAAAACACCTTCTCCAAGACTTAAAGTATTTTTCTACAACAAATTCACAAATTTTCAATCTTTCATTTTTTCAAACAATTACAATTAGGCCCTCGAACAATCCRACAATTAAAGAGGACCCCTCCATTCCGCTTATCCACGTCAGCATCACACGTTTCTTCTTTGTACATCTCTTCAACCACGGGTTTCCATAAACGAACTCCTGCATTTACGAACTAATTTGAGACCTAATCAGAACGAGAGAGAAAAAAATTTATTTATTTAATTTTTTTTAATTTCTTCTGTTTTATTCACATATTTCATGTGATGAGAAATTTTAGAAGAATTTCAGGTCGGCTTATTTTAAGCACTTAAAAACATTGTTATTTCTCATTTATATACTTCAATATGGTATTATTGGATTGACAACCTACAAATTCCCCCTTAAGAACCAAGGTCACCATTCAGAAAAAAYAAACAATAATTCTTCCCCGACCCACCCCCTTAAATTAAAACTCAATTTTCATCACGCTTTTATTATCAAGGCAAAAACAATAATTATTTTTCTCTAATTGCTTCAGCTCATTATATGTGTGCTTTTTGTAGTGCTAGCAAGAATGCAAGTGATCCGAGTTCAGTTATTTCACCTGACTTCTTGTTAATCCAGTTTGCCTTGCCAGTATGATCTTTTCAGAATCTTAAGGGTACCTGCAGCACAAAACAGTAGCCAAATAAAACTAAATAAGACAGAAACAATAAAGCAAACGAATACCAATTTTAGGTTTATTTACAAAAATACCCTCCAGGTTCATCTAACTACACACACAAAAAAAGGAAAAACACATTTTTGATATTTGTTACACTTACAAACCTTAGGGATAGTTTTGTAATTCACCCAAAATTTCACGAAACTTACGGATTGAGAGTGTTCAAAAAGCCAAGCTTGCAGGATCGAAACGGAGGTCACGGGTAGTCCCATCTGAGGCCTCCAAGTGTGCTGCTGCATATTGCCGAACTGYTGAAGGGCTCTCTGCTGCCTAAGCTGCTGGTCCACGTAATGCAACTGAGRTATTACAATCCATTTGTCATTTGAGGAAGCATCTTCTTCCCCGAGGCTCTTTCTTGATGTGAGGATTTTAGCAGTTATAGCGTCACGTAAGCAGCGATAGTGACAGGATATTGTCTGAAGGGCAAGCGCGGTATATGGTTTAGCTGCACCGGATTATGAAAAATAATCAACACAGTTCCCAATATAATTCCAGACAAATTATAARCAAATCATAAGGACATGATTTGTTAACGTAAATTGCAAATCTTAAAACCTAGTACTCACATGTAAGCTCAAACTGTAATTTTATTTTATAAACTGAAAATAATAAAAAAATTCCTTTCATTGTTTATAGAAAGGGTATAATTTAATTTTACAAACTATGAGCTAAAATCTGATTATAGATCAATATAAATGCCGATAATATAAATTAATATAAAATGATAATGATATTATATATTTTATTATTTTATATATTTATAAATTTTGTTTAATTATTATTTTTTTATTTTTCTAGAGTTATTAGATAATTCTTAGAATTTATTATAATTTGTATATGATTTCAAATTGTTTTGAGATTATTTATATTTCTTTTTTCATTTGTAAAAAATTATTGAATATTTTTTTAGAATTAAGAGATTTTCTTGTTTGTTTATTGATTTGAATTTATATTTTTTTCTGATTTATTAAACAAGTATTTAGAATTTAGCTATAATTTAATTTTCTTGAGTTTTTAAAAATACTAGAGATTTATTTTATATTATTTTAAAAAAATTGTGTTTTTTTTTAAATTTATAATTTTTTTGATTGTTTTTATTTTATAAATTTTCAAATTAACTATTTTTTATTTAGTTTGCTAATTTTGTTTTTTAACTATATGAAATTGTTCTGTTAAAGGTTAATTTGGTAATTATATAATTGAAATAATGAAAATTAATTCATAAACATAGTAGAAATTGGAATAATCATAGTACAACCGTGTTTTCTTAATTTCCCATTCGTCCTAAAAATAAGTGGATGGAATTGAATTAAATTTATATCTAAATGAGAAAAATAGGTCTTCCTAACCACAAACAGGTACAAGAGTACCTGATCGTAAAAAGATCAACTTTTATTTAATAGTTCATTTGTGTTCATTAATCTACTTCATTAAAATCAATGAAACGAGGTCTAAATTTAGATAAACACAATTTATACTTTAAAAAATTCAGTTAGGGTTCTTAAATACTCCTGTTGCCGCATCCAATCCCAAAGCGATTCAAATTCGACAAATCATTTAGTTAATATATTTTATCTTTCAAACAAATTGCCGCTACATTAACAAAGTTGAGCCTTGCTCAGAAATACATAACAAAGCAATTTATAATCTTGCGCACGTTAACCATCCAAGGATACAAAAACTAGCTTACACTTTATGTATTTAAAAGAGTAGCAATATACATAGCTAGGGAAAAAACTCTTTGACTCAATCTTCGCAAGTTAGCCTTATATTCGTACCCATTCTTGAGTTCATTCAACAAGTTTTTCCAACTCAAATGAAAATTAAAAAAAAAAAAAGTTTTCAACACTAAGCACATCAATAATTAGGTCTTCTAACTAAAATTCRAAATATTTGGAAAACGTTTATATAAATTCCTAAAATGCAAAAGAAATAGACATTAAAATGTAAAAGATAGAAAGAAAAACCGAAACACTTGTATTTAAAGTACGCCCAAAGTAAAATGCTGGTAGCAATTGTAAATATAAATAGGGCTAACAAATAAAAATAAAGAGAAAGTTATTACAGAGGACCGAAGAACAGATTAAAGATCATTTATGCACAGGTCATTTATCAAGTAATTTACCTATATACTGTTATTACGGTTCTTATCTTTAGGAAGAAAAACTAAATCTTTTGATAAAATGACGGTACAGATGAGATGTGTATGTATATATATGTTGATCAATTGTCATTGTGTTGATTCTTTTTTTTTTTTTTTTAATTATGCCAAGTTGATTGTCGAGTGCTGAAGTTTTTTTCAATTTATTCTTTTGGGGCATACGCTTCATATGCGTTTCGGTCCGGACGGGAAATTATGGGTTCGGATAGAATCGGACTGGAACTCGAAATGTGGGATAAACACGAAACAACTAACAGAGACCTAACGGAAGCTAAGTAGTTATAATCTTCATCTAAGACTTCATAAATACATAATCAAATTAGGGCACACGAATATATCAGATTGGGGCACCTGTAAATTAGGAAATTGACCTCAAAATACTGAGTTAAACACACACTAAGGGAGGTTGGCATTGCTGAATAATGCTTTTAAATTATAAAAATAAGCTAAAAAAATAGAATCGAGTAGGAAATTGTAGCCAAAATAATAGAACTACTAACCTCTGGATTAAGCTTTCTGCTTAATGGGATGACAAAACAAGGTGCGTGCAAACCCAGGAACGATTCGGCCGAACTAGCATTGGAACAAAAGCGATGGCGAAACAATGGAGGCACAGGCAGTAGCAATCGGTGTGTGGCGGTGCACGAGCTTTTGCGACAGGAGGAAAATTAGGCGACAAACTAAGAAAAATTGTAGATGGAGGGTTTTCATAGTTGTGGCTGCAATTGTGGTTAGGTTTCTAGCTTCAGGTCAAAAAATCAGCAGTAGCCATAGATATTCATCGTGGGGGGAGGAGGATAGAGAATTTCTTCCCACGATCCCATGATTTTTTTTTTCTTTCTGTTTTCCTTCAATTCCAGATTTTCTTTTTGTGTTTACGGAGAGATGGAGATGGTGCAAATTAACTTCAAGCTTTACTTCAAGCTCAATTTGGCCCTTGAACTAAATTTTGTTAAATTAGCCCTATAATTTAAAATAAATCATTTAAACCCTCAAACTTTTGAATTTTTGACAAGAAACCCTTGTGCATATCAAATTAACTATTAATTACTGGAAAACATCTAATAAATATGAGAAAAAAAATTAACAAATAAAGCCATGAATTCATTTAAGTAAATCAAGAATTTAAATGAGCCGTAAATTCATTTAATAATAAATACGATCTTTAACTCTCTTATTAAACGAATATTTGTATTGTCTATTTACTTTGATAATAAACTTGTTATTGCAATATTTATAGTTTAAAATATATCATATAAATATTCTTAATAACAATAAATAAGTAAAGTCATAAAATATATAAAATAATTCTAACAAACATAACATTATTGTAAATAATATAAATTACTATAAATAAATTTAAAGAATAGTTTAACAATTTGAGAAAATTAAATAAAAAAAATACATAATATAATATAAAATGAGAATGATATTATTTATTGTATTATTATATATTTATAAATTTTTATTTTCCCATATTTACAATATAATTTATTTAAAAATTTTATTATAATTTGTGTATGATTTCAAATTGTTATGAGATTTTTTTTTTCATTTTTATAAATTTACTGAATAATTCTTTAGAATTTAGAAATTTTATTGTTTGTTTATTGATTTAAATTCATATTTTTTCCGTGATTTATTTTATATTTTAAAATATTTATAATTTATTTTTCTGATTTATTTAATAAGTATATAGTATTTAGCTATAATTTAATACTTTTATGCGATTTTAAAAGTTCTTGAGATTATTTTATATTATTTTACAATATTTCTTGATTTTTTTTTTATAATTTTCAAGAATAATAATATTTTTTTTAGTTTTTTCTTATATTTCAAATTAACTATTTTTATATATTTTACATAATACTCCATTCATAATGCCATAATTCCAAAAGTAAATCAAGTAAAAAATTCAATCACATATTAATAATTCACGAGGAATATAAAAATAATAAAAATGTCGCATTAACTTGGGTAGTATTTTGAGCAAAAACTCTTAAGACGTTGTAAATTTTCATCCCATAAATTTCTTTGTCTATGCAAATTTGACTAAGTACTGTTTTTAATGCTCACTTTGAATGTTGTGTTGATAAATTGTTAAGTTATTATAAATAAATTAATTGATCTCGTGATTCACATAATTGCATACAAATCAAAATGATCAACTTCGAGCATTGGCATATGTTCAATTGTTATTATTTTAAGATGATTAATGTGATGGTAGTCAACGTGGTCGTGGTCGATCATCATTTCCAAGTCAGATTGTCGGAGCTCCAACCCCCATCATGTTCGGCACACCATCATTAATTTGATGATGACGATGCCATTCTTGATTTATAAAAAGTACCATTTAGGTTCAGTCTTACTACAAAACAACCCAGCTATCACTAAAAAAATATAAATAGTCCTTAATATTTATATATATTTTTTTACAAATTGCTTCCGCAACTTGGAGGTATTTATAATTCTGACAGATAACTGGATTTGTTCACATCCAGGCTAAGAATCTCGTGCAGTGTTTGTAATTAAACCTGATTTGAATGAGAAAACCCCAAAGTCCCCAGCCGATGGCGCGGGTGAAATTTCATCAAGAAGCTCAATATCTGCTGGGGATATTGTTGGCAGAATTTTCATCAAGAAGCTCAATATCCAGGCGTATCAATGACTTCAACAAGGATACTGTTGGCAGAATTTTAATTTTAGGGATAATTACAACCCAATGAACTTGATTTGCAGACTTTTCTGAAATAATTCAACAAAAAAATAAATCAGGAAAAAGAAAAGATTGCAAGAATATATGCAACCATTACACAATTTTAATACAAGATCAACACTTGTAATACGACTATGGAATTTAATTCGACGAAATAAAGTTTAATAATTATTGCTAAAACTCTCAAAACAAAAGTGTCTTCAATCTTATAGTAGATAGACTAGACTGGACTTTATCTCCTACGTAAAAGACTTCATTCTAAATTTATTACCTATTATGACCTGAAAGTCCACTAGCATATATTAAGATTCGCGTTTCAAGCTAAGATGTAAAATCAATGAAATGAGGTCTAAATTGAGATAAAAACAATTTATACTTTAAAAAAATTCAGTTAGGGTTCTCAAATACTCCTGTTATAGCATTCAATCCATAAGAAAAGTTTGCAAGAATATATGCAACCATTACACAATCCTCGTTTATTTATTGGTTCACCCACTACAAAATGTTATCACAAAAATATTAATATTACCCTCAAACCCTACACTTCAAATATTTCATCTCCTTCAACTCTCCATCACAACTCCAGCCGCTGTCCATCACCGCCACCACCGCCATGGTCGTCGGCTATTGAAGAATATAAATAAAATACGCGCACAAGAATACATTGTCGCTGCCATGACCATTGTACAATTGAAGAAAGAAAAATTTTCAATTTTTGAAAACTTATCGGTATCTTTCACTTGCAAGTTATTTCTTGAGGTGGGTATCTTGCACGTGCAAGCCATTTGACCGATCGTACTCTAACCAAAAATATAGAATACGCAGAAAAGTCTCTAATTACCTACTTAGAGATTTATTCATTAGAGATATCGTAGGAGGGATCTCCAACAGTCCACAACTAATTCAATTCGATGATTAGAGGTTGTAAAAATATGTCGAGTTTGTCCTTCAAATTCTTTAGCCCTAGTACGGGCGAGCGAGGATGGGTACCCCCACCTCCGCCCCTGTCCCCACTTGAGAAGGTTTTTCCTATCCTCGCCTCGACCTCGGTTCAAAATAAGCGGGTATCCCCGTCCCTGCTCCTGTCCGCAATACCCAATTACCCTCCCTCGCTCGTATACTTGGTTTGTAACGCTTATACCCACCCACATATTATTACTTAAAAAAATTAAAAAATAAATTCATGGGACTTGATTTTTACGTCTAGTTAAATATAAAGAAAGAAAATTATAAGAAAGTTCAAATAGCATGACAAACACTTAGTCTATTACATTTAAAAATGGTCCTAAATATATTAAAAAAATAATAATAATATATGCATGTCTCAAAAGGGTCTCAAATGAGAATGGGTACCCGAAGGGAGAGGGACATTATCCCCATCCCGTACCCCCGCAAAAACCTGCAAATGGTCGGATAAAAAAATCGGTGACCGGAAAAAAATTTCGGCGGCCGGAAATTTTTCTGGGCGGCCGGCAGTGACAGACAGATATTTATTATTATTATTATTATTATTATTATTATTATTATTATATTGTATTTAGTAATATTTAATTTTTAAATATAATGATGATGTGATAAAAAGAATTAAGTGTGGGATAAGGTGTAAAAAATTATTGGATGTGGGTTGAAAATTTGAGTCGTAGAACAAACGAGAATTGAGATTCAGAATCTCAATCTTGGTATTTGGAGTTCTAGCCCTAACAAAGCGTTAGATATGTACAACCTTCAAGAACTGGTAAAATAACTCGATCATAACTCGAGATCGTGAATATTCGAATCGTTTACAGCCAATCATGTGGATTGGGGTATCATATCCATCCCTGGAATTTAAAAAATTAATAAAATAAGAATTAATCAAGAATATGTTTTTTTTATGAAATAAGAAGGCAAAATTATAAAATAGCCCAAGTAACTTAGGGTGTTTGCAACATAATAACATTAAATATACTTAGTGACAAATCTATTCAATAACTTATAAAAAGATCGTAATTTAACCTCAATTTCGCCGTTAAAAAGAAAATTCGCCGGATTCTTTCAATTTCCGGTGATAAATGTTGACTTTGACAAATTTTGACGAATTCAATGCTGATGTGGCACAAAAAAGATTAAAAAAATTATTTAAAATTAGAAATTTATTTTAAGTATCTAGTACTATTTAAAATAAAAATATAAAAAATAGATGTAAAATATATTATAAAATATAAGATTTTATAAATATCCAAAAAAAATTATTATTAAAATAAAACTTTAAAAAAATATTTATAAATATTTATAAAATAACAAAAATGGAAAAAAATCTATAAAAATCTAAAAATATTTTTATATTTTAAAATACTTTTTAATATTTTAATTTTAGATATTATAAATACCTATTTCTTTCTCATGATATCCGACGATCAAGACAATTCCCGTGAAACTCTTTCATTTCATAGAAGTGAATTCTTATTCTTACGAAAAAAATAGCATTTTCTTTATCTTAAAACATTCTCTTTTCATATGCAAAATAATTTCTTCTATAATTAAAATATTTTCTAGATTTTTTTAATTTAATATTTTATATATTTAAAAAAAAAACAAGTTTCTTAATAAATATTTTTTCCATATTTAGTACTGGTTTTTTTCACATACTTCAAATAATTCTAAATTTTATATTAATATATTTACTCGTTTTTTTATAAATAATATTTTTTAATATTTAAAATAGTTTTGGATCTTAAAATAATTTTCTAGATTTTGTTTTAAATTTCTATTTTAATAGTATTTTTTAGCAATTTAAAATAATCTCAAATTTTATAATATATTTTTCATCTTTTTGTTTAATTTTATAATTTAAATAGTTTTTTTTAAAATTATTTTAAAATTTTAAAATAAATTTCTGATTTTGTAATAAGTCTTTTTTTTTTTTGTTATTATTTTTTCCCACATCAGCGTTGATTTGGTCAGATTTGGTCCAAGTCAATATTTTTTTGCCAAAATTGAAAGAATTCGCCAAACCTTTTTTTCCCGATGAAATTTGGGTTAAATTGCTATTTTCTTATAAATTATTGGGTAAGTTTACTTCTAAGTATATTTAGTTGTATTAAATTACCACCACCCATAAGTTAGTGGGGCTATTTTATAATTTTGCCAAATAAGAATGTGTTTCTTTCACCGAGCACGTAACTCCGATGGTACCATTACCAGAACATGCTGCACTAGATACATGTTCTTCATAAGTGGAAAGTCCCAATAGTTTTGCTTTCTAAAAAATACAAACCCATATGTCTTGTAAAAAAAAAAATACCAACAATAAAGCCCAACTTCTATGCCATTCTAATATCATTGCAAATTGATATTATCTTTCAGAGGCAAATTATCAACATTGAAAAAAACAAAAACTGATCTAAAGAACATCATCACAACACAATATGGTTAGGTGAGGTCCCAGATTTTTCATCTCCGACCATCCGAGCCGTGCTCTTGGAAAGCAGTACGCCTTTCATATCTCTGTAAACCTTGAGTTTTTCGAGGGCATCCGATGTTGTACGAGGCTTGAAGAATTCCGAACGGCCCCACCAAATTCACCCTCARTTTCAATCTGGAGGAGTGTGAGCCGTTGTAATAACCGAARTCTTGATGAAGAGGTGGATCCATTTTTATCATGTGAACAAGCCCACAAACAGCCGTATCCTGGGATTGTCGAGGACGTCTGAGATGAAACTTCTGAACCATTTCGTCACTCAAGATTATTTAGGTTGTACGGAAAAAAAAATTAAAAAATGGAATGAGGTGTTATATTTTTGCTGATTGAATAATTTCAATATTACTAACAATGTTAATTCCCTATTTACTTCTTTTCACCATTACTGTAACGATACAAGTGCTGAGTGCGTATGCTAGGAAATTACACTYAGTAATAAAATGAAATTTACTCAATAAAATACCTGGTTTTAATCATAAGGCAAAAATCAAGCCCAACCATCAAATATTAACAATAGACAAAAATCCGAGCAATCATAAGAGTATTGGTAATAAATATCCATGTTTTTTTTATTATTAAAAATTCAAATTTGAATATAACAATTGGTTTAGTGAAGAACTGGAAAACTCAGTTGTATGGATAATCAAGAGAAAAGTTGGGAGATAACTAAAATAAAATTTGAAAAGAATTTATATAGGCTTTCCTTAGACTGATAGTTTTAGTAATGATCACAAAAATAAGGAAATCCAAGAAAGAGATACCTTGTTCTGATGATACAAAATAAATATTTAGCATATAGATAATGAGTTCAGTGTGATGCCACTATTCTAACATGCAGTTAATTAAACATAACATATAATATATTGCTCCGGAGAATCTTGACAATGAATATAATAGGTAGTAGAAAATCAAATTTCAAGAAAAAATATTCCATTTTAAGAATAGTGTTAAAATCTCATCCTGCCTCTAAGAGAACCATGTTGTGCACTACACAACAAGACGCCACCCCATCCGCGTGTTAAATATATTGGATAAATCCTATTTCAAGACTTTATCGATACGTTTAGTATGGTAAGCAAAATTACCTTGTCTGGCTATCAGGCGAGGTCCGCGTCATCCACAATAAACGAACACGAGAATTCCAAATCACCAAAATCATCCTGAAAAGACAATTATCTTGAGCTCCTTGAGAAAAGGACATGTGGCAAACTACTCGACGACAGCAAGCTCGAAAATCGGCCCGAATCTTTTTTCGCATCTCGACAGCTACGAAAAACATCAAAAATATGTATACATATATCCCCAGAGCATTCAAAATATAATTTAAAAAACTACCTTCTTAACTCTCCACCTTTGAGCAAATCGTGTCTCCACTTCGACCCTAATCCCGTTCAAATTATGTATCCTCATATGATTGGTTTAACTAATGAGGTACCATACCCTAGTAAATGTACTGTAGACAAATCCATATATATAACTCGTTAGTTGATACCTCGTATTTGAGTTGATATATAACTCGAATGGTTGATACTACAATTATTTTACAATATTTATAAACTAGTTTATTACTCGTGTATTACACGGGATTTATCAAAAGATAAATATAAAAAATATTTGTGATAATTACAAATATTTATGTACAATGAGAAATTCAAATGATGTATTCTCAACTCTTATCTTGTACATGTCTAATTTATTTTAGTTATTATAATTATTAAATTTTTATTTTCATGCTTAGATTCAATTCGTTAATAATTTATTTACATGCTTATAAAAATTAAAAAAAATCACATTCTAAACCCGTGCCTAATTTCTACTTATTAATTATTATTACGTTATTTTGTATTTTAATGTTTAGATTAAGTTCGTTAATAATATTACTTACATACTTTGAAAACATAAACGGATGTCATACTCTCAACTCATGTTGCATTGTATCGATTTCTAATTAATATTTAATAATAACGGGAAACCCGCATAAAATTGAGTTTGAAAAAATGTAAAATATACAACACCCGCGTGTTACATGTGAATATGTTATAAAATATTAAATTTATAAGACACTGATAATTCTATTGARAAAATATCGTGCATCTAACTTGTAATATATGTAATATTATTTTAATTTCTTTATATGTATCAATGCATTATATTTGAATTAGATAAAAAGATTTAGAATATATTTAATATTTATTTTTATAGGCATAATAAYTTATTATTAGTATTAGTATTAGTATTACGTTATCTTTTTTGTTTCACTTTGTTTTTTGTTTGGTGTAACAATAGTTTTTCATATATATTTTTTATATTATTTTTAATTTATTTTATTGGGATTAGATAAAAAAAACTTTAAGTTTATATTTTCTATTTATTTCTTTTTTGTAATAACTTTATATTACTCATATTTTTCTTAGAATTATAATAAAATTATTTCAACTTTTATTGTAAATAAAAATTAATTCAACTTATACATGTTTTTCCTAATTAGATATAAATTTTTTATATTTTTATATTAGAAAAATAAAAGTAAGATATTTAATTGGACAAAATATGTTAAAGAAAGTATTATAGTAGGTAAGATGTAATAAAAGAAAAATATTGAATTARGCAAAATATAATATTAGRAATGTATTAAAGTAGGTAAATATATAAAAAGRAAAATACTAAATTGGRTTAATATTAGGCTCGGATGACACCGAAGCACCAATTTTTTTCCAAAGCTAACGAAGMATGGGAAGCAGACATATAGGATAGGAGAATTTTGCATTAATATATASGGGAGATTTTTTGRAGTGATTCGTATATTTATAAATTTCKATCGTATTTTTTTAATTTTTATTTTWTAAATAGGCAATTTTATAAATTTCTCTTTCTTTTTCTTATTTCATAATTAGATGTAGCTCATTAATTAATGTTCTATTATTGAATGAGGCCCGAGATTTTAACTAAAATGACCCATGCATATTATAATCTCATAATGTTTAGTTGGGTCGTTGATGGGCCTTTATCTCAACGATTACTTTCAGGTAGTTGCTCAATTTTTCGATCACATTTGGTTCCATATTAGGAAGAAAAAAAATATATATTAGGTCAAAATACCTCTTGGTGCTTACAAAATACAAGGGGCCATGATTGCTGAAAAGTCCTAATTAATTAGGTCAAGAGGATAATGCATCAGCAGAAAATATATTTAGTAGGCATGGAATATTACAACTACAAATAAGAACACAAGACAGTGGAATTTGTTAAAAACCTAGAATCAGCAGGTAAACAAATGAATCAGATAGTATGTCCCATTCCTGAATACAATATATAGGGGGAAAATACATGGTTTAGATATAGCTGTGTAGCAGCTCCAGGAATCTAGCTGAACCATCCTCCAYCGGTGCCATTCCAGGAGCAGATTGTAACCACCCAATGTCATCAGATGATACGCAAATTCTCAGGACCCGTGATATGATGCTAAAAAGTTTTCAAAAATGAAGGTTACAAAACTATTAGAATTTTTTTTTTAAAAGTTAAAGTAAATTTTCAGAATTAAAGCATAATAATCCTTTCACCTCTGCATGCGTGCTTGCATACATCTCAAATGATAACAAGAACATCTCCACAGTGCTATTGCTGATCTCCGAGCAAATTCAAAACACGGTATTGGGAGCATCAACCTAAAAAAAACTACACTATAAGCAAGCAAGCATGGGGTCCACAACAAATACTCGAGCACCTTCAGGAAAGTTTTGGGGCAACCTATAGTGGAAGTAAAAATTCTATTAAACTTGTCAAAAGACTAAACTGTATGATAGCTATAAATCATCTTGTCAATATTTTTTGCAATGCATCTTACTTGTTCAAATATACCGGAAAAAAACTAAATTAACTATATAAAAAAAAGTTCCTAAGAATATGAAGGGAAAAAAAACAAAAACAAAAAAATAATAATAAACCGTAAAACCCCTAAATAACAGTGTTGTTTGGTCACAGATAGCACAATATTGTATATCGACTCAAATATTAGTAAAATACCTTTAAAGAGGCATTCTGAGCAAGAAGTTGCTCATATTCRMTCCTTATACGAGCCACTTCAGCCCAGAGAGAGGCATTTTCTTCTTTTAAATCTTCAGCACGCTGGGCCAATTCATCGCATTCTGCCTGAATTGTGTACGGAAAAACAAGAAACAACGTTTTAAGCACAACGTGATGCCAAATTAATACTAAGAAAAAATTAAAGGGGCCAAATYGAAAATTACCTGCTTGCGCAATCTGGACCGACGAGCAGATTCTTTGTTTGRCTGCTTTCTTCTCKGTCTTTTGAGCTACCTTTCGTCCTGAACTCACAGGAAACATACGCATAAGTATATAACAATCCACCCGAGCCTTCAAAAATATATTTAAAAAAATATCACAACTGCCTCAAATAAAACAAATTTCATGTCACATCTATGATTCAGTTGATCATACTGATATATAATAGTCCCCTAAATTATTCTGAATTGTTATTTCTTACAGGAAACAGAAACACACACACATAATATTCTATTGACCTCTTACAGTTCATCATAGCAGGCAGAAGAAAATTGTAAAAGCAGTTTTTGTACCAATATCATCTCCTTCTACAGGTTAAAGCTAAAAAACAATTTCCATAAATAGTAAAGCAAGGATGAATTATGAAAACTATAATCGCAAAAGCATAAYAGCTTGATGACAAGCATATTTCAATTCCTTTTTCCAAGAGAGAGAGAGAGAGAGAAAAAGGGAAACCTGAATCCAGAGCTGTGACTGGACGTTGTCTCGTGATCCAGTAGCAGCCATTCCTCCTGCAGCTGGACTAGCAGACACCTTACCCCGCATTGCAGGCACAGCAGATGATGGTGCCGCACCCAATAATCCATTCCGRTATTTAAATTAGTAGTGGGACCCGAAACACCACTCACAGYCCCTACTGCTGAAATCGGCACCATAAGCCATATTTAAGAAGATCCTGCTTTTCTTGGACTCATGTATTTATGCTGTTAAGAAAATAATTCTACAATGATGATATCATAAGGTATTGAATTTCTTGGTTAATAAGTCTCAGTGTATGCGACCTGAGCCAACACTTTAATCTATTTATTTATTTTTTGCATTAATTTTTCATAGAAGCAAAATAATATCGAGAAACAGGAGAATCGAGGAGCCTCAGTCTTCTACAATGYGGAAAGTTTCAAGTAAAGTGCATCAAAGGGAAAACAGGTTCATAAACAGATTAGTGAGCTTTTATTAAGTTGATTCTATGAGTTTATCCGATCYAATGAATTAAAAAAATGTCTTTTAGGGTCAATTCTGCAGTTTGTATGCCTCAGCCATGCGTAAAACAGGATAATTCTCGGCTCAGATTCACTCCTCAAAAATTAGAACATCCGATATTCAACATAAAATGCAGAAAAAGGATAMACGACTTAAAATTGGTATTTTCCTTAATTAATAATATTCATATGAAAACAGAAACCTAATACATGCTGCATAGAAAAACATAAACCCCCAAATCAGTATGAATAAATCCAATTTCCACAAACCACCCAAAATCCCATATCCTCAGACAAAATTCTCATATTTCCAACCAAACCCAACTCACATTTTTTTTAGAAAAACATACACACACACACACACACAAAAAAAAAAAAACTCAGGAAAGCAAAAATAAAATAAAATTAATAAACCTGTCCGGTGGCGATAATCACGTCATTAGTTCCTTCGAAATAGAGCATTTGAACTCCTCCAGCACCATGCCGCAATCTATTTCTTGATTACAATGATGATTGCGAAGCTTCAGAAAAATGGTTTTATTCGATTTCAATTCCTAAAAAAAACAAACAATCATTGTGAGGATTAAACTAATGTGAAATTTGATTTGGCCATGCTCTTCCTCTGAGAGCATGAATATAAATGGGAAGAAATTCAGAAATTTTGTGGATGCGGATTCTGAAATGGACAAGACAAGAAAATATTTAAGAAAATGAACATTGAGAAAAACATTAAACCTTTCTCTTTGTTAATCAGTCCTTCGTGTAGTTGCTTATCAAGCGCATGCAATTCTTGCAAGCCCCATGTCAGTTAGGTCTTTAGCTAACAATTGCCTAAGACAACGCAAACCAAAACGAAAATAAAAAATAAGAGATCCCGAAAAGATTCATGCATATTGAGTTTTACTGAAGGGAATCAAATTAATCGTACCGCTGCTTCGATTTGAGCTTTTCAATCTCCTGTTTGAGAACATCAGCGTCATTGCTTTCTAGCATTTGATTCTTGAGACAAGGTAACAACAGAACAATGGTAATCAATCAAAAATTATTCTATCAGTTTTAGCAGTTCTAATTAAGATAATACACTCTGTCAGCATAGCATTACCAACTTTCGCAATCATGAGTAAGACACATATATACATACATACAAGTTACAACATATACTATATATATATATTTATAAATATATACTATATATATAATATATATAATTATAATCACCTCTGTATATCTTCAATGACTTTCTGAAAAGATATGTTATAAAAAAAAATCGCTCTATGAAGCCTCATTACTTCAATATAACACTTGATACAAAAACAATAATTATTGTTTGCGTTCAACTAATATCATAAATGGAAGAACACACAGTGAAAGAGAAAGAGCAAGATCCGGAAATAATAGGAAAAAATGAGGTAAGTTTGTAAGTAACCTACCTCTGCCTTGTGTTCCACTGCAGGGTTCTGTTTAGACTCCACACACTTGTTGAATCTTGTAAGTATATTCGTCATGCTGATCAATATACATAACTTTTAAATCCACCAGACAAAAAAAATTATTCATAAAAACAAAAAACAACAGTTTCAACTAAATATTATCATCACTTCACCACCAATAGCCAAAAAAAAAGTATAATAATACATTTATTTACAAGCCTCCTCTCCAACAACAAGAAGGGGGGGAAACGAAAAGGAACATTGAGGCCAACATATATTCCAAGTTATATAGACACTATTCCAGATCAAACACATTGAGACACGGTCAGATTCGGCATATTCACGAGAATATGGTGTTCATTACTAATGACGAGAAATTCAATTTCAAGATACAGGGTGAATTGGGGGAACTTGCAAAAGTTTCTAGTTACACTGCTAAAAAAATATAACAATTAATTGAAAACGCAACATTATACTGCTGAATTCAAATTGCTGATTTCAGTTGAATAACTTCAGATCAATATCGTAGTTCAAAAATTGCAAAGACTGACGACACCAAATACAAGACCAGAAAACTGTTAATTTCAAACCCAGAAATCCATTCCTTACTAAATAAAACGCCATTAAAGTAAAATAAATGCTCAATCGGCAAAAATAGCAAGAAATTAAACACACGCAACCAATAAATCCCCAAAAATCAAAAACAATATAAAATCGAATCGGAGAAACAGAACATCAAAAAAAAAAAGGAAAAGATGAAATAATTACTCGRATTGGAATATTCATACACCCTCCCGCTGCTGGAAAAATGATGATAGCAACATCAGCATCGCAACTGGAAACTGAAAATTGTGGTGCGCCTGGAAATTGTCGAATTCCTAAACGCCTCATAATGTGCCGACCGTGTTGCCCGTATCGCTGTCGGTGGCTAGAGTTTTGCTCCGGCAACTCTGGCAGGGGCGAGAGCTTTCCTTTTCTTCTTCATCGGAAGAAAGATGAGATTTTGGACGAAGTAAGGGTTATTGGAAATGGAGTCTGGATGAAGTTGGGCTTTCCTCTGCGAACGTGTAATAATTTACCTGCTATAGCAGGTTATTCATATTTTTAACAAGTCACGGGTATTGTTAATGTGCAACCAAGTACACACCGTTCAAATTATGTGTCCTCATATGATTGGTTTAACCAATGAGGTACCATACCCCCAAAATGTAGTAAATGTACCGTAGACAAATCCTTAAATATAATGATGATGAAATAAAAAAAATATGTAATTAAATGTAAAATATTATTGATTGAATATTAAAAATTTGAGTGAATAAATGAGAATTGAAATTAATTGAAATTCAAAATACCAATACAAATAGTTGAAAACCAAACATAAGCCATAAAATAAATAAATAAATAGGTACCTTTCCTTTTGGCACGTAAGCACCAAATGGGCAGCTGGTTCCGTCTTATGGAACCAGCTATTGGTTTTATAGCAAAACCGAAATAGGTAGATAGAAGAACATACTAGTCTGTAGACATGGAGAAGGCGGTGATCGTCTTTTAGTTAACCCCGAGAAGAGTGCCACAGAGAAAAAAAAGAACAAATTTCATACCCAAATTGCTTTCTCAGGAAAAACACATTACAAATTTACAAGAGACATCGGAAATAATAATTATAAGTTGCCCAAATTGAATCGCCGGAGCAGCCGAGCCTAGGTTGGTAGCTTTGTGGCGGCGATGAAACTGTTCGTATTCACCGTTTTTATTTTTCTCGTCCTCGCCGGAATCGGAATTGACGCTGATGCCTCAGTCTCGGACGTCGATGATCAAACCAGATCCGACGGCCCTGATTCATCTGTCTTGGAGCAGCTCAAGTCCAAGATCCACAGTCTTGGTAAGTCGGCTCTAATTTTTCGTCCCTTATCATTGAAAGGCTCAATCGGAAAATTTTATGTTATTTAATTTTTGTTTCAGTGTGAGTTTTGCTCCGCTTTCCTTCCTTGATCGAATCGTGATTCTAGGTATTTTAGTGAAATTTGAGTATGTTTTTAAATGGCCAAAAAATCGAAAGTGAGTTGCGATGCGAAATATGAAGAGTGGTCACGAACAACCATGCAGAACTGCAACCTGTACGGTTATCTGAAATCATGCGCCCTTCATTGTCCGTTTCTTCTTTTGATGATCAATCGGATTAAAACTAACCATGTTGACTGATGAGTATAGAGTTCATTTGAGAATTAAAAAGTTTTTGGATGTTGGAATTACAAACAAACTTATTAATTTGTTATCGTGTCATTATTAATAATGATATAACCTTTTTTTTTTTTTTTTTTTTTTTAATGTGCTAGTGATTTCTCATTTTCTCTGACAAGTTTCCTGTATCTGAAGAGCACCATATTGAGGAGAAAGCACGAGAGATAAATGATAAGGATGTGGTGATTGCTGCTAAGGAGAAGTTAATTAACGAAAAAAGAGAGAGTATTGCGTCACTGGAGAGTGAAATTGCTTCTCTACAAGTGAGTGATTGGACTCTTTAGACATGTTGCGTATGACTTATCGAAATCATTGTATCCAAGCTATTGGATGTTAATGTCTTTATTTTGTATTTCTTAGAAAAAGGAAACTTCAGATGTTGCGGAACAGCTGGAAAAGGCACATGCAAGAGCTGGCGAACTAGAAAATCAGGTGGAGAAGCTCAAAAAAGATCTTGAGGTGAAAATCAAGGAAAATGAGCAATTGGAAGCCCGGGTAACGGAAACTGAGAAAAAGGCTTCTGAATTGAATACTAAAGTTGATAGTGTAAGTTCTTGTCTTGTGCTTACTTTTGGTAATATGATGTAAGATTCATGTTTGTTTTATCTTCTGATAGCTGAAATGTTCAATCCGAACCACTCTATGATATTCATGTAACAATGCATGATATAGTGAACTTATATGTCCTTTCTTTAAAAAAAAACAGCTTCAAAAGATTATTGATGACCAGCAGACTAAGTTACGGAAAACTGAGAGAGCTCTTCAAATTGCCGAGGTATATAAATATTATCAACGGTTTAGCCACCCTTCCGATGCTTTTATTATGTCATTGTATGCTTATTTACTGCTGCTGCTTATATGAAATCCATTTCAGGAAGAAATGATGAAGGCAAAGTATGAGGTGACATCCAAAACCAAGGAGTTGATGGAGGTGAAATTCCATTACTTTATCATCTACTTGTACCATCCAAGTCAAACTCTCACTTGACTTTCTTGATTACTCATGTATAGATGATTTTTAACTTTTATTGCAATTCATTTTTCTTAAAGTATCTGGTTAAAGATTGTATGTATTTGTGACGCATTCAGGCTCATGGTGCTTGGTTTCCTCCTTGGTTCGCAGCCCATTTAATTCATTATCAGGTATTTGTTTTGTTTTGTTTTTCGTGCACTTTTTTATTTTATTTTTGGGCATCCACTATAGTCTGCTTATGTCTTTGTATTTCCAGTCGCATTTGGAGAGTAAATGGAACGTGCATGGGAAGCCTGCTTTGGACCTGCTGATGCAGAAGGTTGGTGTTTTAGATTCACGTGTTTAGGCTATTGAGATAAATTAATTAATTTCTGCCTTTCCGCTTGTTTAGGCAATTATGAAAAAGGTCCAAGCTGAAGAATGGGCTGCACCACACGTGGAAACCGTGAAAACTGTAAGCCAGCTTCTCATCAGATAGCTGAGAACCTTTTTTTTATTTATTTATTATTTTATTTTTTTTAAGTTTTCACAAGATATTTATTTGTCTCTGTTTTGTGATTCTTCATTGTGCTAAAATTGGCATTGTTCTTCCTAAGCCCGTTGTTTTGGTTCTTGGTTCCATTGATCTAATGTATAATATGAATATCATTCTAAATTGATTGGTAGCAGCCTGAGGATAGTGTACTGATTTGTCTATCCCTCTGTTCATTAGCTGATTATCATCTTTTTATATTATATTTCCTATGAATTTGAAATTTCGATGTTTCTTTTAATCCTTGTGATTTGTGAAGAAATGGGCACCAGTGGTTAAGGAGAAGTGGGTAGTGGTTACTACAAATGTCAAACCGCACGTGCAAACGCTAACTACAAAATCTACTGTGATATATGAAGCAATTAAAAATGCCGTGTCTCCACATATCATTAAAGTTGTGGAACTTGTTGATCCTCATTTTCAGGTGAGGTGCATATTTCAGACTACCTTAGCGCCTCACTTTGTCCTTTTCAAGTGTCTACCTAATGATTTAAACTGATTACAATGTCTACCTAATGATTTAAACTGATTACAATGTAGGAATTGAGGAAAATCAGCAACCCATACATTGATCAGGTAGCCACTGTAGCAAGACCTCATGTTGATACATTACGTGCTGCTTTGAAGCCCCATACACAAAAGGCTGGAAAACTTTTTGAGTCGGCAAAAACATGCCATCTTCAGGTATTAGCCCTATTGGGCAGTGGGCACTCTCGTCTGACGTCAGACCAAGTCCTATAAAACTTAATCTTAAAATTAAAAAAAAAAACCATAAAACTCTAGAATAAATAATTACTAAAACTTATACACACACTAAAAAAAAGATTGAAAAAAGAATAAAAAAAACCTAGAAATAAAGAAATTAAAAATACTAGAAAAATTTAAAAGAATTACTTCTAAATTTTGGACTCCGTCGAACGGATATACTTTTCATCAGACGGTTTGACACAAGTTTTTGCCTAGTCCTATATTTTGCAGTCACCCAGATAATCTCGCACTTGGTACTGTAAAATTTGACCTATAATTGCTAGTTATGTAATTGAATGCATATCCTTCTATATTGTTTACTGTGGAGTAGAGGCTAACTATTGAAATTGTTGATATCTTAAGAAAGTTCTTGATTTCTTTTCACTTCTATGTAAATGAAATATAGGCAAACTAAGTTGTTCAGATCTTGAAATCTAGGACAATTAACCTGGTCACATCTCAGAGTATATTCATTATATCTGATAAAGGTTCAAGACAAGGTCCAGGAGAAACTAAAGTCTCATGAGCTCACGGAACCTTTAGCGACTAAAGAGCTGGTTTGGTTTGCTGTAAGTTTTTGAAAACTGTTTTACGACCTTCTCTTCAGTTTTTCAATGAGAACATTTTTTTTTTTTTTGGTGCTTCTCATTCTTTAGCTGACAAGCCTTGACATGTTTGTTTTAGGCCTCTGCGCTACTGGCTTTGCCCATCATTTTTATGATGAAAATATGCTCTGCTGTTTTTTGGTTGGTCTTTTCGTTCCCCGCAAAAATAATAGATTTTTTAATTTTAATTGCGATTTATAAGTTTACTCAACTTTGATACCGTGCAGTAGTAAAAAGGCACAAAACCCCACCCGTAGCGCAAATCGTCAGAAAGTAAAGCCTGGACGTCTAGATTAGTAGAAGCTGATTGCCTCTTAATGTAAGGTGTGCTTTTTTAATCCTCGTATTGCAACTTGTTTAATGCAAATAATATTAGATACGTAAATAAGTTTATATTGTGGAAACTTCTTTTGGTATTCATGCTCTCTGTTATTTTACACAGGCTAGTCTGGTCGCTCGCCCAAGGGCTTGGAGCTATACGAGCGATTCTCTAAACCATGTAGATTGTTGATTTTGTAGATTTTGAAGCTTTTGTTTTGTGCAGAAGAAGAAATTGGAATAGGTTTTGGGACTTAGTTTTGTATGTGTGTGTCATAGCCCTTATCCATGCCTTCCTGTGTTGTAGTGTTTTTTCTTTTGTTTTCGCTCTTTTGGCCTTCAAATGTCTCACGGACAGCAGTGTGCCACTTGGAGGTTTATTTATTTATTTTGTTCTTTTTGTATGTTAAAATGTTAAATTTTGTTTATTATTATGGAGTTTCTTAGTTTTAATTAATACCTGGGGTCTCATTTTCATTATTTGTGCAAATATCACCGAGAGTTGGGAGCCTGGTGGATATGAGTAGGACTGATCTATTAAGGTCGTTTTTTGTCTCCATTTATAATGCATACTTTGGATTTTAAAAGTGGGAGAAATAAATGGAAATATGTCATTTGACCGAAAATGACGCTGCCATTGTTGATCCCACATTCGTTTGTTTGTTCTTGATGACAATCTTGTAAATTATATTAATAGCAATAATATATACTGGTGTATGGCATATTACTCGATCAGTCTGTCTTTTGTGAAATAAAATTTAAGCGTTACTAGGCTTCAATCGAACTGAGCCTGGCCCAGCTTTTGAGAGTTGGAACTTAATTAGTCAAACTTAAATTTGGGGTATGTTTGGCGGACAAAGCTGATAAGATAGTTGATAACTGAAAAGTTAGCTGATAACTGGTTGATAACTGAAAAGTTAGTTAGTTGAATCTGATAAGATAGTTGATAACTGAAAAGTTAGCTGATAACTGGTTGATAAATGAAAAGTTAGCTGATAACTGATAAATAATAATTGCACAGTACTAAAATAATTTTAGATATTTATCTAAATAATAATAAATAATAATTTCTTAGTGTGGGTTTGAATGTGAGAAAGCACACATGTTTTCTTTAAAGGTTAACTTGGGTGATAGGTAAATGATACAATATGAATAATTGAGGTACATATTGACATTTAAAAGTGTTTTAAAATATCCGTCTAAACTTGAAGTTTCACCGAAACGTCTCGTCTTGCGAAAAGTTTGAAAACAACCGTCAACTTAGAGTTGATCGCCTCGTATTGTTTAACATGTACTTTTTTGTTGTATTTTAACTATGTTTGTATTTTATTTCTTATTTTTTGCTAAGCTCAACTATCTTAATATGTTAATTTTGAATTCAATCATAATATTAAATAATATCTTAATTTTAAATATTTTAAAATTTATTTTTATTTTTTGAGAAATTAAAAATAGTGCAAAAATATCAACACATTGTATTGATTTATTTGTTTATTAATCCAAAATAATTAAAATAATATATAAATAAAAAACGTTTTTCGCCGCCTAGACTTCGCTTATTGAAGTAATTAAAAAGTAACGAAACCTCCGACAAAAACTATTGAAGCTGTGGAAAAATAATGAACTTTTAACAACAAACATATGATCGCCATATACAAAAACTAACAAACGTCTAGTTAAAAGATAATGATTTCGCTAATGATATTTGTCGCAAGAGGCACTGCTAAAAATGAAAAGGCAAACATGATTTTTGATACATAGTGTTTTGTCGCGAAGAAATGCACCCGCAAGTTACTATTTATTTTTTATAAAGTCAAATTCTAAACTTATGTTTGACATATATATGTTTTGGTTTTGCTACGTGAAAAAAGCACACCTTACATTAAGAGGCAATCAGCTTCTCTACTAATCTAGACGCCTAGGCTTTACTTTCTGACGATTTGCGCTACGGGCGGGGTTTTGCGCTTTTTTACTATCGCACGGTATCAAAAGTTGAATAAATTTGTATTTAACCTTGTATGAAAACGTATTTCGTCCCCTAGACTCCGATTTTTCAGTATTGCATTATATTGCACGATATGATAATCGAGGATGAGGGTGAAGATGCAGTCAAATTGCAAGTAAAGATGGAAAGCCTTGAGATGAATGGCTCTAAGGTACTCTCTGCATGATTTTAAACACTATTTGCTGAAAAAATCCCAACCGAGGATAAACAGATCTATCATCATTTTCGGAATAATTTGATTGAGCATATCTTGAATGAGACGAATCGTCAAGATAAATGTATGTATATTTGTCATGTTTTTTTTTTTTTTTTTTTTCTCTTTTGTTGTACTTTTTGTTTATTTTGTTGTGTGTCGTCTTTTTTTTTTTTTTTTTTTTTCATTTTTGTTGTATTTTTTGTCACATGTGTGTTGTATTTTTTGTCACATGTGTGTTGTATTTTTGCAACACCTTGTTATGTAATGTTTTTTTAGTTACAATTAGTATATCAATGTTAGTGACGAAAAATTAAGAGACAACACACTTTCACACGTGACAAGACCGCACATTAGGGAGAAATATGGAGTTACTTTAATTTATTTTACTCTAACCCAATCAATGTTATTGTTCACCTAACATTGGTTTACATGATAAAATTGCATCGGGTAAAAGTCTGAAGTTACTTTACTTTAATTTACTTTAGCCCAATCTATTTTACTGTTCATTAACATTGGTTTACATGACAAAATTACGTACTGAGCAAAAGTCTGAAGTTAATTTATTTTACTTTAGCCCCGTCAATTTTACTTTTTCACCTGCCAATGTTCGAGTAACTAGTCAACACATGGACACATTTATTCACTCATCTCTTTGCGCTTGTATATAGACATAAAGAGAAATTGTGAAATAAACAAAAATAAATATAATATCTAATTGCCTTTTTCACCGTCTATATATAAATACCAATTGGTAACTTTGATGAAAACCACTATGATGTAAATCTTGTTAGAGAGAATGACTGTGCTTCAAAGAGAATACCAATACAATGGACATGAAATGAGTAATTCTATATATTTTTATCTCTCACAAACAAAGTGTTGAAACGGAGCAAAAAAAGCAGAAAGAAGCTCGAGTGTCAGACATATAAGATATATGTACCCTGAAAGGCATTTAAGTTTCAATTTACTATTGAGGTCGTGAGTGAGAGGATCAGTCAAACCGATGTACAATGTTCTATTTCCTGAGCCCAAAGTTTATTGGGACCGTGAGTGTAAGTGTATGTGGATACCACCAGTTTTTATCGATGTAAGTACAAATTCCTCTACCTATAATGAAATAAATGTATTTTTGATCTTCAGTTATATACATTACTTACTCGCTTTTTTATGAATGAATACCATGATATTGTACAGTCACACAAATACTACTTGTTCGACGAGCCACCAATGTTGGAGAAATTGAAAGAAGTTTCCGTATGAAACATCATCATTGTATTTTTTATTTCTTTTGTTATGTGTCGAATTTTTACTTTTTTCTTTTCTTGTTATTGTATTTTTTCTTTTATAATATGTCTTAATTTTAATCACCTTATTGTTGTGTTTTTTTAAATTATTTTGAAATAATCATAAATTAATATTATAATTAAAAATAATATATATATATATATATATATATATATATATATATATATATATATATATATATATATATATATATATATATATATATATATATATATAATCATAACTGAAACCATAAATCTAAAATTAAAAATTCTAAAATGAAAATTTAAACCCTAAAATGAAAAATTACACCCTAATAATAGAAAACTAAACCATAAAATGGAAAAGTAAACCTTAAACCCAAAATTGATGTTATATATCATCATATAAAATTGACATATATCATCATATATAATTGGTGGATGACAAATTTTATCGAGTTCACGTTATTAGGTACCCGGGGTTTATGTAATAAATTGGCAATATATGAATTATACTAAGAACTAGTTTGAATACCCGAGTTTTAAGCGGGCATATCGAATAAAAAAAATATAAAAATATAAAATATATCAAAAATTTATTAACTTGACAAAGTCAATTATTAATATAACGGAAAAAAAATACTTAATTTAAATACAAAATGTGCAAAATATTAACTATAAGTATGCACACATTGAAATTGAACTTGTGAATCATAAAAAGAATTTCAAGCATTTTCGCCTCTTTACTCTCTCGATCGACAATGCAACATAATAAAATAGAAATATCTTACACAATCACATATGATAAATACTTCAAATATATGATTTTAAAAATCAAACCACGGGTAATCAATTTAATCAATTCATCACTGTTCACCATATTAGCACTGTAGTCTATTTAAAATATTTGACAGCCTCTTCATCATCTTCTTTACTCCACTGTCATCTCCATTATCGCTATCAATCTTTCTATCTTCTCAAAAACCTAATCAATTCATTATCAATCTTGGTTGAAAGTAAATTAATAATTACAGAAACCACATCGATGTTAACTAATTAGAGATAAATATCTTACCTCATTCTATGAAGTAGGTATATAATGAAAATAATTAAATAGAAAGAAAAATATGTTTATTTATCAGATACAATATGTAATATACATTCTATGAATATTATATCGTACACAAATATTAAATACTATAAATACTTATTAAGTACGACAGTTTTTTATACCTATATGTAGTGTTATCATCCTTAATAATATTTTTAAATAAACAAATGAGAATCTCTGATTTTTATTTATAGGCATATTATTTTAAACTGCTATATTAGAAAATCCCCTTATTTCGAATATTATAATACAATAATTTATTTATCTATCAAAAGTGATTTTTTAATGAAGTTAATAGTTTGATAATATATTTATTTTCCTTGAAGAATTATAAACTAATGTTTGAAATAATAAAATTAAAAAAAATTAAAAGTAATTTATATTTTAGTTCTCTATCGCAAATATATCTTTTCTTTTACATACAAATCTTAAACCAAATGTAAAAATGACTTTTAAGATCAACGTGAAATGATTCGAGAGTAAGTGTTAAAATCAAAATAATTGATGCGAATTTGGTTATTTCCATTACTCACTATTTAGAGTTGAGACTTTGGACTTACAGTAATTAGATCATTAAAAAATAAAGTAATATTAAAATCTTATTTATATTGAAGTTTAAGAGGAATTTCAGAATCAATAAAGAAAAGAAAATTGTTCAAAGTGAAAAATAAATAAATAAATAAATATATTGCAATATTAAAAGATAAATAAATAAAACGATTAGATCACAACACTTGAAAATCATAGTAAAAAATGTTAAATAAACCAAAATCACCATTAAAAGTATTTATGCTAATTTTAAATCACACACGTGTTTTAAAGCAATTTTCCACATATAAATTGAAATTCCCACATATCAATTAGTATTTGGTCAAAACAATCTTCAAATAAAGAGTTGATTTTTATTTAATAACATACAATTTAATGGATGAATTATTAGTCATCCAATAAAAAAAGTCAGAACTAAAACATAGTTATATGGTTACTTAATACATCATATTTATATAGTGATCTCATATTATTTAATCGTAAAGTTGTAATTAAAATTGACGTTATTGTCACTTGAAAACAACATAGTTAACGACCAAAAAAATAGTCAATTTAATCAAATAAATTAATTTTAATTACGAAAATTATAAAAATAATTGATACCTCTGAATTAAAATTAATGACATTAATTACGAATCATTCCTCTGTAATCATAATATGGTAATAAAGGAGCATTATATGTTCACGGAAAGTATCAATTATCAATTAATTGTACATTATATTCCAATCCTTAACCATAGCACTGTAACTATGGAAACGTGATAAAATCTGAGATCATGGCAATTGATAAATGATCTGCGATTTTCCCTATTTCTTCATCCAGCCTTCACACAAGCCCAAGTAATCTACGAAATATTTAAAAAAACAAGTAGCTAATTTTTTTTTAAGCTTCCCCAATATATAACTTTCTCAACTCCAACAAATCACAATTTCCAATAAAAGTTATGTTTCATTTATTCTTACAAAACATTCCCACAAAACACATCAAAACATTCAAGCTAGTGGTGATCGATAAATCACCTCGCTGAATGCTTAATAATTCCAAGTACAAAGATTATTTGCAGGCCATTGTGTCTAAGGTCATGAGAAATGTATAAGCCCAGCTTGTTTGTACATTTCAACAGAGTCCACAAGTGTTTCTGTCAATGGCCTATACTTCCATCCAAGCCCCCGCAGTTTCTCTGAACTCAGTTTTGGACCGAGTTCGTCTCCCTCTTTAAAAATCTTAGGGTAGTTATAGCTTGAATAGATTTGTCCGAGGGTTTTCACCAAATCCTGAATCTTGACCGTGTGGGCCATGCATATATATCGGCCTTCGGCCTCACGTTCTCATAGACTAATTTAAACGCGTCGGCTACATCACGTACGTCTACTATGCTCCTCAGCTTGTTTTCCACTTCCTCAAATCCTTCTATCAGCAGCTTAATGAGAAACAAACTGCTAGCATTTGGTGTGAGCTGCAGCATAGGCCCCAGCACAAAGGTCGGGCAAACGGTGACGACGTGGAGCCCGTTATGCTTCGCATATTCCAAAGCCTTCGCCTCAGCCACTGTCTTCAAATAACAATACCAATTGTTAGTTGCCCTGCAATATTCCCTGTCCGACCAGCAAGTCTCATCTATGACTCGATCCTTGGGCCAATTGGGATTCATGACAAGAGTAACACATGATGAAATGACTACGACACGTCTGGTTTTCTCTTGGGAGCATGCTTTGAGGATGTTAAGAGTGTCGTTTAATGCAGGTGCCACTACTTCCACCTCCGGGTTTGGTACAGAGCTGGCGACGTGGAAAATTCCATCACATCCTTTGACAGCTGCAAGAATCGAGTCGAAATCGAGCAAGTCTGCCTTAAAGAGTTTCAGTTTTTTAGATGCATTTTCGAGGCTTTTCAAATGAACATATTTCTCATCCCCAGGATTTCTGAGGGTGCCATGAACGTTGTAGCCGTGAGAAATGAGCAGCTTGATTAGCCACGACGCCACGTACCCTCCGACGCCGGTTACACACACGGTGCTACTCATCTTTTCTTTCTTTGTTGATAGACACCTAATCATCAATTAACTGTGACCGCAGATTTATCGGCTATTTATGGCGGAGCCGCGCCACCGCCGACTAATGTGTTCTGTTTTGTGCGCTTTCGAAGAATGTTTTTTTTTCTTTTAAATAGGTAGCTAGTTAAAATCATATGTATGCAGCAAGTCGAATAAATTGGCGCATAACAATGGAAAACTACATCAGTAGACTGTCCTTTCCAAAGTTCAATAACACTTTGGTTGCTCTGGTTCTTAAAGATCATTTAAAACTTCAGCATGCTTTAGCATAACCATTCCTATAAAAACCGATTCTCAACTAACTTAAAAGATGACTCCATCGCCGTAAGAGTTTATATTTGAAAAGAAAAGTTGACCATTGTCTTGAAGAAGAGAAAGGGATTGACATAACTAAGGGTATATTTAAAAGGTAATAATAGAATTATATATAAAAAGAACATATAAACTTGGAAACCAACACAATTGCAACTACCGTAGGCATGGATAAATCTCAATAAAAAATTGAAAAAATTAAAATTAATACACAATCCCAAACCGTGTATATGCATATATATAACATGAACAAACTCAATAAAATATCAATTAATCAAAATTTAAGTTAAAAATGAAGAATATGGAAGCGCACATACACACAGGAACTAAGCCATTCTTAGCTTCAGTTACTATATGCCTCCGCCTCCGCTCAAAATATTATTCAGTACCAGGCAAGGTTTTAAAAACCGGACCGGACCGGCCGGTTCAACCGGTTCAACCGAGAACCGGTCACTAGTCCGGTCCGATAGGCTCTATATAACCGGAAATACGGTTAAACCGCATAAAACCGCTTGAACCGACTCAAAACCGGATATAACCGAGAACCGCCCGTATTTTTTAGAACCGGCCGCTTAGTAATAATATAAAATGTGGGTCGTAAACAAACCCTAATTTTTCACAGTCGATCATCTCTTCCTTCTTTCACTTGCTCCCGAAAACCCTCCTAACCTTGTCTAAGAGCGTGTTCATCAAGTATCAAGCTATTCAAGTTAGGATTTACAAGGTTTTTCTTTTCTTTATATTTCCTACTGCTATGTTATTATACATAACTATATATGCGTGTGTATGTATGTTATTATTGAGTTTTGATTATATATAACTAAATCTATATTGTCAGCGTGTGTATGTTGTTTATGAATTTTGACATTTTAGGTATGTTATGCATGAAAGTTGAAACACCATTTTCCTTTCCAAGTTTGACAATATTATCAATTCATATTCATCACCAATATATTTATTGAAAATCAGAAAACTGTGTGCACAGAAAGAGAATAATTGTATATATATAATAAGATTGTTATCTATTTTAATTAAAGTTTATATTATCACATGATGCCAAGTGAAGCAAACATCAWTATTTTTATTTGTTATATCTATTGCGATGTCTCACTTTTCTCTATTTTTCTTTTCATAGATGGACTCATCTCAAAGTTGTCAAGAAAGTAACTCCAACGTTAATTCGCTTCAGTCATCAGTACGAGGAAAAACTRATAAGGCATGGGCTCACTTTAGAGAAGATAAAGATGCGAATGGAAAGAAGAGTTGGAAGTGCTTGCACTGTAATAATGTTTGGAAAGGCGGCGGAATTAATAGAATGAAAAAGCACCTTGCTGGTCGAAAAGGAGACATTGCTCCATGCAAAAGCGTTTCTCATGACATTCGACATCAAATGGAACAATCTTTGAAGGAGATTGAAACAAGGCAAGTTCTAATATCGTCGAAAGATGATAATATTTATGATGAGCCTGATGAAGAGATGCATATGTCACAACCACATCCTCGAACAAATGTGAAGGACATGTTATTGCCTGCAAGTTCTCAGAATGTAAAGAGGAGACGAGAAGAAAAAGTTTCTGCCTATTTTGCTCCTAGAACCACTCCAGGTGCACAACCATCTATCAAAAGTGCCTTTGTAAGTAAAGAAGCCTTACATAATGTTGATATGGCTATTGCCAAATTTTTTTATGATAGTTGCATCCCTATAAATGCCGTGAATTCCATTTATTTTCAACGAATGGTGGATGCTATTGCTGCTGTTGGTCCTGGTTATAAATCACCTACATATTATCATTTGCGGACAAATTATTAGGAAGCATGAAAAAAGAAGTACAGTTAGTAGTTGATAGTTATCGAAGCATTTGGGAAGAACGAGGTTGCACTATTATGGCTGATGGTTGGCAAGATCAGTCGAGTCGACAACTAATTAACTTTCTAGTTTATTGCAAAAGAGGAACAACTTTTGTGAGATCAGTTGATGCTTCTGATATTGTTAAAAATGCAACTTATATTTGTAATTTGTTTGTTGAGTTAGTTGAATGGGTTGGACCTAAAAATGTTGTTCACTTGGTAACTGATAATGGAGCCAACTATAAAGCTGCTGGTGTGTTACTTCATGAGAAGTACCCCTTTATAACTTGGTCACCTTGTGCTGCACATTGTTTGAATTTACTTCTTGGCGACATTGGAAAAATGGATCTTGTCAGCAATCTAGCAAAAAGAGCTTCTGTGATAACAAAGTTTGTATACAATCATGCGTTTTTGTTAGCTTGGTTGAGGAAAAGAAAAGGATGGACAGAGATTGTACGTCCAGGACCAACTCGCTTTGCTACCACGTTTATTTCATTAAAGAGTATCCTTGAACATCAACATGATTTGCAAGGGTTTTTTACTAGTAAGACATTCAAGGATTCACGTTACTTTAAAGATAAAAAAGCTAGTTATGTGGTTGCGATTATTTTCGACATAAGATTTTGGAGTGATTGTGCGGTAATTGTTGGTGTTGTTTCTCCACTTATACGTTTATTACGTATAATGGATACTGATCGGAGACCTTCCATTGGTTATGTTTATGAAGGGATGTATCGAGCAAAAAACGCAACCAAGAATATATTTAAGAACAAAAAGAGATTATACAAGCCCTTCACATCTATTATTAAGACAAGGTGGGATAAACAACTTCGACGAGACATTCATGCAAGTGCTTACCTCCTTAATCCTGCTTTTGCATATGATAAAGAAAATATGTGCAACAAAAAGGAGATTATGGACGGCTTTGTTGAGATGGTCACTACTTTAGTTAGTGACAAAAGTGTTCAAAGAAAATGCATCGACGAAGTGGGAATATTCCAAGATAGATTAGGAAGCTTTAGTCGACAACTAGCTCTTGATTCATCAAAGCGTATGCAACCTGGTATGATTTTTTTAAAATTAAATTTTAGTTATCCAAAATATTAAATATGTAATATACTATTTATTCATTATTATTAATTATTGTTATTGTTGTTTTGTGTTTTCTTATAGATGAATGGTGGAGAGTGTTTGGATGCAGTGCTCCAAACATACAAAACTTGGCGATTAAGATTCTGAGTCAAACTTCTTCTTCGTCCGGGTGCGAAAGGAATTGGAGTGTTTTTGAAAGAATACATACAAAGAAGAKAAATAGATTGGAACACCAGAGATTGAATGATCTTGTGTTCGTATATTATAATTTGCGTTTAACAGAAAGGTTACATTTTTTATATAAGTTTTGTTTTATAATTTATTTTCTTGTAACTTATAACTTTATTGAAAATTTTATATTTGTAGGCTTGATAATMGAACGGCTTGTTATGATCCAATTGACTATGAAAGTATTGACAAAACTGAATTTTGGGTTGTTGAAGAAGAAGAAAGTCCTCCACCTATATTAGATATGGACGAGTTGAATGACATGCTTTATGGCGAGGAAGGCCTTCCAAAAATGAGTCATGAAGAAGAAGGTGATTCTCTTATATTCATTAACAAAATAAATATTGTGTGTATGTGTTTTAGTTTTCTTACTGTTTTTATTTTTATTCTTCTAGATTTGGACAAACTTGTGAGTCASGTGCAAGAATTGCATCATTTTGATGAGCAATTAGAGGAAGGAGATCATGAAAATTATGCTCATGAAAGAATGGTCCACGAAATGCAAGCTCTTGTTAATTAGTGGTTTCCAGTTAAACAGATGTTCATTTTAAGTGGAGACTGATTCTATTGCTTAGTTAATAATTTAGTATTATGTAGTGCTTAAATTTATTATTTAGTTATTAATTTAGTATTATATAATGCAGTGCTTAAACTTGGAGTTGGTCTGTATATTTTTATTCTTTTTAAGAATCTTAAACATTGAATTTAGTTGTATGGACTGGATGTGGTTGTTTCTAACATGCTTTATTTAGCACTTAATGTGCAGTATGTAAAGCTTTGGTGCTTTTTTAATAAAATTGCATTTCGGTACTGTTTTGATTTGGACATGTGATTAGTTATAAGCTTTKTATTATGACATGTGAGCTTCATTAAATCTGCTTTTTTCCACAGCCTACAGATTTCCAAACAGAGAAATCATTTTTATGAGTATCAGATTCCTACTCTTTCCATTGYTGTGTGTCAAAAGGAAATTTCTTTATTTTTCTATGCTCTTCTATGTGATCTGTTCACAATTCAGGTTGTTTGGTGTTTATTTGTTTGTCTGTGCATGCACTTGGCTTTATATGAAGGTATCTCCTGTTAGATGCATGCACCACATGTTCTAATGCATTTGTTGTTCTAATGCATGCATTTGTTTGTCTGTGCATGCACTTTATTTATTTATTTTAAAGTACATACATACTTTTAAGCTAGCCTTTATTCATCTAAAAAATGACATCTGTTTTAAAATGTTTGTAAAGGACAATATTTTGAAATAAGATTATGGACTTTTTACAGTTGTGCTTACTTGTGATTGTTTTAAACATAGATTTTGAAGTTAATTTTTATTGACCGGTTGAACCACCGGTTGAACCGATTCAACCGGTTGAACCGTGAACCGATAGCTCAACCGGTTCGATCGCCGATCCGGTTTTTAAAACATTGGTACCAGGAACCGCATAGAAACAGTCTCAAAAACCATACCCAACAACTATGACAGACGATTCATATTCCTCCACCAAATAATACACCCAAAACAAAGTAGTTAGCACAAAATATAAGCCTAATCTTCATAATATATCTCATACTCGAGAAAATCACTGCAGATTTAATACTCACATTCAACGAAATCTATTAATAAACATAAAAATATTTAAATACAATTTGTATACATCAATTGGAACTGAACATGCCTGAACAGGATCTGAAAAAGCCTCGTACCTTTATACTCCTTCTCAATCCAAAGAGAGAGACATAGGAGGATTGAAGGAGAAAGAAAAATGAGATGGGTGAACAGAGAAAAAAATGAAATTGAGATATAGAGATTTAAATTAAAATCATTGCGAAATTGATAGGCTAACTATATGCCTCCGCCACCGAGTTGATACTTGCAAATGGTCTTTGTCATTCTTAAAATTATTGTTTAGAAAATTTTATGAATTATGAATCGGTAGATTTTGTAAGTGTTGTTTACAAAATTTTATAAAAGTAGAGAACAAAGAACTTAAAAATGAAGATGCAGATGCAGATCCAGAGATGCAGATCGAAAAAAGGCTTCCAAATCCAGATGCAGATCGGAAAAAAAAAAATCTAGGTTTGTAGTAAAAAAAATTGGTAAGAAATAGAGGAATAATCGAAAAAAATCAATTGGGAAGAAGTTCTCAAGAAAAGCGGCGTGGGAGGAGAGAGAGGAATTACAAAATCTAGGTTTGTAGTAGAATAGAAGAAAAGAAAAAAATTCACGGCCAAAAATTATAAAAGTAATGAATTAATAGAGATTTTTCACAATTTGACACACCATAATTTAGATTAATAAGAAAAAAAACACTTGTAATTTGAATGCACAAGGAGTTGACATCTCAGTAAGGTGTCAACAGAATTAACAAATAAGTAAGGTGTCAACAGAATTAACAAACAGTAACAAATAGTAGGGATTAGATTATCACAAGTGGAGAGATGATGTTACGGTAATGGACGCTTTTTTGATGTACATGAAAATATATTGAACGCAAGAAATTACTTAAATTCATTTAATGATACATCATAAATGCAACATTTTTTAAATTGTAAATTTACTATAGACAATTTGAGGAAAACATAAATAATAATTTATAGGTATATGATGTGTGCAGGCAACTCATAAACCCTAGCCATCACTCACCACCTGCACTATATTTGAACTAGAAAACCCCTCTTTAAACCCTTCTCCGCCGGTCCACACTTAAAGCTTCCATTCCAGGGAAGTGAGAGAGAGAGAGAAAATGCCGCTGGGGGAGAGATATGCCGGAGACAAAAGCGAGTCCCGCTACTGCGGCGTGGAGACGGAGTTTAACGCTGACATGCCGAACCTCCTCTCCTTCAACATCCATGGCGGCTTCGATTTCGTTCTCGCTACTCTGGTAAGTTTATCTCACTTTCCCCTACTGTTTTCGTGTTTAGTAAGCCACGCCTCTTTTGTTGCCGTGTATTGTATATTCCGCATTCATCGTTGTACATTTTACTTTCGTTTCGACTGGAGTGTGTTTGGGAACACCTGTCTGAATGGATTTTCTGATTACATCACTTCTAAATGTATTGTTAGCTGTGAATTGTATTCTTCTTTATGCACGCTCGAGCAACAGCTTCAAATTGATTACAGAGAGAAATCTAAAAGAACAAAAATGCTTACTTTCTCTCTGGCATTCATATGCATTTTCATCTGTTTGCTAGGGTTGATTAAGTGATCTTGATTTCAAGTTAAAAGCAAAATAAGAACCTCAGACATTGACCTCGAGAAAACTCTCATATTAAGGTGTGAAAGTACGAAAATTTATCTTCATGCATACTGTTTCCAGGCTGAAGATTAATATATTTTCGGAATGTCACATTTATAATTAGCATTTTATAAAAAATAGATTTAAATAGAATTAAGCTTAATACTAACTGATGTGATTAGATATTCTATCATGAAATGCATCAAGCTAAAATAGAAAAAAACTGAAAGGAATAATGAACAGAAATCTGTTTGCTGATAAAGATAAATCGTCGGCAATATCAAGAAAAACTTGAGAAAGGGAATTCAATATTTTGTGGAAACAATCGAACAATTTTTGATTTTGATCTCAGTAGGACTTTGTGGTCGGTTGATTTCTTAAACAAAAAGAGGTTTCTTTTCATTGTGCATTCAAAATTTGGTGGCCAATTAGCCAGTCACACATCAGCTGAAAGGCTGTCGATCTGTGTGAGTGGTCAGTAGGCTCACCTATATCATTGTGTTGGTGGCCTCATATTCGAGACTGTAATTTTTCACTGAGTTTATCAACTACATCTAATTTGTAGGGACAAAACCAAAACCTCATTATCATATGTGGTGAATAGTTAATTATTATATGAAGTATTTAATTATCTGTGTATATTATTGACGTGAATAAACTAATCTTTTACAATTCCATCAAGACAATTCTGTTTATCATTACTTTGGATCTAAAGAAATGTACAGAAACCTTGACTATCCTAGGATGTTAAAAACTGCATTGTTTAATATATATATATATATATATATATATATATATATATATATATTATTGATAGTGTGGGCATGGTAAATGTCATCATCATAATTATTTATTAGAACTCTGGACCTTAAGTGCACTAAAAGGAATAGAAATAGATATCTATCCAGCAGTGTCCATGTGAATAATGTTTTTTTTTCAAGAAAATTTTAATTTTCCATTAAAGAAGGTTGATGTTATAAAGAGAACAATGAAACCTTAGTGATTCGACTTTCAGTTCACCTGTGCTTATTTAAGAATTCCACGATGCAGATGGATCCTAATTATAGGCCTAGTCTAGTGGACAATGCCACTAGCAGATCACATGCTCTGCCATTTGCTGGGTCAGACTTGGTTCTAAGCCCTTCTCAGTGGAGTAGTCATGTAGTTGGTTTGTACCTTTCCTAACTTTATTATTGTTCATGTAGTTGGTATATAAAATGCGCTTCTCAAACTCCTCTAACTAACTTCACTTTCTATCTAGGCAAAATTAGCTCTTGGCTTGACTTGGATTCTGAAGATGAGACTCTTCGGAAGGATTCCGAAGTCGTGTTGAAACAAGAAATAGCTTGGGCCTCTCATCTATCTTTGCAGGTGATTTTTTATATCAGAATTTTTTTACCCTGTTATGTAAATTTAACTGCCAACCTCACAATTGAGGATATCACATTGTATAATTTTTCATCGGCAAGTTCATCATGTATATTTTAAGGTTTTCCTTTATTTATCAAGTTTTACATTGACATTCCTTGCTTTCTTTTCATGATTGATAAAATCACTGTAGCCTTAGTTCCTTGAGAAGCAATGTTTTTTTTTTCTTTTTCTTGCAGGCTTGCCTCCTGCCTACACCCAAGGGAACTTCTTGTGCTAATTATGCAAAATGTTTGAATCAGATATTACAGAACTTAGGCAACATGCAGGTACACTTTTAACCATTTCCCTTATTTCTATGAATTATCTTCATTTATTTATAATCTTGGTAAATAATTGCATGTATATTTGTTTATGATGTTTGACTTTGTTCTTACCTCTTATTATTTACTTCCATATTAAAGTTGTGGCTTAGGATTCCACTGGAGAAGTCTGAGGATGACACAAAGCCGCCTAACCCAGATTTTATGGTGAGTGATGATATTTTTATTTCCACTTATTTGATGATCTATTTTTTTAAAAAAATTATTTGGCATGGACTGATTTCTCATTGATCAGATCGATGTTGCTTCTGTTTCTTATTGCGTCCTTTTCTTTTGCTAATAACTCATATATCACTTTCTCTTAGAAAGTAGACTAGTTTGCATTTTGATTGAGAATCTATCATCTTATATGAGCTTTTTCATGTCTTTCATACTCAAATGATTCTTGCTTATACCGCTTCGTACTTTGTTTGTTTATTGTTTTCTGTGTAACTTTGTCAACTTTTGCTTTAGTCTTAGGCTGTCTTTTATTTTTCCCCACAGGGTAACGGGCAGATTGATTCATGGGAATTGTGGAACTCATTTCGGCTTCTTAGTGAACATCATAGCCAGCTATCAGTTGCGCTTGATATTATGTGAGCTTACAAAATATAATGATTGTCTACAGTTTCCAATATTATATTTGTATAATTAGCTGGTTGATGAGGTTTTTTTCTTTTTATTGACCAGGTCCTCATTACCGTCAGCTTCGTCAGTTACACGATGGTTTGGAGAGCCTGTTAGGGCAGCCATAATAAATACAAATGTAATATAACTGGTATTCCAGCTGTACATTTATGATTTATGACATGTTGTTTATTTACTTGATGGCAGTGTTCAATTCAACAGAGTAGTAGCCACTTTTAGTGCTCTTGACCTTTGTAATGTGAAGGGCGTCTAAAAACCGAGTTTATGATAAGATGACAGAAATATAGGGACTCATGTTTGCTACTACATATATTTTGTTTGCTGCAAGTCAAAATCATATGGTAGTGAAGCAGTTTTCTGGTTCGTATTGGAAGTTGCTTTGGTTTTTCAACTTCATTTTTTTTTTGTTGTAGTAAGTGTATCCTTGAGCAAACTTAAGACCCTAAACAAACTCCCTACATCAGTGATTTACATGTACTGGCAACTAGGGGGCATCTTACTTTATAAAGTCTGCCTGAAGAACTGTCATCTTGAAAATATGAATGACAAAGTGAAGTGGCTGTAAATGAAATTTCATATGGCGAAAGAAGTATTGTCTATCAGTTTCTACTGCTATCATCTTTTGTTTTCTGGGTTGAAATTTCATATGGCGAAAGAAGTATTGTCTATCAGTTTCTACTGCTATCATCTTTTGTTTTCTTGGATTAATGTGTTTTCCACATTTTCATCAATGTTCATAAGCTACACAAAGTTTAATATATGAACACTCTACTAGTTACTACTTTACCACCTAATTGATTGAAATGTTGTTTTGACAGTCTTTTCTAACCAACGCACGAGGCTATCCTTGTCTATCAAAACGCCACCAGAGATTAGCAACTGCATTTTTTGATCACTCAATTCAGGTACCGATGTGAAACATACTCTTGAATTCTAATTCTCTATCCTTGAACTACAGAATTTTTCTTATTATAGATGCATGGTCTTGTTTGTATTGTAGCAAATGCTGTTTAATAAATTTGTAATGATGTTACGGATGAACTTTGTAATCTCAGTGTTTTTGATTAGTTTGATTATCCCCACCATTCTTTAATCATGTTACTTATTGATACTTCATGTTACTTTAAAGTCGTCCTAATGCTGTTTCCTCTGCAGCAAACGTTTATATTGATGATCGGTATATATTATATATACAAAGTTATAGCCTGTGAAAATACAAGTCGTCCTAATGCTGTTACTTCTGCAGCAAACGTGTATATTGATGATTGGTTTATTGAAAGCTTTAGTTATAACTTTGTATATATAAGTTGTTTCCTGTGGTATTGTGCAGGTAGTGATTTCTGGCCGACCAGTACACAATATACCTTTGACTGTTTCAGAACCAAATGTTGATAAAAATGTTGAGGGTAAGATTTTGTTAGCAAACTTATATCTCGCTGCTTTCGTTGAGTGTCAAGCAAGTCATCATGTTATTTGATTTGTTTTTACTGCTGATTTATTATTATTTCTCATTTAAGTATGTTCATAATGATTTTTGTTCAGGTGGTTGGAGGCACCCTTTAAAGTCATACTTAGATTATGTTGCATTCCTCTATCAAAAGATGGACCCCCTCCCTGAACAGGAACGCTTTGAGGTAGTGACCTTCCCTCTTAACCCTCTCTGATTTTTATTTTTTAAACCTAATATATATATATATATATATATATATATATATATTTAACTTCCTCTTTGTGATGTACCAGTTTGGGTACAGAGATTATCTGCAATCACCATTGCAGGTGAGTTTCTATTTTAACTTTTGACTTTTTGTCATCTCGAAATTCTGGTTCCCCTGATTCACCTACAGTTATCTTCTCACTAATTTTGCAGCCTCTCATGGATAATTTGGAGGCCCAAACATATGAAATATTCGAGAAGGACACGGTTAAATATAGCCAGGTATGCATTGATTTTGGATAAATTTAACGCCATTACTTGTTTGTGAAATTGGTAACCATACTATTATTAGTAGGTGTAGACCAGATGTCAGTAAATTCCAAATAGTCAAAAAAGAAAACTAGTCTTCCTCTTATAGAGATATATCACCTCTTTTTACAAATTGGCCACATTGGTTGGATTAGCATTATTTCTGATTAATCTAATGATCATTGTTCTTTTTCTTTTTAGTGGTAATATAGTTGACATCTAGTTTCTTCTTTGCATCCTCTACATAGTTCAAACTGAAGTGGAAGAAAAATGCATGTTTCAATTCAGTTTCTAGATGTTTGCGTGTTTTTGTTTCTCTTTCTGTTGATAACCCGACCCATATCTTGGCAGTACCAAAGAGCAGTTGCCAAAGCTTTGGTTGACAGAGTTCCAGATGAAAATGCTTCTAGTGTGACAACAGTAAGTTATGTATTTCTGTGTATAAGCCAGTATATTCACTCTAATAACTGCCAGTACAGTGTGAATTTGACTAAGGTTTGGGCTTTGTTTTGATATGTTATTTTTCCCTGTTCTAGGTATTGATGGTTGTGGGAGCTGGACGAGGGCCTCTTGTCAGAGCATCATTACAGGTCTATCTGTCCTCTCTAAAGAGAATATTTGGAAATGGATATAAGAATTAGACTTTGAAGCATGCTAAAATCTTTACTTGGTTGTTTCTTATCTCCTGTCTTTATTTCACAGGCTGCTGAAGAAACTGAACGCAAGTTAAAAGTATATGCTGTAGAAAAAAATCCAAATGCTGTGGTAACACTCCATGTAAGTTGTAGAATTTCCCATCTGTTGTTTCGTCTTGCTTATTTGTGTGTACTTACTATTATTATGGTTGTTGTTGGAAGTCAAGTGTGATATTAAAGTTCAATCTCTGGGCTTATGTTTTTGTCAGTATATTAAGCTATATTCTAAAGTACTTATTTTCACAATTAAAGTTTTTGTCAATAGAAATTTACTGATTTGCAACTTAAAGGTTGTTGTCAGTGAAGACATTGTACATGCAATACTTGATATTACTATTTATGCATATTCATGCCACGCATAAGCTACCAACGTAGGTAACATTAACATGTGTTTTGAACAGAGTTTGGTCAAGCTAGAGGGCTGGGAAGAAAAGGTTACCATTATTTCCAGCGATATGCGTAATTGGGATGCACCAGAGAAGGCCGACATATTGGTATACTTATTTCTGTGGAGTCACTCTAAAGACGGATGCCCATGAAAAGTTGCATTTCTTCTGGTAATTACATTGATTAAGATTATCTTTTTTTTTTTTTTTTTTTCACTTGATGTAGGTAAGTGAGTTGCTGGGTTCTTTTGGGGACAATGAGCTTTCACCTGAGTGTCTGGATGGAGCCCAAAGGTTTTTGAAGGAAGATGGAATTTCAATCCCATCATCGTAAGCATTGCACCCCCACCCTTCTCTCTTTTTTTTTTTTTTTTTTTTTTTTCTGATTGAAGTGATTGGTTAATTATTTATTTATTAATTTTGAAAGAAATCGAGTTCCCATTGGAAAATATTTTCACATATATAACAGGGGTAGTAGTAGTGGCCCAATAAATAGTTAACCAACCTGAAAACTATCTAAGTTATCGAAAGAAAATATGCAAATAAGCAAAAAATATCAAAATAAAAACTAGGAAAGAAACATGTTATATTATTGCATGTTTTTACTTGGTTTAGTTTCTGAAAAAGGTTTTCCTCTGCCATTCTTAAGAATAATATGTGTTTACCTTAATCAGGAAAAGTGCTTACCCTAATCCACTTTCAATTATGTGTTTTTACTTGATCTTATTATTGGGACTAGACTGAAAGTTGAGTTTCATTAGTTATCAAATTCTCTTTGCTGTTGCCTTGACAGATATACAAGTTTCATTCAGCCTGTGACTGCGTGCAAACTTTACAATGATGTAACATTCCTCCTTCATGTTTGGTTATTCTGCTTTATTTGTTCGAACCTTTTTCTTGATCACTTATTTTCATGTGTTTATTACAGATCAAGTCACATAAAGATCTAGTACACTTTGAAACTGCTTACGTTGTCAAGCTACACCGCGTGGCAAGACTTGCAGATACTCAACCAGTTAGTTGCTTCTTTTCAACCCAAATTGGTGCTTTGGCTAATTAGATATTTATTTATATGGCTTTTTTGTTGACTGGTTTCAGAAACTTCTCGATTTTCTTAAATAGGTCTTCACTTTTGTCCACCCAGAAGACTTAACTAAGACGAACAATCAGCGTTATAAGAAGCTTCATTTTGATATTCCGAGCGACACTGGCTCGACCTTGATCCATGGTATGTGGTGGAAATAGTTATTAGTTGCTAATAACAAATATGAGTCCACACTAAAACTATATCAAATGAAATTTTGTGTTTTGGCCTTTTTCGGGATGGGTGACGTAAATATCAACGTTTGAGATTTGAAATGGAAATATTGACGCTACCTGTCTAGTTATATTCACAAAAACTTGTGTGCATTTTTTATGTTGAAAGCTTTTGTGAATGCTCATAAAAAAAGAGTTATGAACCACTAACATCTTTATAATCATACATTATTTTTTGTTTCATTAACAGGATTTGCAGGTTATTTTGATGCTACACTTTACAAAGATGTACATCTTGGTATTGAACCCGCAACAGCTACCCCAAATATGTTTAGCTGGTATGTGGTTTATTTATAAATTTCTTTTTACTTGTGCTTCTAGCATATTGCGCTATGGCAGATTAATATTTTTTCTTCATCGGCAACAAATTTTCCTAAAATGAGACATCAATAGTGTTAATTTATATTTAGTGCATTCTTTTGAAGTGATTGCTTTTCTTATTATTATATGTACAGGTTCCCAATATTTTTTCCTTTGAGGACGCCGGTGTATGTTCAACCTGGTACTCCAATACAAGTTCATTTTTGGCGTTGTTGTGGTCCTACCAAGGTATCTTAATCTGCTAATTTTGTGCTTAAACCCAGAACTGCCATTTTTTGGGGGGTGGGGTGTTATTTTTACAACACTACTTTTATATATATATATAATATATATATATATATATATATATATATATATATATATAATGATTTTAATAATATTCTACTAGGTTAACGGAGGTTTAATTGCAACAGAAAAATATAATAAAGGAATAATTACAACATTACCCCTGAGGTTTAGCTCAATTACAAAAGGTCCAGTTATCTTTTAAATTCAGAAATACCCTCTACTAGATTATTTGTTTTTACAATCAATAGGTACAATTGATAAAAGTCAGAAACATATGTCCGGGGGTTTTTGATAATTTTAAAAGATGACTGGATCTTTATGTAAATAGGCTAAAACGTCAACAGTATCCCTAGAATAAATTGAAGTCCTTGATAATTTCGGAAGAATAGGTACAAAAAGGTCGATTAATCTTTGTGTTGAAATCGAAACAGGTTTGGTACGAGTGGGGTGTAACCTCTCCATCTGCTTTGCCCATGCACAACACCAACGGTCGTTCATACTGGGTCGGGCTCTAGGTACTTCCTTATGAAGTTTTCCCATGATTTACAACAAAGAGATAAACTTCAATCTGGAAGCAAGATGAGCCCGAACGTCACTGTTGTATACTAGTTGAGATCTGGTGAGTAGAGGTATAGATATGCTTTGCTAAGTTATCTGGGTACTCGGTACAATCAGCTAAATTAGTTCTTTTATTGGAAGTTTTGGGAATTATGTGTAAGATACTGATTTTGGTTACCCGTTGTCAAAATTTCTTTTTTATTTTTATATATTATAATTTCATCTAGCATTTATTTATGCTGTGTTGTCTATTTATCAAGGCCGTAATGTGTCTAAAAATTGAGTTTATCCCGTCGTGTATTTGATTTTGTAAGGCAATACGCATCTTTCTTATCTCATATATTAGCACGTGTATATTACTAATTGGTCACATTGTACGATCTATATTATTATCTGTTTTTGTGTGATTTTGTTAATTAATGCAAAATATTGAAATGCGTAAAATATACAATAATTCAGTTGTACAGATGTGCAAGTCCCTGCCGGTTACATAAGAATAGTATTACATCTTAACAACCAATAGGAGCTTTTTCACTAAATTTGTCTTGATTCGACTAAAAACTTCATCGTCCGAAAGAACCGACCGAATTGTACATTTTGATTCGTTTTTTACAACACAAAGGCATACAAAACCCTAATTGCAGCACATCCCGCCACTCCCTTCAATCGGAATTATGTTGTTTTAACGATTTATTACAGAAAAGCTTGTATGTTACTTTAGTGTTGTAGTTTTTTTAGTTTTTTTTCCATATGTATAGCATCAAAATTCGATTAACGGACCAAAACCGTCAATAATTGGTTATACACAATAAATTAATCGGTTCGTCCCCCATAACGAGTGGAATTTCGGTCGACCAAATCGACATTCCTAGACAAGAGCTTATGACGGGAACCAGTAATGTCTGTTCACAAGTAGAGATTATACCATGTACCCAGGTACACCTTGCAAGGTGAACTTTGTGATTTAATTTATCATCACATATAATTGATACATATCATCACAAATATTTGAAACTCTAAATCTAAAATTTAAAATTCTAAACTTAAAAAGAAAAAACCTAAAACAAAAAATTAAACCCTAAAAATGGAAAATTAATCCCTAAAATGAAAAACTAAACACCAAAATTGAATATTAAACTCTAAATCCTAAATTTCCATCATATACCGTCACATATAACTGACACATATCATCACATATAATTGGTAAAATGATAGATTTTTGTCGGGACCTAAAATGGAAAATTAAATTAAAAAAATAAAAAATTAAACCTTAAAATGAAAAATTAAACCCTAAAAATAGAAAACTAAACCCTAAACTCTAAATTTTTGTCACATATCATCACGTATAACTATCATATATTATCACGTATAACTGAATGATAATAAATTATATAGGGTGCACCAGGTGCACCTAATAAATTGACTTGACGTGAGCTAATGAGTTGAAAATTATTTATGAGATTCTTATTAAATGATTTTGAGTTGGATCATGATGTTTTAAAAATGATTATTATTTATATAAAGTTTCTGATGATAAACTATCTTCGAAATATTCCCAAAGAATACATAAATGTGGAGGACTTTAAAAAGTTACTCTCTCTTATTTGATTTTTGAGATTCTAACGTTAGAATAGTTTAAATAAATCAACTATTCGTGAGATTCTAAAGTAAAGAAACAGTAGCAAACATCTTTATTTTAAACATAGTTATAATCTTACCCTTTATTATTAATAATGGATTGAGAACAGAATTGTATCACCTCCAATATTAAATTCGGTTGAAATAAAACATAAATTAAGTGAAGGTTAATCTTTGCAAACAACTACGATCTTCTTAAAATGGCGCTTGTTTGTATATATTTTGTATGTATTTCTTTCTTTTTACCGCTTAGTGTTTTTGCCGTTTGTTAGTTATTCAGTTTTTTCACTTCATTTCGTCTAATTTAGCGTGTTTCGTTCAGTTTTTAGATTCTTTTTCTTGTTTTCAAAGTAAAACTGAGCCTAGGGATGTGCAAAATTCGGTCAAAAATCAAATTGGCCGAAAAAATCAAATTAACCGAAAAATTTGGTTCGATTTTTCGACCTGTAGTTCGGTTTTCGATCGTAAAATTTCGGTCAATTCGGTCGGTTTCGGTTTGACTACCAAAAAATCGATATAACCGAACCGACCGAATTTTATATATATATATATATATATAATATATATATATATATATATTATATATATATATATATATATATATATAATATAATATATTAATTATATATTTTTTAAATTTATTTATGGCTTAAAAATGATGGGAATTAAAAAAAAAAGAGGAAATCGGTTAGGCCGAAACCGACCGAAATATTTCGGTTCGGTTCCCAAATTTTTTCGATCGGTTCGGTCCGACCAACGGTCGAATTCGGTCAATTCGGTTTTGACAACTCGGTCGGTTCGCTCGACCGAACCGACCGATGCACACCCCTAGCTGAGCCTACATTGTGCGTGCAAGTCGGATCGGTCGACAACAAGCACACAACGCTTAATGGAGCGAAACGAGTCATGCCCGAGTGCCGTTAGGCCGTTATCTTTCTAATCAAATAAAAATTTTGGATATGTATTTTTAATTTGATATATGCAATTTGTGTCATATTGTAGATTTCAAGAGAATATTGACTCGATACATCATTTACTTAAAAAGTAATGATCGAAGAAATTAGGGTAATTCAAAATTTTGAGTATTAAAAAAAATGCATGATTTGACATGCTAATTAACAAACTCTCTTAATATTATAACCAAACAAATATGAGTTTGTCTGCGTATAGATACCCATTGTAGTTGTCTTTATACAAGTACCTTGGAATTTACCATTAGATTGTGTCAAATTCAATCAAATTCATCAATTTGAGTACAACGAGATAGTTTAATCGCACTCTGTTGTACTTTTTATTTTAAAATTAATTTATATCAACAAAATTAAAGAATTATCAAATTAACCTTTAACCCAATATCATAATATTATAGTAAAAATTCAAAGACATTATAAAATTAACTAACTAAATAAAAAAAAACTTGCATTAAATTATAAATATTTATTAAATAAATTTAAAATTAAAAAAAAGACGAAAATCATATATATTATAAATAATATAAAATAATTCCCAAAATATTTTTAAATTGAATTAAAATAATATGAAATCTAATTAAGTTCTGAAAAATTATTTAATAAATAAAAAAACTAAGAAGTTTTATAAAATAAGAAAATAAATCATAAAAAATATGAATTTTATTAAATAAATATAAGAAATATATTTTAATTAAGGTTATTTAGTAATTAAATTATTAATGAAAAATTCACAAAGATGGTAATAGTGTAAATAATATAAAATAAATCTTATTTCTTAAAAATGGGATAGAAATATAATAAAAATTATATTCCAAATAATTATTTACTAAATTCAAGTTTTATTAAAAAAAATACTTAAAAACTCTATAAATGACAAAATAAATCAATAAAATTATGAATCTGGTTAAATAAATATGAAATACATGTTTGAATTCCAAGTAATTTAAAAAAAAAAAAACAAATATTATATATGATATAATATAAATTTGAAAGTAGCTTGAAGTCATATAAGAATTTAATAAAATTAAATTTTAGTTCTAATACTTATTTTAAGAAACAGAATAAAATAGAAGTATTACAAAATAATATAATAAATCAACAATAATTATAAAGTAAATTAAATAAATTTATAAAAGTTAATGCTAAATTGAGTATCTATTGAAAGTTGAAAATAAAAAAATAAAATATATCAGAAAGTTATAGAATATAATAAAATAAATATAAAATTTTGAAATTAGATAACAATATATTTAATTAAAACTAAATTCTAAATAATTATTTTCTAAATCTGAAAATTAGATAATAATTGAGGGCGTCGCATTACAAAATTAATTGAGAATTTTTTAGTCAATTTAATTATGGTTAATATTTTTGAATCATCTCGTTAACTGACTCACGATGGCCACCGAGTAACCGAGTTATCCACCAAGTCATCGAGTCAACTAGCAAACAAGATAAATGAATTAAATTATATATATATATATATATATATATAAGTAGAAAAATTACAAAATAGCCCCTGTAACTTGTAATTTAGGGAATACCTTTAAATATACTTGGTGAAAAATTACCTAGTAACTTACAAAAAAATAACAATTTCACCCGAATTTTGCTCAAAAAATTAAAGAAAGTTTGCCAGATTCTTTCAATTTCTAATGAAAAATAATGATTTTGACCGATTTTGACTAATTCAATATTGATGTGGCAAAAAGAATTAAAATCAAAATTAAAAAAATTAGAAGTTTGTTTTAAAAATCTAAAATCATTTTAAAGACTATTTAAAATATAAATTAAGAAAAAAGAAAATATATTTTAGAATCAAATATTATTTTAAATATGCTAAAAATATTATTAAAATATAAGTTTAACTAGAAAATCTCAAAAAATATTTTAATATCCAAAACTATTTTAAATATGTAAAAAAAATTATTTAAAATATAACTAAAAAAATTGAAACAAAAATTATGGTAAAATTTGGAATTATATGAAATATGTAGCCAAAATTAAATATGGAAAAATATTTATCATGAAACAGAAAGAAGTTTAATATTTAAAATATTATATTGAAATATAAAATTAATGAAAATTCAGAAAAGTGTTTAATAGAATAAATTTTTTTACATATTAATTATTTATGTGTGAATTTTTCACGTTAAAACATAAATTCATAGAAATTAGTTATAAATTATCAATATATAATTTTTCATAAATAGTTATTTAGTTACATAATTAAAAATAATTTATTGAATTCCCTATTATATATATATATATATATATATATATATATTTGTTACGCTCACATATAGTTTTTATTTCAAAATTGAATCAAATAATTGTATAAAAGGTTATATTTAGCTTTCTTCTATGTTCTTATCTACTAATGATAATATAATCTTCAATTTATTTTTGGGAAAAAAGAAAAAGAAGAAAAAAAGAAGTTTCGGTCGTCATTCAGGTCTTAACCGAGTCATATATAGACCAACTTAAAGATAAGACTTTACTGAGTTTGTCCGAGGATCACCGGTGTATTCCAAAAATAAATTTATGGAAGAAAATACAAGTTCTTGTTAACAATTTCAATTTATTTCCGTATTTGTTTTCTCATTTTTCATATTTCTCTTTCATTTTATTTTCTTTTTCATTAGCAAACTAATTAAATAAGTATTTAGAATCAAATTATATTTTTTCTATTCTTGTTATTCATTTTATTTTTATACAATTTTATTTTATATTATATTTCTCTTAAATTTTTCTTGGTTTTATTTATTTATAAATTTAATTAATAAGTTTCTAGAATTTATTAAATTAAATATTGCAATGAATATTTAATTTTATAATATTATCAAATTTTTTGTTTTTTTTTTGTTTTTAATACTTATTAAATAAATGTTTGTAGTTAATTATAAGTTTTAACATTGTATTCATATGAATTTATTAAAAAAACATTTTATATAATTTGACAATTTCATGTTTTGATTTTGCCTTCTCTGGTTTTGCAGACTTATTAACTAATAATTTAGATTTATTTATAGTTTATATTTTTTATATTTAATATATATTTTCTATTTTCAGATTTATTATACATTTTTCTATTTTCTATATTTTATAATATATATTTTATATTTTCTATAGTTTGTTAATTGAGTTATTGGGTTTCCAATCTTATTTTATATTTTTACCCTTTTTTCTTAGATTTATTTAACTATTTTATATAATTTAACTATAAATTATTAAATTTAATTTAACTTATTTTATGAATTTCTCTTTAATTTTATTCTAATATTAATTTTTTTCGTTTTTTTTCTATGTTTTATATTTATCAAATAAATATTTATAATTTAACTAAGTTCTAATATCTATATGATTTTATTATTTTATTTTATTTTATTTTACATCATTTGAAAATACTTATATTTTGTTTTTGTTTTTTCCGTGTTTTGAATATTTATTAACTAATTCTTTTTATTTATTTAGAAATTTTTATATTTATCTTAAATAGTCTTATATATATATGGGAAATTCTACAGTGTTTTGATTATATCATTATTCACTTAGTTATAATTATTGGATCATTTAGGGGATAAATAGTTGGGTAGATTAATGGGTATATCATTCTTCACTTAATATACTATCATATTTAGTCACTAATCTCTTTATCATATATCATTATATTTAAATATTTAAATACTATTAAATACAACATAATAATAAAATCCCATCTACTTTTCAAATATAATATAATATCAAACACAATATAATATAATATATCATCCTTTATTTAGACATATTTAACATATACACTAAAATGTAAGGGTCTGTTTGTAAATGTTGGGATTATAAATCTTGATATTCAGAATCTCGAGTATTCAGAATTTTGTAAATGTTAAGAATACTTATTTGTTGTAGAATTCAAAACCCTTTACTTTTTACTATAGATGTCAAATTATGTTTGGAATGTGGATGAAAATGTATTTTTACATTTTATTTGATGTCAAATCATGTCTGAAAAGTGTGGATGATTTTTTTAATATTGTATTTAGTATATATAATTATTTAAATTTAATGATGATGGAATAAAAAAGATGAGTGTGAGGTTAGGTGTATGATCGAAGAATTCTTAACACTCTAAGAAATCTTCTCCGCAATAGTACGGAGTCGATTGTAGAGCGATAAGTTTTTCCGAGTTGTGTCTCTCGAGGATAGATATAATCGGCGGTCTGTGTATTTAGTCACTCTCTTGTTAAGCTAAATTACACTAATTTAATCTACGAAAGCATTAAGTCATTGATTTGGTTTGAGTTTTATGCTAAAACTTTAAAAGGAGACTTTAATTAAAAATGATTGGGTTTAGGGTGTTCGCTTCGTCTCCACGATCAATCGGTTTTTGCCGAGCACTTAATCCACGATTCGGGGTTGTCAATCCCAAATGTCGATCAAGTATTGGGGTCGCCAATCCCAATTCTCAACAAAATCTGATTAATGATTCTAAACGAACCTAAATCCTAAACCCGTAATTTCTAAACTAATACATCAAATGCGAATTAAATCTTGTTTGAAAGTAATTAATTGGTGACATTAACTAAACCTAATTAACAACATTGCATAAATTAAAATTACTAAACTAAGAAGGCTTGCAAATTGAAAGAGAAATTAGAGGGAAAAACAAAGCTTGAAAGTTAAAATAAGTCAAAAGCATTAAATTAAAAGAAAGTCAAATTTACCAAAGAAGAAAGTCCCATTTGGCTTTTATCTACCTAAAGTTTGCTTAGCTAAAAAGAGTAAAAAGCTTGAAAGAGGGATGTATCAATGGAGTTTGCAAGAAGAGAAAAACAACAAAAGCAACATAACCAAGCATTCAAGATTTGAAATGCTAAGAAAGACAACATAATCTAAAACCAAATCACCAACACAACAATTTCAACCAAACAAGAGCAACAACAACAATAGCAACACAAGGAAGTAAGGGAAAGAACACTACCAAATTGCATTCTAACAAAAGTTTCAAGTCTTCAAACAACAAGCACCACAAATGAAGGAGGTGTCACTCACTCCAACACTTGATTAAAAATAACTAACTAACTAAACTAACTACTTAAGCTAACTAAACTACATAAGCTAAGAATTAAGCTAGGGTTTTAATGGCAAGAGAAATGTAGAGGCTTGGAGGAGATGGAACTAGGTCCAAAACCACTAAGGAGAGTTGTTTTTTTTTGTGAATAATGGGTGGGAATCATATATGGGTATATAAGGGGAAAAATGATCTTTTTTTCCGCCAAAATCACACATCCTCAGCATTTCAGTCGATCAACTGACTTGTTCAAACGCCCAAAACTTTCTGCCGAGCAGTCAATCGACTGACAAAAATACGGAATCAGCCATCGATTTCTTCATATGGAATCTATCCCTTCCTCTTGGATTTCATTTGGCGTTTGATTTGTGTCATTTGGAATTTTCCTCCGAGAGTTATGGGCTCCGCACCAAAACCTGCCACAAGCGAGGCCACGACGAACCGTCTCCACTTAAAGCTGCCTTTTACCATTCTTAAACTCAGAATTTGGGATTGTTGTAACACAAGAATTTTATACATTTCTCTCAGATTTCCAATGATATAAGGTGGAGGCAAATGGCACAAGTGGTTTTGAAGTTATGCTTACATTACGACAACTAGGACATCCACCGAGCGAATGCATGAGGTGACAATGAAAATGGCCACATTTCTCGTCATTTCCAGTCGATCCTCTCACCAAAGACATGTCGTGGATTGGCAATGAGTGTCTCGGGTTTGAAACATCTTCCGACCTCATCGTGGGCCCACTTTGACCAATGTTGACCTTCAAAACAAAAACTAAGAAAAAAAAACTAAGAAAATATAAGAAAAACTACTAAAAACAAAGAAAACACTACAAAACCTAAAACTAACAAAATAGGCCAAAACGACTCCTAATATCCATAAATGCAAGCAAAACACATGCAAACACAACACAAAAAGGTAACAAAAATGCGTACAAAAAAGTACAAATCAGTGTAATAAGTTGTTGTTGAGTATTGCAAACTTGAGTTGTAGAACAAGCAATGCAAGTTTTAGAACAAACGAGGATTGGTATTCGAAATCCTAATTTAGATATTGGGAATTTAAGGCCTAAATGATTCTAATCCAATATCATTAAGTTCATAATCAATCTTAGCTGTCCTTAGTTACTGGGCTAAGTTCGGCCCAAAAACCTTACGCAAATCCACCATCCGCTTTCCTGTTTCTTAAGATAACTTTGGTCTCTTCTTAATTCCTGCTCCCCCCATCCCGTTCTATCTGTCACATTTACCTTTTCAAGAGATAATCATTGTTACTTTTTACCTTTTCAATAAGAATTAAAGGTTACTTTACTACTTTTACCCATACCTTTATTATTTCACAATTTTAATTATTTTAACCAAAATGATATTATGGTCAAATGATACTTATAATTATAACACCAATCATCTTTCTTAATCTCTATGAAATAGTCAATTACGATAGATAGAATGAGACGGAGGGGGTATATCCAATCTCCCAGATCGTCCCCGAAAGCCATTTGTATATTTATTTATGGAGTAGCTTAAAATCATTAAGTGGTTGGTTAGAAGTAGCTGTATGACGTATTCAATTGCTTAATGATGCACTTTACTTTGAAATTAGTTATATGAGGCGTCTCGGTGCTTGTATACAATTGAGATTATTATTCTTTGAATGTTTTTCTGGATTGTTGTTACTCAATTTGTTTTTACGGGGGTGATTAGAGTTTCAGAGACGCAGACCCATCATATTGCTGCATCGAAGGAAAGGAAGATAGAAACATTGAATGCTGCACTTGGAATAGAATATGAAGCCTATAGCTTTGGCTTTTGAAGAGAATATCGATGAATATGAACCAAGAAACAACAAAAAGAATGCGAGAGACTCAAGAGAGTAATCAATTGAAATTAACTTCAAATTGATCTTACAACAACATAATAATATAAAGTCTCAGTACTAGTACAAGGATCTTAAGCTGCACAGGCCAATGCTAATTAATTAAAAACGATTTAGCCTAAAGAGCCCAATTAGATTTTTGACTGTTTCCCAACATTTCGATTCTCATTATCTGAAAGAAGTAAATGATCAATTATTTGAATCTTACTCCCAAAGTAACAGTCGATAAAATATAAAATATGTTCTACAAGATTATTGAATATTATTTGAGGAAGTTGAGCAAGGCGCTAGAGGAAGCTAACACTGATAATTAAATAAAGTAATTGCTCAATAAGTTTCATGTTGACAAAATCACTCCTATATATTAATGCAAAATCCTCCTAACCTATGTGTCTGCTTCGTATGTTTCGTTAGACAAATAAAAAATGTTGGTGCTTCGTTTGCTTATGTGTCATCCGAGCCTAATATTTACATAATTTTTCTTTTTATTGTATCTTACCAAATTTAATTTTCTTAATTATATTTTTCCTTATTCAGTACTCTCCTTTGATTCTTCTAATATAAAAATAGAAATAAATCATATATAATTAGTATATAAGATTTAAATTAGTTATTTTAATTAAAACAACTACATGTGATATAATTTTAATTAAAAAACTTTATTATGAAAATAATTAAATAAGTTTTATTGATAATATAATTTAAAATAATTTTATTTTTGGAGTTTCAATATTCTATATAGTTAAAATATGAGTTATTTACAATAATCTAGGTATGTAACTAAATATTAGTAATGTATTCAATCTAAATATAATAATATTAAATTATATACTAATAATTATTAAACATTGATTAGACACCAGTACAATGCGACACAAGTTGAGAGTATGATATCTTTGGAGTATCTCAAAGTATGTAACTAATAATTATTAACGAGTTTATTCTAAACATTAATATATAAAATGATTTAATAATAATAATTAATGAAATAGATATTAGCCACGAGTTTGGAATGTGATGCCTTTTGAGTTATTGTAAGTATGTAACTAATACTTAATGAATTTAATTTAAAAATCAAATACAAAATTATTTAATATTTATAATATAATTAATAAATAGATTAGACATGTACAAGGTACGGGTTGGGAATAATTATTTTAATTTTTTATTTTAGATTTAAGATTCAGTAATTATCACAAATATTTTTTATATTATCATTTGATAAGTTCCGTGTAATACACGGGTGTTAACAAGTATATATCAATGTAAAACCCTCCTAATATATGTGTCCACTTTGTATGTTTCGCTTAGATAATAAAAATTCTTGGTGCTTCGTTTGGTTATGTGTCAACCGAGCCTAATATATACCTAATTTAATATTTTATTTTTATTATATTTAGCCTAACTTATAGTTTTCTTTTATTATATTTTGTCTAAATTATTAATTTTCTTTTATACTACTAATAAGAAAAATATAAATAAGTCATATATAATTAGTAGAAAAAAATCTAGATTAATTATTTTAATTAAAAGATAAATTACATATGAAATAATTTTAATTACAAAAAAATTATAATAGAAAATAATTAATTGTATTTATAATAAAAGTTGAAATAATTTAATTTTGAAATTTTAAATATTTTATATAGGTAAATAATGATATATTTGCAATAATTGGAGTATGTAATTAAATATTAGTAATGAACTCAATCTAAATATAAGAAAATAAAATTATATAATAATTAATTAATATTTATTAGACAATGACACAGTGCGAGGAAGGCTTGAGAGTATGTCACCTTTTGAATTT
>BMAC01000857.1:345073-383457 GCA_014905375.1 Phtheirospermum japonicum
ATATATCATATATATATATCATATGAGATCATATTGATATGACAATAAAATGCTCTTAAAGAAGCATACTAACATTATAATCATAAGATACTAAACCTTCATATCTTGCATAGAGGGAAGGGATGTGTCTCGAGAGTATATAACTTCATAACTCTATCACCCCTAATTAATATGATGGTTTATAATTATAGATATAAAGGATTTAAACTTCTTTCCGGGACCAGATAGTATGTGGCTAGCAAGACTTAACTTTCACAAAATCTTGAATGAGTGAATATACCTAAAACATTGTGAGTAACAAACACTGAGAGATAAATTTATGGTCTACACCTATAAAATTGGACAAACTATCAAAGAAATTGTTGAGATTCAACAAACTTATAGGTTTGGTATGAAGTCCCACTCTGCGCATGAGGTGATATTGAATATTTCATTCAGTTTGTCATAACCGCCTCGAAGGACGTTAAAAATATCAATATTGTTCACCATTCACATAATACAATCATGAATATACTGCGGTTGATGCTTCAATCTAGATGAACTTGCAACAAGAGTGTTAGTTGTAACTTTGTGAAAAGGTATGCTACTCACCTTCATTCCTCAATATTGCGTACCTCCCAAAAGTTTGTCCAAAAGTCATTTGTTCGTCCCTCCATAAAGTATATTGATATTTTGATTCCATAACTCTTTTACAAGTTTGCTTGCCATATTAGTAGTATTAAATTGACCCATTAGTTTAGATCCACCAACTAATAATAAGGATATGAAAATAATAAAATAATCAGACAAAAAGGTAAAAATACTGACATTGATTATTTTCATGTCTTTTTTATCATCCATTATTTAGTTTTTATAATGTTCGAAGAATTAGAGCATGGAGATAGTGTTAGAAATATATGTGTGTATAAATGGGTGTGTAATAATTTTGTAGTTTTCATGGGCATGCTTAGTAATTATATGAATAAGAGTGTGTAAGTTATAATAAAGGTAGGTAAGTCAATTCATTCAATAACATTTGTGAATAAAAAAAAATGGAAAATTCTCATTTAGTACCCAAACCAAACTTCTATATACCATTTAGTCGCTTTAAAGATTTTTATCCCATTAAGGCCAAATTAATTTTATAAAATTTATAAATTATAAATAAGAATTGACTGTATTTCCCCTTAATAAACTTTCGAGAATTTTGCAAATTAAAAGTAGAATCGATACTTACTAAAAGCAAATTTGTAATGGATATAAATGCAAATTAAAATTAAAATCAAAATCAATACTTACTAATTGTACAATTTTGTATGGAATTTCCAAGCGAAATCCAAACTCACTACACGGGTTAATATGAATTTTGTATAAATGGGTATTTCATACTACTTACCCTTATATTGTATGAAATACATGCCATTATATAATATGAAATGACTACAAATAATATGAAATTGTTGTACTACTTTATTTAATAAAAATAAAGATGATGTTTATTACCTAGCTTGGAATTCACATGTAAGCATCAAGTAGTATGAAATTATATGTTAGTATTAAGTAATATGTCATTTACTGTATATGCCATCTAGCATAAAATTATTAGAATTACTTTGAGATAAATAATTGTACTACAACTAATGTAAACTAAATAAATATCCAGTCGCGGACGATAACAGTAGGAGGAGGGACATCATGACAATGGTAATATTGTTGCTCATTATTTTTTGCTGATTATTAATCTTAGTATGTTTTTAATGTTGTAGCTCTAACCAGATCAACCTCATGCATATTTATAACAATTAAACGCCTAGACCATCACTTGTAGTAAGAAAATGAAATTAAATCATATCAAGTGTCATGTCTCACCGTACTAGGAAAATAAAATAGTTTTTTCACATAAAATGAATTAATCATTCGTTTGAAATTTATCATACTTAGTGGCATGTTTGAGAAGCTTGCAAACCAATATATTACAAATCTTCCATCTTTGACACCAACAAAATCAAAAAATTAGGTAGTTTATTAGGTGGACTTAGGTGCACCTTCCTAAATGCACCCTGTTTAGGTGATGATATATGAAAGTTATATGTGATGATATATGGTAGTTATATGTGATGATAAGTGTCAAAAACTTATGATTTTAAGGTTTAATTTTCCATTTTAGGGTTTAGTTTTACATTTTAAGGTTTAATTTTTTTTTTAATTTAAATTTCCATTTTAGGGTCCTGACAAAAATCTATCATTCTGCCAGTTATATATAATGATATGTGTTAGTTATATGTAATGATATGTGTCAGTTATATGTGATGATATATGATAGAAATTTAGAATTTAAAGTTTAATATTCAATTTTGGGGTTTAGTTTTTCATTTTAGGGATTAATTTTTTATTTTTAGAGTTTAATTTTTTGTTTTAGGTTTATTTTTTTAATTTTAGAATTTTAAATCTTAAATTTAGAATCTCAATTACTTGTGATGATATGTATCAGTTATTTAATTTTTTATTTTTAGAGTTTAATTTTTTGTTTTAGGTTTATTTTTTTAATTTTAGGATTTTAAATTTTAAATTTAGAATTTCAATTACTTGTAATGATATGTATCAATTATATGTGATGATATGTATCAATTATATATGATGATGTATATCATTTGTATGCGATGGGTTCATGGTATACTCTCTCGTCCGTTTGGGGTATTCTTACGATAATATGGCATAAAATAATTAGAATTACTTTGAGATAAATAATCGTACTACAACTAATGTGAATTAAATGCAAATTAAAAAAATACATTCTAAGTACTAACTTCTATTTTCTAGGATTTAAATTAGAGCGTAAATTTGCAATTGGCCTAAACTGGTCAAATCCCCGTAAATAAAAAGTGTGCGGTTAGCAAACGTAATTGGCATTTAAGAAATGAAGGATCTTATTAAGTTAAAGTTACTGGGCCAAGCTCGGCCCAAACGCCATACGCAAATCCGTCATCCGCTTTCTTTCTTACCCTAACTTTGTCCCCTTCTTAATTCTTATCTCTCAGATCGTCCCTGAAGGCCCGAAAGCCATTTTTGTAGGGATTCGCAAATTCCATTTCACTGATATTCAACCCTAAGTTTTGCGATTTCTCTTCATACAACTCAGATCGGAGCTCAAAAACGTTCAACTTTCGTGTAAGATTTGAATCCCGAACCATGTATAACGGAATAGGGTTACAGACTCCTCGGGGCTCCGGCACCAACGGCTACATCCAGTCGAACAGGTTCTTCGTGAGGCCGAAGACGAACAAAGTCGTCACCGACTCGAGTAAAGGATTCGAATCGGGTCAAGGAACCGCCGGGGTGATCCGAAAAGCCAATCAGGAGATCCTGGAGCACGATCGCAAGCGTCAGATTGAACTCAAGCTTACCGTGTTGGAGGACAAACTGACCGATCAGGGATACACTGATGCTGAGATCGCGGAGAAGCTCGATGAGGCGAGGAAATCGCTGGAGGCGAAATTGAATGAGGATGGAGGAAATAATGCAGCAGCTGCATCTGAAAAGTAGGTTTTCGTGTTTTTCATTTTCCATTTTTGATTTCTTAATTTATTGCTATTACCATCATTATTCTTATCATTATTTGACCTTGAATCTTAGTTTTCTTTGAAATTAAAGTGCTTATTTATCACGCCAGCATAGTACGAAACTTTCATCATCATCATCATCTTTTTTTTTTTTAATTAAATTTTTTATTGAGTAACTTTAAGAGCATCAGGTTGATTATAATCTCAGTTGTAGGACGTATTCAGTTGCTTATGATGCACTTTACATTGAAGTTAGTTATCTGAGGCGTCTCGGTGCTTGTATACAATTGATATTATTATCCCTTTGAAATGTTTTCTGGATTGTTCTGGATTGTTGTTACTCAGTATGTTTTTGTGGGGGTGATTAGGGTTTCAGAGACGCAGACCCATCAGATTGCTGCATGGAAGGAAAGGAAGATGGAAACACTGAAAGCTGCACTTGGAATAGATTCTGAAGCCAAAAGAGCAAAGAAGGTTCGTGATAAGGAGGCTCTGGCTATTGAAGAGAATGCTGATGAAGATGAACCAAGAAACATCCACAAAAAGGAAGCGAAAGACTCAAGAGAGGTTGTAAAGAAAACTAAATCTGGTAGAGATGAAATGAAGTGGCACAGTAAGGAGAAAAGCAAAAGAAGGCATGACGATTCGTCTGATTCGGATAGCACTGTGAAGCGTGGGACTAAAGAAAAGCATAAAAAGGACAGTAGGGTTTCGGAGAGTAGTGATGATTCTGATATCGATGTTAAGAAGAGAAGAAAAGAGCCATCGATGAAACACAAGAAAATTGCAAGATACGACAGTAGCTCTTCCGGGTCAGAATCTCAGTCCGAATCTGATTCCGATTCAGGTTCCGACTCTGATTCCGACAAGGATTACAAGAAATCTCACCGGCGATATGATTCTGATGATGACCACAACAAAAGTACAAAACAAAAGGTAAAGGAGCCTTTGAAGAGCAAGCGGCATGATTCTGATGATGACAGCTTGGAAGGAGGAGTTCGTGCGCGTGAGAGTACAAAGTCAAAGAACAGACAACACGATTCTTATGATAAATATATCTCCGATGATGAGCCTAAACAACGTGAGAAGGGGAAACAATCTCGGAGCAGGAAGAAAATCGACTCTGATGATGATTATTCTTCTGATGAAGGCCCTAAAAACAAGAATCAAAGGGGTAAAGAGTCTTCCAAGGGCAGACGACATGATTCCGATGATGAGTTCTATGCTGATAGATTAGAGAAGGAGAATGAAAGCCGCCGATCTAAGAAAATGAATCAGCAACAAACTCATAAACCTGATGACCCTCCTCGTGACAATAGTAAGAAACAAGACGAATCTGGTGGAAGGTATGGTCAAAAAAGTGAATCTGAATCTGATGAGGGAACCCGAAAGAAAAGAGAGCGATATGATAGAGGTGAGTATGAATCAAACGATGGCTATGGTCGACATGAGAGAAGTGATCGAAGGTATCGGGCTGACGATTCTGGTAAACATGATAAACGTAAGAGTGATGATGTTGTTGAAAGAAATAGAGATAATGATCGGAATCGTGATAGAGCTGAAGGAGCCAAGTCCCTAGGGAAGAGTAGAAGTGGTGCCAGCAGAGGTGGAGAGAGGGATTATGCACGTGAAATCGAGGATGGTGAGAAACAAAAGAATAAGGTTGACGGGCGGGACACATTCAAGAAACTGGAGCAACTTTATAAATTTAAGGGAGATGGGTCTGGAGATAGAAGTGAAGATACAACAAGGGGTAGGAGGAATATAGATGATGAAGAACAGAAGTACAGAAAGCGGGATTCAACAAAAGAAACTGGGAAATTGGAGCAGCTTTATAATTCGAAGGGAGATGGATCCGGAGATAAAATCGAAGGTATGGCGAGGAGTAAGAGGAAAATAGACGATGACAGATGGGACGAGCAGCGTGAGCAGAAATACAGAAAGCGGGATTCAACATCGGAGAGAGAGCGTAAACCGTATAAGCATATGGAAGATAATAACAAAGATCCTGAGGATAAAATTCGTAGTAGTAGGAACGAGTCTCGAAATGAGGATAGGAGAGATAATCGGGACCGTGGTGATGGTTATGGACGGACTAGAAGAGAAAGAGGAGATGATGAAGAACGTCGTGGAAGAAATCATGAAAGGGATGGAGATGAAGATTCATACGAAAGAGACCGAGAGCATCAACGAGGAGGAAGGGGAAGTGAGAAGAAAGATGAACGTGTGATTAAAAAAGATGAGAGAGAAAGGGAATACAAGAGAGATGAAGAGTCACTCAAGAGAGATCGCGAGCATCAGCGAAGTGGAAGAGGAAGAGAGAAGGAAGAGGAACGTGTGAGTGAAAAAGATGAGAGAGATAGAGAATACATGAGAGATGACGATACGTACAAGAGAGATCGTGAGCATCAGCGAAGGGAAAGGGAGAAGGAAGAGGAGTGTGTGGGTGCAAAACATGAGAGAGATGGGGAATATGCTTCGAAGAGGGCTAGATATGATGAAGGAGGACGATCTAGTGGAAAAAGATACGATGATGATGATGATAATGACAGGGATGATGATAGGCGGTCTAGGCGCCGGTGATGGAATGGTTGAAAGCAAGAATCGTAAGTTCTCCTGCACTCTTTGAAATAATTATATAAAGGGTTTTTTGTAGCCTGTCTATTGTATGTGTTGTGATTCCTTTTTGGAAATAATTATTTTGGCGATATTCACTCTGCGTGTGCTTTTGGGTGAATTGCAAAACCTACTGTTGAGGTTTGGGTAGATTCCAAAAAACCCAAATAAATTTTAAAATTACAAAACTACTCCTTAGGTTTGATTCTGTGTTACACTTACATGTAGGGGTGGTGGCCGTAATATTTGTACAAATGTACGAGGGATGATTGAACTGTTTTTGCTTATGAACGGGGTAAAATTTAAATACCCAACCCAAACGCAAGTAATTTTGTTTTAAAGGCTAAACTTCTGGGGTAGTTTTTGTAATTCATCCTATGCTTTTTGAACCCGGTAATTTTGTCGTGATAACTTGTATACATACAGCCTGACAGTTATATCTGAATCTAGGGCTTTTTTAGTTGAGTGAATTATGAAAAATATGTGTGCATTTGTTGCTGAAATGTATATTCACGTTTGACAATTTCTTTGATTTCCTGTCAGAATGGAGTTGATGTGGAGTACTATTTGCTTTTGGTGGCTAGGCACAGAGAGATTGGACTATCACTAAATGAAGCCTGAATATGTTCCAAGTTTTGTGTTAGAAAAGAGCTTCTAATCAAGTGTTATTCCTTGTCACGTGATGCCTTATGATTTGCTATGAAGAATTTTGCTGTCAGATACAGATTCGTTTGGCTGTTTTGCTTTTGCTTTTATAATGTAGCATGTGTACTGTTGATGTGGCCAGGCAGTGATGTAATTGCTCTTTTGCTTTGCAAACTTGCAAGTTTGTCTCGTGTTATATGGAGATAAATGGTTTTCATATGCTCCGTCATGTCTTAAGTTGTTTGCGCACTGTATTTTTGCCGAGGAGAAAAATAAATGGGTTGTTGGTATTTCAACATGTAGTTTCATTGCATTTTTTCAAGGGTGTTTCATGATAGATGTTATTTGGGTTTTTATGTTATCTGGCAAAATTGTGCTTTTTGATAAGAATGAAAAATACAGTGATCCTACATATGATAAACTTTCTAGAGCAAGCATTCAAGATAGATATAAAGGATGCTGTTTCTGGAAAATTACAGCTGGAATAAAAATTCTGCAGCAGTTGTGTTACTGTAGGTATTTGCGTTGTTGACAAACCCAATCCTCATAATCCTGCAGCAGTTGTTGCACAAGCAATGGTACGAGCCGATCCACTAGAGTTTGCATCATTCTATTCTAGGTCAAAAAAAGGAAGAAAAATTGTGTGTCAAGTGTATTGAAGTTTTGTTCGATTCAAATTGTGACGCTAACCAATGTTTCATTTCACGTTCTCTTTGGTTGAAATACCAAGAAAAGCTAAATTTTGAGTTGAATTTCAAATAGTAAATAACTTGTTACTTTCTCAGCTAATCCTCTTTAAGTTCCTACTTATTATTGTTACTTTAGAATACTTATATGTAAGTGCTTACATTTAAGCACTTACATATTTCCGGGACGCTCAACGGCTGATGCTGGCAGCAAAGCAAATGGCTGCGTATATATCTGCATAACATAAGACGAGTGCTGTTATTATGTAGATGCAACCAATACCAGTTGTGTAGACAAATTGCAAAAAGTACAATTATCTTTTAAAATTATAAAGACGCCTTAAAGTATTACAAACACCAATTGTGGTTTATATTTGCGTAACAATTGAGGGTTCAATTTACAAATAGAAACAAATATGAAGGGGTACGTGTAACTTTAACAGATAGCTGATCCTCCTCCCTTTTTCTTTTGTGCATGTGTGTGTTGAGTGAGAAAGAAACTGTTAAGATCGTTTGTTAGCAGCTAAAGTTGGGGATTTTCCAAGTAAAACAGACGCTTTAGCCTTGGTGACGACGTCTGTAATATGCACAAGTCCTATATTTAAATAGCCTTATAATGCGATAGCCTCATGTAACTTAGATGCGATTCATGTAAAAAAGCTCGACAAAAACAAGGACAGAAAGAACCTCGAGGATGAGATCTAGTCTCAAATCAACAACCAGAAATGATTCGGCATCAATGGTTTCCCATTTTATATGGTTCCTCATAGAAGCTGTAAGAATTTGGAAAAAATAAATTAATGAACATATAATTGGAGATCACACCTAATAAAGGTTCATGGCAATGAAATGAAGCAATTAAAGTGCATCTCCAATTCTTGGAGTTGTGTTAGTAAAAAGTCAATCATGTTAGCAAGTTAAAAGCAATACAAATAATTCACTCTCCAAATGCATAGTGTCATAGGTGGTGCTGATATGAAAAAAATAATCTCGACACTTTCAATCCCACTGTTTGATTTTTGAAAGGATGTTAAACAAAAGTAGCAAAAAACTAGAATGATGTTTCACTCCATCCGTATTTTATAGATATATTATTAAAAAAGTAAATGCCACATGCACAAAATTACTGATGTTGACTTATTATGCATTGTAGATAATTTTTGAAATCAAATTTTTTTCTTTTAACCTTCTCTTATGTGGATAGATATTATATTACTTAATTGGCATATGTCAAAAATTATTTAGCATCAATATTAGCATTGGGGATGCTCTAAGATACATATTAAGTACACCATGTTTCGAACAAAATTTTGTACAAGTGAAAGCCATGTATAACAAAAATAAAAAATAAATTTTTGTAGAGGAAACGAATTATTGTTACAAAAGTAAAAAATAATTGACGATCAGAAGTTGAAAGTGTTTGCAACGTGAAGACAAACAATTGATTAAGTTGATGTATATAATGTTGTGGAACTTTTGTATTTGCTTTTAGAATCTGATTAAAAATCATGCAGAATCAGAAGCAAAAAGTTAGCATTTGAAACCCACTAAAAACTCAATCCTTTTCCAGCCGAAAGCTGACAATCACTGTTTTTAAATTGTTTGCAAGCAGTCCATAAACTTTAGTTTTCTAGCAACCCATTTGGACTTCAATAAATACCTTGAGCTAGATGTAAGTTCTCTTTATAATGCAGTCAGATTAAGACAGTCCTAGAAAGAAAGGTATAAAATCTTTCCAACACAGCAAACCTAGAGAATATTAAATCTAGTGTTAATTACAAAAGTACCCTCAAGGTTTGACCTAATTACAAAACCCCCCTTGCTAACTCTCAAAATTTAAAAAAAAAAAAGAAAAAGACGAGTGTTAAAATCAAGGGGCTAACTGTAATATTATGTTATAACTGTGAAAGTTTTGCGACAAAGTAAAACCTCAGGGTATTTTTTTGTATTTTTTGAGAGTTGGCTGTGGATTTTTTTTTGGTAAGCTGGCCAAGCCTAGGGTATTTTTGTAATCATCCCTTGGATGTACCTGAAAAGTGCTCATTCTGGCGTTCCACTACTTCAGAACCCTCAAACTGCAACATAAGTGAAATATAGTATGGTGTTAAAGATATCAAACAGTCATCAATAGCCGGTGTAGCTGTTAAAGCTATCCGAACAAATTACGAGAAATTGGGAAGGAAATTTTTTTTGATTCTTATAAGCTTACCTTGCAAGATAACATTTCAACTACACAATCTTCAGTAGTTGAAGTAACTAGTAAGTCTAAAATTGGTGCAACCGCAAAACCGAGAAGTTGAACCTGCGGTAGGATACACCTGCATGCATGTAGTGTAGCTCATCAGTTAGTGCCCGGAATCATAAATTTCCATTTGTCATACGGCCAAAAAGAAAAAAAAAAGAAAAAAGAGTTTCATAGATTTGTTACCACATAACATTAGTGCGTTTCAGTTTCTTGACCGAAACTCGAGCCATAAAATTCTATCATTACTAAAATGCATATAAATGATGCTAAACGAAACAATGTCAAGGCCAGCATCTGCTTAGTATCAAAGCTTAGAGTGCGATTGGATGCAAATTAATTTTGCGAAATTTTCCCTAGTTTTTTTGTTTTATTTTGAGATTTGTATAAAAAATATCAAAACTCACACTTTTTCTCTCGCTAATCACTTCAGTTAATTTTTAAAAACATATCATCAAATCACAAATCATATTACATATTTCCCCCCTAATTTTACTACTCTACACTTGGCCACACAACTCTAGTTATTACATTTCCATCGACACACTCAAAAAATTTCATTCTTAAATTTATTTATTTTTTTACATAAAGTCCATCACTATTCTCTAGCCACCGTGAAATATCAAAACTTGAGACTTAAAATACTATTATCTCCTTGATTGTTTTTCAAATTTTATCACCACATTTGTGCCAATGGAAGTGGGAATTCACATTTGTGGTCCTCCATGGATTTCATCACAAACCAACCAGTTCCTATTTGTGCTTGCAAATTTAGATTAAAAAAAAGCAAAAATAGAAATCAGTAGATAAAATCCAGCAGCATGAAAACAGAAGTATAAAAGTTAAAAATAAAAAAATAAATTAAATTTTAAGGAAAAAAAAAATCAACCTGTACAAATTGGAATCAAGTGATTGATAATTCTGCAAAGCCCTTGTATTCAAGATTGATTCAACCCCAGATGGATGGCTTAAAAACTCACTGATATGGTAAATGCTATTTTCACCATGATCATAATTAGGAAGCTTTATCCTCTCCTTCCTTGTGGCACAAAGATTTGCTCTTTTTGCATTTGACTCTGACAATTTTGCTTTATTTACACTCACTTTCTTCACTCCATTTCTCATCCTTGAGGATCATTTGTTGAAAAAACGAAAAAAAAATAAAAATAAATCAATACAGCAAAAAAGTAACTACGCAGTAAATCTGCAAGAAAATAGAAGTACCTAGTTTTGGAGGATTCTTGAAAAACTTTCTCATGAAATGGGGAATGGGCAAAGTGATTTTTGCTTGAGGCCATGGGTGATAGAGAGGAATTAAAAAAATAAAATAAAAAAGGGTTTTTATATTTTCATTTAGGATTTTCATGTTTGGAGCTGAGGGGCCACTCCAGCAGGAGTGGTGACAAGTATTGGATAATAGTGAATATCATATGTTGTTTTGGATATGGATATCATTTTCAAACAATTTCTTTATTGGTTTCGTAGTTAAGGATTTGGTTTGGAAGAGATATTGACACAATAAAATAATTAATGCACATGATTGGTAGTAGTAAGAATTTGGGAACGACAAAGACTATTAATTTCTACAAGTGAATGTTTAAAGGAGAAAAAAAAAGGAATAAAATGTGTTTTCTTACAATTTTGTCATTGTTGAAAGGATAAAAAATAGAAATGAGTGAATATTGTGTGTTTGTACATTTTTCACAAACAAAGGCATGTTGGGATAAATATCTTTTTCTAGTGGATTGAAAAAGTATAGATTTTTTTTTTTTATACTCTTAGCTCTCATAAACAACCTAATTAGTTATTTCTCTCACCCATCGACAATTTTTCTTGTAATAAATTAAAAACCTGTTTAGTTCAAATTTTCTGCTGTCAAGTCACCTAACGAAAGCATTCAAAGAGTTAGTAAACACCGAGCTCAAGCCAAGCTTTGACCGAGCGGCTCGGCTCATTTACAGCCCTAGTCACATAAAATTAAGCAATAAATCACAGAAGATTATAAGAACAAAGCACAACTACAACATCAGTTTCGCGATGCAATAAGAATTTTCTTTTTTAAGACAAAAGTGCCGCCAACCGAAAAAAGCTCACAGACAGGTTACCAAAAATAGAATATTTTTTCTTCTAGGCTAATATATTCTAATGACGTTTCTTGCCACCCCCTTTTCTTTTACCACCACCGCCGCCCTTTTTTTTACCACCTTTCTTTTTCTTCCCCTTACCGAGACGACCATGCCCACCGTCGTCAGCAGCAGCAGCAGGAGCTCGTGGGCCCGAGGGTTGTAATAAATGTTTGACATCGAGGACACCGTTTCTGAAATTACCTTCGGTTGACTTTAGAACTCTGTCCTCTGGCTGGCGCCTCTGTGCTACCTTTTTGCCACCACCGCTGCTACTATAAGCTCCAAATCTTCCAAGTATTGCACTCTGTAAAAAAAATAAATTATTTTATTTAATGTAATTATTTACAACCGTGTAATTGCAACGAGTAATAAAAAAGTGAAGTAAAAAAAAACCTCTTGAAGCTGTTTTTCTTCTCTTTCTTTTTGCTTCTTCATTGCAACTCGTGCTACGCTTAGAGGCAATCTCTGTTTCTTTGGAGGCTGTCAAGAGAAAATATAATTCATAAAGGGCACTTAAAAAAAGGGTTAATTACAAAATGTACAAGGACTCGACCTAATTGCCAAAAAAAAGCAAAATTTCAAAATTACAAGAAACACCCCCGATATTTTATTGTCTTACATTCACCCCTTCAAAAGCAAAAGCAAAAATTAAAAATAAATAAAAAATAAAAAAATCAACTTCCACTTCACATTAATAATAATATTAAAAATAGCCCCTTAAATTTAACACTTGATGAAACTTTAGGGTACATTTTGTAATTATCCCAAACACACACAAATAAAAATAAAAATAAAAATGAAGTCACCTTTCCACCGAGTGAAACTACTTTCCTATTCTCCAAGTCTTTTTTCTGCTTCCATGTCATATGGGAGGAACCTAAATTTACCAAAAAAAAAAAAGTAAACAAATTATCCACAATTCAGTAAATAGTTGTATCTGATAATCGTTAAGCATTCTTACAGGCAAAAAGTGTAATTAGGGGGATTACACTAATGTTATCACACTTTCAAACCTAGGTGAAGATCTGACAAGTAATAAGAAGTGGTTTAATCAGTTATTCCAAACATTTTTTAACCTATAATATTAATATGCCAAGTTAAGTTTTACAAGCATAATACCAAAGATTCAAGTGAAGATCAAAGCAATTTAAATTACCCAGAAACTCGATATCTTTCAGGATGGACCTGATGTTCATTTTTGGTTCCTCGGAATCCACACGACGGGAAGAGGATCCTCCTTTGGCTTCATACCTCTTCATAGGCATCTCTATATCCGTTATTCGTACTGCAAAATATATTATATAATATTTAATATTCTTCAGCATAACAATACAATAAAACCCAGATTCCAGAGCAAGAAATGTGGCATACTACACAAGGAACAAATTTCATCTAAAAGAATTTTAATTATATTTTCAATAAATTTGACAACTGTTAGTCCGTTACCCTTTGTAATTGTTTTCTTCTTTTGGAATAAAAACAAAGTGGGTTACTAAATAATCAAGCACGTCATTAAGCAATACAGAAGATGATATCTGCACTGTTACACAGCTTAATATCAAGAAAAAAAGAAAAGAAAAAGGGAAATAAAGACAATTATGTTTCAGTCAATCCAAAATAGACGAAACAAACTTCTAATTGATCTTACATTAAAATAACAATATAAAATCTCAGTACTAGTACAAGGATCTTAGGCTCAGGCCAATGCTAATAGTTAGAAATGGTTTAGGCTAAAAAGCCCAAATAATATTAGACTGTTGCCCAAACATTTCGATTCTCATTATCTGAAACATTGTATCTCCTTTTGTTCTTGAAGTCGCTCAACCAACAATTGTTTTCAGTGATTAACAACAACAAACACACTCTCTTGACAGTTCGAACGAGATCTCAATTCTGCATCAATAACCCAATAATGAACACTGAACAGTATTTAGTCTAGCCCAAGAAATCCTATATTCTCAATTTTACCGATAAGAATTTCGATAATATAGCACGGAATTCAGTAAAATCGTAAATTTCAGGAAAAGGTTTGAAAAGGAAATCAATTTAATTGGTTTTTTTCATATTTCCCAGTAAAACCAAACCTAATGAAAGCTCCAAACTGAAAAAGGAGACAATCTTGTATTATATCGCAAGTAATCAGAGAAAACAGCAAACTTGAATCTCAAACAGGAAAAAAAAAAAAAAAAAAAAAAACCCTAATACCTGAAAGAAAGAGAACGACGGCTTATGCAGATGATAAGGAATGACTCAAATAAAGAGATTGTGAAGCTGGCCAAATTTTTTGTTATTATATGTCCAATTTTTTTTTTCTTTTTTTTTTTATGTCCCCAAATTTTTAATTTGATGACAAAAACTTATGTCCCAAAATTTTAACTTGATGACAAAAACTTATGTGTAAATATTTTTATGTATTTCTTATTTATTAAATATAATTATTCTTATTTTTTTGCAAAAAAAAAAATTATTTGGAGTTTTAAACAAAAATATTTTTAGGGTGTATTTGTCAATTGCTCATTTTAAAATATGGCATTGACACAATAACTGCAATTTTAAATATCACTACAAAAACCAAAATCCGTCGGTAAAATACCCAAAATTCGTCAATAAAAGCATCGTCAGTAATTAAATTATCGGCGAGATTTAATGTTCGTCAGTAAATTACGATAAATATACCACCGAATAAAACTCCTTCGGTAATTAACAACGAATATTGGGTTGTTTATATTTTTCTCAATATTACCGACAAATTTATTCAATGAGTATTTTATTTAATATTAATAAAAAAAATAAAAGTTCATTGGGCTTCTAGCCCGCCGTGCCTGTATTATATATTATCACACAAAAAATAGACATATAAAAAAAAACACAAGCAGATTAAGAACACAAACAAATATAATTGAAATTATAAAGTTTTTGCTATTTTTCATACTTTACTTTCAAGTTTTTAGGACTACAATAATAAAGTAAATTAAGTAGAGGATTTTCTAATCTTTTCTTGTGTAATTTTATACTTAAAAAAAACAAACAAGTCTATCTTTCTATTATAGATCAATTTATAGAATCAAACTAAAATAATAATAATAAAACTAAAAAATAATTACACATTACTAAATAAGTCTAGATATTCAAATAATAATTAATAAAGTGGTGAATTTTTTTTTTTTAAAAAATACCTAATAAAATAATAATATAATTTTTGAAAAAAATAAAAGGGTTAAAAGAGAAATACAATAAAAAAGGAGCATGGGTTTATTTGAAACGCTCGTAACAGTACATAATAAGTATGAGTCCATTTGAGATAAATTCATACTTTTTAAATAAGTTCATCCAATCAAAGAAGGTTATTTTGAATACATTGAACTTATCGGCTCTTTAAATAAATTATAAGTTAACTTATTATACTTATCAAACATATTAAGAATAACAAAGTCTTAAGAAAGGATTTTAGTCCAATATCTTTTGGTCTGCTCATTCTCCATTGGTGTTGAGTTTGGGTATTGTAGGAATAATTATTATTGTAACACTTGCATTCTCATAAATTCGTTAACACGAAATTTCACTGTACTATTAAATTGATTAAATACAATTTACAACAGTAACAGATTCATGATGCATGCAAATTGATACGTTGGGTTGGAAAACAAGATCCATGATATTAAAATCATGCCTTGGACTGTTCCAAGATGTGGTTTGAAACTAAAAAACTCAACTCACGGAGTGATTAATGTGAATACTAGAGCAAAAGAATATAATTTTTAGAGTAAGGCGGTATTATTTACTATTATAACCTTCTTTGTATAAATAGAGAGAAAGAAATATAAATTATATATATTGATAAACAAATAAATATATTCATATAATAAACTAAAATTAACAAATCAACTTGCATTAATTAAATCACATGTGATACATGGAGTCTAATATAATGAAGTACTGCGTAATTTTGATATATATATTTTTTATATTTATATTGGATGAGTGCAATTGAGAGACAAAATGTCTTGAAAATAATAAAAAATATATACGAATTATTAAATTCATGATCACATCATGAGTAGTTCTCATGATCAACATGCCATCCACATATAAATATACAATAATATGTATTTGATATTCCTTTGGCATAAACACATTTGTCACATTCATTAATTTAAAACCATTTGGCAATATAATTTTGTGAAACTTTATATGCCATTGTTTCGGAACTTGCTTAAGTCAATACAATGTCAGTTTATATATATATATATATATATATATATATATATATATATATATATATATATATATATATATATATATATATATATATATATTCTTCCTACAACTCATTCAAAAATACAGTTTTTACATCCATTTGACGAATCTCTATATTGAGCAAAGCAACAATTGCAATAAGTACTCTAATGGATGTTATCCTCATTACCAGTGAGTTTTGTCGAAGATATCATAATCTTCTCGTTGTTTAAACCTTTTGCAACCAAACAAGTTTTAAACTTATCAACCATCCCATCTACTTTAAGTTTCCTTTTCAAGATCCACTTATAGCTTAAAGGCTTTCAACCAGGTGGTATATCAACTAACTCTCATGTGTGATTTTGCAGTATGAATCCCATTTTGTATTTAATAGCTTCTTCCCATAGCGGTACTTGTGGGCTGGATAGAGCTTCCTTAATGGAGTTTGGCTCATCATTAAACAAGTACATGATAAAATTAGGTCCAAAAGACTTTGCCAACTTTACCCTTTTACCACGTCTTGGTTCACCATTATTTGGTTTTGGACTGCTTGCATTTTCATACGTTCTTTTGTTAAACCTAGATTTTGTTATCTTTACACAAAAAGATGTTCTTCAAAAATATCACATTTCTTGATTCAATTGTAGTACCTTCGGAAATCTCAGGATTTTTCGATTTATGTACTAAAGATCGTTATGCCATAATGTTATATGCATATCTGATAAAAACGCAGTCGACCGTCTTTGGTCTAATTCTCATTTTCTTTAGTTCAGGTACAACGACCTTTGCCAAATACCCCCACACTTTTACGTATTTATAAGATGACTTACTAATTTTCCAAAATTCATAAGGTGTCTCATAGGGAGAGTGTTGAATGCGAGTTGTAAGTACTTTTTTACCTTTAAGTGGTATTTTATTTAATATGTGGTTGGCCGTGAAAACAGCTTTCCCTCCACATGTTTTGGGGTAAACCAGAGTTAATCAATATGGCATTCACCATCTCTTCAACAGTTGAATATGGTGCCATCATTTGATGTATTATACCCCACTCGAAATATAATTGTTCAAACAGATCTACATATTCACCGCCTCTATCACTACGGATTATTTTAATCATTTTTCCAAGTTGATTCTCTACTTCAGTTTTATATCTCTTGAAAGTTTCAAGAACTTCATCTTTGCTTCTTAACAAATATAAGTAGCAAAACCTAGTGCAATCGTCAATGAAAGTTATAAAAAACTTATTTCCACCTTTAGTTTGCACAAATTTGAGATCACATGTATCAGTATAAATCAAACCCAGAGGTTCATTGCATCTTTCCACTGAATGAATGGTAATTTAGCCATTTTGACTTCAATACAAATCTCACATCTATTTCATGAATCAATTTTTGAAGTTGATAACAAATCCAAATCCATAAGTCTTTTTATTGTATTTATATTAATATGTCATAACCAAATATGCCATAAATCAGAACACTCAAGCAAGTAAACGGAATTAGATGCATTTTCATTCATACTTGAAGATTTTACTGGGCGAGAATTCATTACATTCATTTTGAACAATTTTTTTTCTAGATAACCCCTACCTAAGAACTTTTCAGATTGCTTAACCCAAACTTCTTAGCCTCAAAGACAAACTTAAATTCATGATCAACCAGCAGCGATCCAGATACTAAATTCTTGTGGACGTCTGGGACAAGCAACACTTCATTCGGCAATAGCTCTGTTCGAGAAGTTAACTTAAAGAAAAATCTACAATTTCAGCCACTTCCGACGAGGACGAATCCCCATATGGAGCTTATGACTCGTTGAAATATTGTATTTGGAAAACACATCTATATCAGAACAGACATATTAAGTGGCACTAGTATTAATGTACAATTCTCTTAGGTTATCAACCAGATTGGCTTCAAACATGACAACTGACATATTAAAGTCAATCAGTTCAACCAGTTCAGGACTAACAGAATGAGCATTTAATTGTCCCCGATACTGCCAATTATTCCTTTTGGCTTCTTACAATCTCTTGCCACGTGGTTTGGCTTGCCAAAATTATGAAAATTTCTAGTAAACTTCCAAATCCTGGAAACTTTTTTGCCTTTGTTGTTTTGAACATTAGGCACTTTCCTTCTAAAGGAGTTGCATTGCTTTGGCAAATTAGCATAAGCCTCCATTGGAGATTGACTTGTCTTATTCTTATATTTTCGATTGTCTTCTTCAATTCGAAGCTTGACTATCAACCTCTCAAGTGTCATCTCCCTTGTCTTATGTTTTATGTAATTCTTTAAGTCTTTTCAACCCAAAGGTAACTTCTCAATCACATAAGCTACCTGAAATGATTCACTTAGGGACATGGCCTTAGCATAAATATCGTGCAAAATCTTGTGAGATAACAGTCTTAGTATCGACCATCTTGAAGTTTAGAAACTTCCCAACAATGAACTTCTTCGCTCCATCATTTTCTTAATTGTGCTTCATCTCCAAGGCAACCCAAAGTTCCTTGACAGTCTTCACAGTACTGTACATATTGTACCATTCATTGATCAGTCCATTCAAGACATGGTTTCGGCAAAGGTAATCAACTTGGCCCCAAGCATCATACGCAACATGCAAGTCAGGGTTATCTTCATTTTCAGAAACCAAAGATGAATCCTCCTTCAAATATCTAGCCAAACCCAGAGTGGTTTGGTAGAAACGCATCTTTTATTGTCATCTATTGAAATCAAGACCATTGAGTTTTGTAGGTCTTCCAGCATGAACGTTGGCAGTAGGAATAGCAACATTTTGAACAAAGGTTCATATTGCTTCATCAGTGTTTGTCGCTTGAATGGTTCGTGTTGTTTTGCCAGTGTTTGTCGCTTGTTGGTCGACGTTTTACATGAGTTCAGTAGCAAAACAATATTTGTCTTCCAATCATTACAAAATAAAAATACGAAAAGGTAAATGCTACTTAACTCTAATATAGTTCTTACAAATGCTAAAATCAAACGAAACGAAAAAACAAACTAAAAATAATTAATAACACCTTCTTGAACTGAACCGAATTGATCAATAAGTCGAGGCGAGAAAGATATCTTTTCACAAGACAAATACACCCTTCATATTGATCCAAACTTTTGTGCACCACTTTTTTAAATTATTTAATTAAATACGTAAGTTTGCTCACAAGAGTACGAGGAACATGTAGGGTGGTGAGTTTGACTCAAGTCGATTCTCTCGAGGATAACTGTTCGGTATCTTGAATGTTTTTCTCAAGTAATATAAAATACATGTACATCGGTTTTTTTTTTGAAAAATTGATTTGATCATTTAAACTAAAGCAATATTAAATTTAAAACTAATTAAACTAATTATCTTAAACTAGATTACCAACTACGAGCAATAATTAAACTACTCGAACTTAAGAACTAGGAATTAATAGCAACGAATCTAAGAGCATGAATATAAAAAACTATCACGAATCATTCATATCATAAGAATTTAAGAACAAATTAAGCATAAAYCAAAYCGCATAAATAAACTAGATAAATCCAATATCCAAGYATGAAAYAATTAAACTAATTCTAGAATTAACTAAGAATTTAACTAAGCAATTAACTAGGAAATTAACTAGGAAATTAACTAAGAGTTTAGAATACTTATTGGAACTAATAAAAGCGATGAAAATCTCCAGCTATTCAGGAGTTGAACGTCGATCTTTGGGTGAAGATTGAATCCCGAACGTGAAATTGAAGTTTCAGACTCGTCGTTCTTCGATCCTTGATCTCAGTCTTCAAATCTCGTTATGAGATGTGGAATTATGTTTATTCTAAACCCAAATACCCTAGGATAGCCATGTCTCTCTCCTCAAAAATCCAAAATATGAAGGGTATATATAGATATAGCATGTCTTGGCGCACAAGAAACCCTAAAAACGCATTTCTGGCCGTCACGTCGACGTCGCATCGATCGACGCAGGCTGGCTCTCGGTGTCGACGCTGCCTGGTTACTCGTGTCGACTGGGCGGTGGCATTGACTGACGCGAACATGCATCGACGCAACAGAGAGTTACGTCGACTGAGCGTCGATCGACGCACTCTTGGATCGACGCTTCATAGAGTTGCGTCGGCCTTACGTCGACTGAGCGTCGATCGTCGCGGGCAGGGACTCACGTCGACGTAGCGTCGACGCTTGCATCGATCGATGCTACTGAGGCTCTGTCTCATTTTCTCGATTTTTCTGCTACTCGTTCACCGGAAAGCTTGTTCTCCACTTTTGAACATCGAACTCATCTATTTACGCGCTGAACTCTTCCGGTTACTTAGCTGTAAGGTGAAAAATAATGAAATATCACCTAATTGCATCAATTATGATCAAAATATGTTAAAATAAGCTGGAACTATAAAAATACGAAATTAAGCTTAAATCATCCAACTTATACAAAAAACAAATAGAAAATTGTACTAAAAAGCTAATAAAAATAAGAACAAATCTACTCTAATCAACTACCCCAAATCGTCCTCGAACAAACGATAAATTTAAAGTATAACTAGAATGAAAATAAGTTCAAGCAAAGAGTCGTGCTGTGCTACATACATAATTTTGAAAATATAGGTATAAGTCACGCAACGTCAATCACTCGACCATTATTACATCGTTGCTTCAAAATTAAAATCATGCATCCTCTCAAAAGGGAAATAAATATGTGGGTGTACGCTCAGAAGCACTCAAGCATTGCTGCATGGGACGTGTATACGCTCAAATCATACAATTACATGCACAATAAATAAGAACCAAAAATCAATCTCTTTTCAATCGTAAATTAAGTGTGATGTCAAAACTAAGAATTGGAAAAGGTCTTTTCGGGTTGTAATGTAAGGCTCTTTGGACGGGTATGGAATATATAAGTCGGGTGGCTAAATAACTCACTCAACCTAATCTAATCACGAAGCAAGTTGCTTCACCTCGTACAAAAATAAAAACCTCACTAAACACTCATAACGTAGCTTTTAAACATAAGCTATTTCTCAACTCGTAACTCTACTACCGACTTGTTTCTCAAACCACTTAAATGAAATTGAAGCTCATAATACGCTTCTTACACAACTCTTTTGCCTTCTAAACATTAGGCTTCATAAGAAAATAAACAATAAAACACAAGCCTTTATAAGCGCATAGGCAATGACTAAACACGAAACAACAAGACTCATCATCCTTCTTTTTCTTTTTTTTTCTCCCCCTTCTATTATTTTTTTTATTTTATTTTATTATTATTATTTTTTTTTTTAAGGATGGTGATCCTTTATTACAAAAATTCATAAACATCATAAATTCCTAATAAAATTCTCCAAAATAACGAACTCCTACCCCACGCTTTTAATGAGTTTGTAGGGGTTGACTCAATAAAGTCACTCAAGGCTATAGGCATGGATTATTTGGCTATGATTGGCTCATTCGGAATTTATAGTGGCTAAAAACTTATGGATATGGCAGGAAATAGGGTTTTTTCTGTGCCTTAACCTCATTTTCAAAGTCAACTACACACAGCGGTTTCAAAGAGATACTGAAACTTATTCAAGCACATGCAATGATGATAAACATTCAGGCTACTCACAGGCTTTTTGCATGAAAAAGTTTTGAATTGACGCTGCTTTTAAGGTTTTGCGAAATCGATTGCGTCCAAGTACCATTTTACAATATAATAATAAAATTTTTGAAATTTTATGCACTTATGCACGTTCAAAAGACAAAAGCCTCAAACCAAACTAAGTTAACTTCGATAGGCAAGCCAGACAAACACAATTAAGCATGTGAATAATGATCAATCACGTTAAAGATCTATGCATTTCAAAACAAAGACGTCAAATTGCACTTTCTTGTAAATATAAACCATACTCAACCACCCCCTCCCTAAAAACTTGGCAATCTCCTGATTGTCATAAATATAAAAGAAAATAAGAGCAAGGGAGATAAGAAAACATCCCTGAAAATTCGATGGTCGAGTCTCTCCAAAAACACTTGTGCAATTATCCTTCGTCTCAAACCGCGTGATTGGATCCGTCCTTGAAATAAACCTATAAAAATAAACAAAATAAAACAAGCCACGATTGCGATCAATTGCTACGTGTAAGTGCCCGGTGGCACGTCTTTTGGGATTTGAAACAGCAAGATTGCGGCTCAATGTCGTAAATGGGTGGGTTGCAGCTCATCAAAAGGTTGCCGGACTGCGGCTAACTTGGGTCAGATTGCGACCTCGATCGATGAAAATTAGACGGCAGACGCTACTAGCGGAAGCTCATCGTTATCCCTGATTGTTGCGGCTTGCGATAGGTTCAGCGGTTGATCGTCATTGTTAACGCCTTGAGTGGAGCTAGCGGTAAGGCCTTGCGGTAGCGAGCTACCGCTATATAACCGTTAGGTATCCAGAGTAAGCAATTTATCATATTTTCCGCACATCAACACGCACATAAACGTACCACGACAATTGACACAATATAAAAAGACAAAAATAAATAAAAATTAAAGAAAATGAAAACTAACGAACGCTTGGGTTGCCTCCCAAGAAGTGCAACATTTAACGTCATATGCTCGACGTAAGTTGTTTGATCAGTCTCTAGCTCGTGGTGGGCCCACGAACTCCTTCTTGGTTCGATCACGACTCTTCATATAATCCTTGAAATAAGGCTTAAGTCGATGCTTGTGGACTTGGAAAATTAATTTCTTACTCTCATCGTACAGTGTGGCTACACCATACTCATCCATCTCCTTTATTAAAAACGGTCCACTCCATGCGACTTTAAAATTGGTTGGATCAAACTTACGATTGGAATTACATAGCACTAGTTGACCAACCTCGAACTTCACATCATCTAACTTCTTATCAATAACTTCGTTCGACTTCTTATTCTTCGTCGTCTAATCCTTGATATATGCCTTTCCCTTGTTCTTTGTACGTTTAAAATTCTTGTAGGGATCGAGGGAAACACTTCTTGAACGATTATGCGGTGGCTTCGTCTCTTCTCTCGGCTTAAACTTGGAACGATCTCGTTGTGGTCTCAACTCCACTTTTGGCTTGTTTTTAGGCATGTTAAACTTCATGGGCAATCCATCATCAAATGCCTCTACATTATCAAACTCATCGATCGTGCCGATGCTCAGTAGTTCATTCATGCAAGAATCTACTAAATCAATGGTAGAACATTCGTCCTTTATAGATGGTGCAGGAGTCTTGTGAATATCTTGAAATGAAAATGTTGCTGTTTCGCCTAAGATGGACATAGTCATCTTCCCTTTGTTTACATCGATCACCGTGCGCGTTGTAGACATGAATGGACGTCCTAACAAAATAGCGTGTTCTCGATTCTCGCTTTGTATGTCACCAACATCCATAATAACAAAATCGACCGGCACTACTAGCTTGTCTACTTGTACTAAGACATCCTCCACAATCCCTAAAGGTACCCTTATCATTCTATCCGCCAATTGTAATCTCATCGTGGTCAGTTTCAACGGTCCTAGGTCAAACTCCTTGTAAATTGAGTGGGGCATCAAATTTATGCTAGCTCCAAGGTCGAGCATCCCTCTTGCTATTTGTCCATTCCCGAGAGACATAGTTATGCAAAAACTCCTGGGATCCTTCTCTTTGGGTGGCAGTGGTTTTTTAAATATATCACCAACTTCTCTTATCAAAGCCACATGTTGATTTGCAGCCAAACGCCTCTCCCTTGATGCTAGCTCCTTCAAAAACTTCACAAACGCTGGCATTGTCTTTATCACCTCTATTAGGGGGAGGTTAATATTAATATTTTTCAATAAGTTGTATAGCTCCATGAATTTTTTATTCTCCTTGGTCGGACGTAGGCGAATTGGAAAGGGAACATGATCATAAATGGTTAACTTCGGCGGTGGTGCATTTAAGGAATCGATGGGGCCTTCAGTTGCTGTCGAATTCTTTTTCTTCAACGGCCCCGAAATATTTGGATTTGAAGATTTATGCATTAGATCGGTCGATTTGGTTGCATCTTCTTGAGGTTGGGTCTCGGCTTCTTCCTTGTCATTCTCTTTTCCTAGCTCGATGCCGTTATCCACTACTTTTCCGCTTCTCAGCACATGAATAGCCGAGGCGTGTTCTGTTTGGCTTGGAAAAGTATTTTTCTCCTTCTTCAATGACGCCATGTCAGTTGCCAATTGTCCTACCATCATCTCTAGTCTTCTTAGTCCTGATGAGTTTTCAAGAGTGGCTCTTGGCCATTTCAGTCATCATCGTTCTCAATTCTTTCATATCGTCTCGAACTCCCTTCATTTCCTCCTGAACATGTGTGAGGCCGTCTCAGTTCCGAATAATTTTGGCGACTTGGTTTTGCTGCCAGACTAAAAGTTGATCAGTTGACTGAACTGTAGTAGGTATTTGCCCTTGCATTGACGTCCCCTCGTTGTTCGTTGTTGAACGGACACATATTGGCTAAATGTTCGGAGGATCCGCATTGGTGACACGTTGTAGCAATCTTTCTTGAAGAGGCCTTGCTCGCTCGCTCGGCCTTCTAAGCTGCCAATGTCTCATCGAATATCTCCTCGCACTTCGCTTTGACTAATTTACCATCATCTAAATCAGAATCAGGGATGGACACCTCATTAACTTTTAATTTACGAGGCCGAGAGTTGGTTTGTCTAGATTTCTCGCTCTGTTTCTCCAATACTTGTTGTGCCTCGCGGGCCGTTAAATCTCCGAAATCTCCTCCTGCCTCTATCTCTACTTGACTTTTCCCCATGGGCGACAAGCCATCAAAGAAAAACTGATTAACTATCTCAGGGGAGTAGCTATGATGGGGGCACTCTTGTAAAAGTGTTTTGTAATTCTCCCATGTTTCATGAAATAGTTCTCCCTCGACTTGTTCGAAGTTAGCAATCTGCCTCCGAAGTTGCCCCGTTGTTTGTGCTGTATAGTATTGATTGAGGAAATTCTCGCTTATCATCTCCCAACCAGTTAATGATCCTGGTTCTAAGGATAGTAACCATGTCTTCGCCTTGTCCTTCATGCTATAGGGGAATAAAATCATTTGCATCTCCTCCCGGTTAAGGCCATGACCCACAAATCCGCCTACTTCATAGATAAAGTAGTTTAAAAACGCTAAAGGGTCTTCATGGGCATTCCCGTGAAAAGTCGGAAGTAGATTCAGTTGATGCGGTTTAATCTCTACTTCCCTTGCAGTCGGCCCAAGAACAATAGTAGACCCATAAGGCACAACCTTCGGGAGTGCTAAATCTCGCTGTCGAGGTGCTCAGGGGTATCTCGGTGCTCTCTCTCTATGATAGGCAGCCTCTTCATAATCTTGGTCATCGAACCATTCATCTACAAACTCTCGTCTAGGGATTGTCTGTCAGGATAATCTTCATACACTTCCTCGTCATGTTGAGCATTCCTTCCTCTATCTCCTTGTCTTAGTTATAGCGGGGCCCGATTGTTGGTGGTTGATTGTGACCTCCAAGGCATCGCGGCTCGCTTCCATACTCTCCCCGACGTCTTCGTGGAGGTTGGAAAGGTAACTCATTGTTTAATGCATCGAACAACTCATTGTGATCATCCTCATGATTCGCTCTTCTCTCCATGGATTCGGGAATCTTGTCGCACACAAAATTCATGTCTAAAGAAGAATCGCTCTCGGAAACTGGTTCGGGTCTTGGTCTTGCTGGATTCGCACGATGGATGTCGTCAAAGAATGGTGCAAGATCGCATTGAAGTGATCGTCTACCTTGCATAAACTCGAAAACCAATCAACGTACCAAATGGCAAAATCCAAACCCAGTGCAATTATACAAATAACGACTAAATAGAAAATAAAATGAAAAACATCCTTAATTCCTACTCGTTGTTCCCCGGCAACGGCGACAAATTTTTGATCCAAACTTTTGTGCACCCCTTTTTTAAATTATTTAATTAACACGTAAGTTTGCTCGCAAGAGTACGAGGAACTTGTAGGGTGGTGAGTTTGACTCAAGTCGATTCTCTCGAGGACAACTGTTCGGTATCTTGAATGTTTTTCTCAAGTAATATAAAATACATGTACATCGGGTTTTTTTTGAAGAATTGATTTGATCATTTAAACTAAAGAAATATTAAATTTAAAACTAATTGAACTAATTATCTTAAACTAGATTACCAACTACGAGCAATAATTAAACTACTCGAACTTAAGAACTAGGAATTAATAGCAACGAATCTAAGAGCATGAATATAAAAAACTATCACGAATCATTCWTATCATAAGAATYTAAGAACAAATTAAGCATAAAYCAAAYCGCATAAATAAACTAGATAAATCCAATATCCAAGYATGAAAYAATTAAACTAATTCTAGAATTAACTAAGAATTTAACTAAGCAATTAACTAGGAAATTAACTAGGAAATTAACTAAGAGTTTAGAATACTTATTGGAACTAATAAAAGCGATGAAAATCTCCAGCTATTCAGGAGTTGAACGTCGATCTTTGGGTGAAGATTGAATCCCGAACGTGAAATTGAAGTTTCAGACTCGTCGTTCTTCGATCCTTGATCTCAGTCTTCAAATCTCGTTATGAGATGTGGAATTATGTTTATTCTAAACCCAAATACCCTAGGATAGCCATGTCTCTCTCCTCAAAAATCCAAAATATGAAGGGTATATATAGATATAGCATGTCTTGGCGCACAAGAAACCCTAAAAACGCATTTCTGGCCGTCACGTCGACGTCGCATCGATCGACGCAGGCTGGCTCTCGGTGTCGACGCTGCCTGGTTACTCGTGTCGACTGGGCGGTGGCATTGACTGACGCGAACATGCATCGACGCAACAGAGAGTTACGTCGACTGAGCGTCGATCGACGCACTCTTGGATCGACGCTTCATAGAGTTGCGTCGGCCTTACGTCGACTGAGCGTCGATCGTCGCGGGCAGGGACTCACGTCGACGTAGCGTCGACGCTTGCATCAATCGATGCTACTGAGGCTCTGTCTCATTTTCTCGATTTTTCTGCTACTCGTTCACCGAAAAGCTCGTTCTCCACTTTTGAACATCGAACTCATCTATTTACGCACTGAACTCTTCCAGTTACTTAGCTTTAAGGTGAAAAACAACGAAATATCACCTAATTGCATCAATTATGATCAAAATATGGTAAAATAAGACGGAACTATAAAAATACAAAATTAATCTTAAATCATCCAACTTATACCAAAAACAAATAGAAAAACGTACTAAAAAACTAATAAAAATAAGGACAAATCTACTCTAATCACATATCTCTAAAGATACAATGACTTAACATATTTAAATTTGTAGTACACCAAACCTCAAAGCTCTAATGAACTAGAAATGATGCAAAGATTGAGCACAATTTTGAAAATTGTGTGAGACTTTTAGTATAGAAAAAATGCAGAATGAATCGTTTCTGTGTGTTCTTCTGCCTATAAATCCCAAGTCTATAACTTCTAAGTTTATTATGTGAACTTGAAAAGGGTGGAGGTGCTACAATTAGTGGGTTAACTCCCCACTACTGCCACTACCTTCATCACCACAACCTTGAGATTTCTCAATTTCTGTTGATGAAATTGAAAGGTTACAACCTTATTGGGTTGAAGATAATGGGTCGAGCCATATTCATTTGTCCAAACAAATAGATCTGAGCATCTTTATAGGTCAAGCCCATCATCTTTTTGGAATATCTAATCGCCAAGATCCAAAGTCAAGGTCAAGGCCTAAGCCCAAGCCATCGTTGCAAGCACCAACAACTAGTGCATGGGCTTAATCACACAATGCTCATTATGACTTAACCTTCACTTATAGAGTATATAATTTTTTTTACATTCTCATGTGAGATTTTATACACTTTTCACTTCAAATGGCTAACTCACACAATTCATTTCTCAATCACTGAAATCAGTTTTGAGAAAATAAATATACCACGATTATCTACTCAATACGTAGAATAGTATTATTCCATTTATTTCTACATGAAATAAATATTTAGCCATCAAAACTAGCCACAACAAAACTACTTTTCCAACAATGTTTGCAACGAGTAATATGCAGATAATGCTCCTGGGTGTTTTGTGAAAAAACGATGAAAGGGAAAGGCTTTTTTTGTTTTTAACTAAAGGGTACAAGGAGATGGTATATGGTGTACTCGAATGCACTATGCATTGTGCACCTGATTCTTTTTGCATGATAATATATATAAGTTATGTGCGATGGTATATGTATATTATGTACTATGGATATGCGTGTTATATGTGATAAATAAGGTTGTTGGCCCGTCTAAGAGGCCGTCGAGAGCCGTCGATGGGAAAGTGTAAGCGGACACCGTCAAATTGGCCGTCGCAATCTGGTCGACTAGATTTTTAGGAGTGTCTCGTCGAAAATAAATAAATATATCTTGTGTGATGGTATATGTATGTTCAATGTGATAATATTTAAAGCACATATATAATCAATACAAAACATATTCATCACATAAAATATCCACGTTCATCATCATAAACACAAATCTCAATTCTACCTATAAAAAGTTTAATACAATCACATTCATCACATATAACATTCATATCCATCACACAAAATATCTCCATGTCATGGCTCAAAACATACATATTCATCATATATAATATTAAAATATATTAATATATTACAATCTTATCCAACAAAATCTACATATTCATCACACATAATATTAAAGTAAGAATTGAATGTATCATGCATAGCGCACGATGCATAATATAATTTGTCAATACAAGAGTAATCATAAGGGTGAATAAAGTAAAAAACTATAATTTTACAAAATTGAGTGAGATAAAAATGTGATTGATTTAGTTAAGTTTTGATGGAAATAATGGCACTCTCTAAAAAAAAAAATTTGTTTAAATAATATTTCTAGAATATTCTAATAAATGTATATTTCAATGACTAATAAGTTTCCCGGATCCACCGGATCAAGTAAATCGTAATGGTTGATTATAAATTTGTCTTATTATAAATTGGGTGTAGACTATTTTCTAAACTTGTGATACAATTATATTTATAATAACGTGTTCTCTTTTTAATATGCATGAACATCATATTAATCGACAGAATTCAATATAGTCAATGGATTTATTCATTTTCAATTTAATACAAAATTCAATAATTTTATCATGATTGTCAATGAATTTATTCATTTTCAATTTAATACAAAATTCAATAATTTTATCATGAGGTCAATAATCAGAGAAACAAGAGAAACTATTGTTTGGTTTTGAGAAGCTTTCTTTTTCACTAATCAGAGACAGCTTATTGTTTTGTTTTGAGAAACTTTTTTTTTTAAAATCTAATATCTATGTTTTTTTTGCTCCATTGATATAGTTCTAATATCTAAGTAATATGGCCATATACTTTAAATTAAGCAAAAAAAAAAAAGTCCATTGAGCTAATTTAATGTTTAACTGATAACTGCCGGCTGATAGATTTTAAATTAATGTCGGTAAATTAGCTACCAATATAGACATAATTGAAAAAAATAAAAACATTATACATAAAAAATAAAAAATAAAAAGAAATTAAAATAAATAATGTTTTAATAATAAATAGATACTTACTAAAATAAATTTAACAAAATAAGAAAATACATAAAAAACTAAGAATAATTATTATAATAATAAATAAAAATTTCTCATGTCTAAGTACAATATTTATGTAAATACAATATAAAATGATAAAAATAGATTTTTTGCAATAAGCTACAAGCTTATTAGAAATTCTTTTGTAACTTATTTTGAACAGAAGTTTATTTGGTCGAATAAGTTATCAAGATCTTATTGAGAATTCTTACTAAATAGTTTAAAGGAGCTTATTGGGAGAGAATAAGTTATAAACTCCTCCAAGAAATTCAACCAAGAGCCTAAGTAATTTGAGAGGGATTAAGAGTATTTCAGGATTTATAATTAGGTGACAAACATGATTAATTACTAAGGAATGTTCTTTCTTTGGAGTTTGATGCGAATAATCTTGAGCACCTGTCATGGGGTGCCTTTAGATAACTCGAGAAAGGGGCACTGCACGGGTAATAGATATTAGCTCGCTTATGACTACTCCACCTAAACTCACTAAGACAGTGATACGTCACAATCACACTCGAGGCGCTTTTTGAGGTACATCAAAGCAAAAAGAAAAACTCAACTTGTGCAAACAATATTCAATTTCATGAATAGCGGGAATAATTACGATACGCAATAAATTATAAATAGCGTTAGCAGAAAGAAGAAGAAGAAGAAGAAGAAGAAGAAGAAGAAGAAGAAGAAGAAGTGAATGTTTTGACAATTTCCCCTTATTTTAAATACAACAGTTCAGCTAAAGACAATTTCAACTATATATGTCATGTTTTGTCTATTTTATATCAGATCATTATTTATATCATCATACACTACTATTTCTTGTGTGTTGAAAATCTGGTTTAAGAAATAGGATGTTGATCTATTTTTGATCAAATATGTAAGTGGATTCTATTTATGTAAAATAGAAATTTCTCAAAACAAATTTGTTGTGAATGAGAAATTAATTTTATAACGTTAAACCTTTTATTAGAACTGTTTTGGTTTGCTACACACACACACACACACACACACACCACTCCTATATATTAGTGCAAAATTCTCATAATCTATGTGTCTGCTTCGTATGCTTCGTTTCACAAATAAAAAATTCTGGTGCTTCATTTGCTTATGCGTTATCTGAGCCTAATATTTACATAATTTAATACTTCTCTTTTTATTGTATCTTTTATAATTTAATTCTTTTATTTTATTTTGCCTTATTCAATACTTTCATTTGGTTATCCTAATATAAAAATATAAATAAGTCATATATAATTAGTAGATAAGATTTAAATTTGTTATTTTAATTAAAAGACAAACTACATATGAAATAATTTTAATTACAAAAAAATAAAATTATGAAAATAAATAAATAGATAAGTTTTATTGATGATAGAATTTAAAATAATTTTATTTTTGGAGTTTCAAATATTCTTTATAGGTAAAATATGATTTATTTACAATAACCGAAGTATGTGACTAAATATTAGTAATGTACTCAATTTAAACATAAAAATACTAAATTATATAATAATTAATAAACATTAATTAGACATCAGTACAATGGGACACGGTTTGAGAGTTTGATATTTTTTTAATATCTCAAAGTATGTAACTAATACTCTCCCCATCCCGTTCTATCTGTCGCAATTTGAATTTTTTTTGTCCCATTCTATCTATCGCATTTACATTTCAAGAGATAATCATTATTACTTTTTACTTTTCTAATAAGAATTAAAGGTTACTTTACTACTTTTACTCCTACCTTTATTATTTCACACTTTTAATATTTTAAACAAAGAGATATTATAGTCATTTGATACCTATAAATATTCATGAAATGGTCAATTGTGACAAATATAATGGGACGGAGGGAGTAATTATTAACGAACTTATTCGAAATATTAATATATAAAATGATTTAATAATAATTAATAAAATAGATATTAGACACGGGTTTAGAATGTGGCACCTTTTGAATTCTTGAAGTATGTAACTAAAATTATTATGAATATTTAATTTAAAAATCAAATACAAAATTATTTAATATTTATAATAATTAATAAATAAATTAGACATGTACAAGGCACGGGTTGATAATACATTATTTTAGATTTAAAATTTTATAATTGTCACAAATATATTTTTTATATTTATATTTTGATAAGTCCCGTGTAATACACGCGTGTTAAATAAGTATATATTAATGCAAACTTCTCCTAATCTATGTTTCTGCTTCGTATGCTTCGCTTAGATAATAAAAAATTCATTGTGCTTCGGTTGCTTATGTGTCATTTGAGCCTAATATATACCTAATTTAATATTTTTCTTTTATTGTTTCTTGCCTAATTTAATATTTTCTTTTATTATATTTAGTCTAACTTAATAGTTTTATTTTATTATATTGTGTCTAATTTAATAATTTTCTTTTGTACTCCTAATATAAAAATATAAATAAGTCATATATAATTATTAGAAAAAAATAAATTAATTATTTTAATTAAAAGACAAACTGCATATGAAATAATTTTAATTACAGAAAAAATAATTATGAAAATAACTAAATAAATTGTATTTATAATAAAATTTGAAATAATTGTCACAAATATTTTTTATATTAATCTTTTTATAAATTCTGTGTAATATATATAAATATATATATATATATATACATACATACATATATATATATATGTGTGTGTGTGTGTGTGTGTGTGTGTGTGTGTGTTTGGGTTTCCATTTACATGTAAACGGAAGGATACAACTGATAAATATATATCTGACTTCAAATGAATTTAAATAAATAGACGCAGTCTATTTAAAAGTTGTATCTACTATAAACAGCCCCATGCAAAATATTGTATGTTTGTGTAGTTTTTTTGTGGTGTTTAAGTAAATCAACGGGTTCATGGCTTGATATTATCGGAAATCGATTTAATTGCAAGTTTCAAGGTGTTTCAAGCTTTGAAAATTAAAAGAAAAATGAAAATAAAGCAAATAAAATAGCTAACTAAACTAGAAATTGAAATGACAAGTTGGTCGGATGTCTCGTCGTATGCCTCAATAAGTAAATGCAAGCAAGTAATGAAAATAAGTAAGAAAATGCAAAGTTTCACCAAGTACAAGCATGCATGCACAAGGTACAACTATGCATAAAAACTCAAATAAAGCAAATTAGCAAAAATTGAAAGCATGGATGTAAAGAGAAAGGAAAGTTGATAAGAAAGTTCAAAACTTTAAGAAAAATAACAAGTAACAAAGCCTAGATCTAGGATTTAAGTATGAAACAAAGCATAAAATAAAAATCAAAATAAAGCATAGGAAAAACTTGAAATCAAGACGATCAAAGAGCCGATCTATGATTTAGATGTGTCACTCATCTAGATTCCATAGCTAATTCATATGTTTCATCATGAACTCAAGGTGGTAAGGCTAAAAGCATAACATGAAGAACAAGCATGGAAATGAAGAACAAGCATGGAATTAAAGCATAAAACATGAAATTAAAGCATAAGCATAAAACATGGAATTAAAGCATACAACATGAGATTGAAATGAAACTTACTTGAATTAAAGGTTGGGAGAAAAATGAGAGGTCTCCTACAAAATGAAAGAAGTCTACTATTTATATTACATTTAATTGGGTTTAAATGGGCCAAAATAGCCTTAGAGGCTTAAAATTCCCGGGTTTGACCAAGTTTGACCCGGAGGCACCTTCCTAGACCCTTGGCTAGCTTTTTGGCACATTTTGGCTCGATATGGCTCGACCATGGCTCGATGTGGCTCGGCCATGGCCGAGCCTGGGCGCAGGTGGGCGCTGGCGCTGGCGCTGTCGGCAGGCCTGGGCGGGCGCTTGTGGGCGAGGGCTGGCGATGGATGGCGCCGCATGTCGACGCTCGGCGAGTGCTGGCGAGCAGGCGGCGGGCGCTGCGAGAGGCCGCGCGCAGGCGCGAGGTTGCGGCGGGCGGGCAGCGCTGCCTGGAGATGCCGGGCGCGTGCGTGCGCTGCGGGCGGGGTGGCGCGAGCGGGCGCGAGACTAGGCCAGCATTTCCAGAATGTTTGGGCATTTTTGAGCCTCTCTTGGCCTGAATTTTGGTCCTCAATGCCTTAGCCTATAAATAGAGATTTTGAACATAAAAACCCAAGAATTTCACCAAACCTCAAGGTAATTGAACCAATTAAACCAAATTAAATATAAAGTTGGCAAGAAACACGAAAAACAATAAAACAAGAAAAACGACCTAAAAACCTAATGAAAAATGACTCAAAACTACTAAAATCAATATAAAAATCTATCTAAAAACACGAAGAAAAACACAACAATTACATGCAAAACAACTACCCCACACTTATCGGTTTGTTCGTCCTCGAACAACGAAAAGAATCGAGAGTGTACATGCAATGAACATTATGTAAAACGAAAAATCCTTGTGCTTATCCTTATTAATACGATGATAATATCAACATAAACTCGCTATCGTCAAGCATTGCTCGTATTACTCTTTCTCAAATGCAAGCCAAATCGATGACTTCCTCTCAAATGGAATTTTGGAGGGTGTTCGCTCAATTCGCTCAAGTGTTTATATAGGACGTGTATACGCTCAAGTCGGACAATGCATGCACCTCGTCAAGATTTCACAAATCGGACGCTCAAAATTGCTCAGTAGTACATGACCAAAGAAGAATCGAAAGAGGTCTTTATTATGGGTTGTAATGTTGGCTCTTTGGTAAGGTATGTAATATTTGGATATAGTGGCTAACACACGATCAAACGTGATCAATAACACACAAAATCCTAATTTATAAATCCGAAGCTTATGATCGCTTCACCTTTCCAATTCACCAAACTTTCATTCGAAACCCTTTCGTACACTCACTTTCCCGACTTTTATTTCACAACACTTAGAAGCTTTTTGAATTTGCTTCTTTTTACTAAACTTAGCCTTTAAATTAGGCTTTACACATGAACGCACGCTTTATCACTTTCGTGATTTGTGTTGGAGTATTATTATTATTTTTATTTTTTTGTATAAGCAACTCAAAACCCGAAAACCCACAATAAATTTCCCACACATTTCGAGTCAACTAACAACACACTCTCTCACCTCACAATTCATGAAGATACAAGAGCTAAAATCGAGCTCGGCTAACAAGAACGGCATAAGCTCAAGGGGGCTCATTTGGGATTTTTAAAGTAGCTTATATATATGGATACGGCCGGAACAAGGGTGATATATGTGCCTCGAGGTCATTTTCGAATTCAATCATGTACGAGCAAAATCAAACCTCCTCAATGCCAATTTCCCTAAAAATGCAAGCAAGCCGATAAATCACACAAGGCTACTCACTAGTTTGCACCGAATTTGGGAGCAAAATCAAAAGAGCTTTTAGAGCGTTGCAATCTTTTCACGAGAAAATGTTGATTATATATATATATATATATATATATGGCGGTTTTTGGACGAAGCACAAAAAATTCAACCCTTCACACAAGAGGCCATAAACATGCAAAAACCCGATAAGTAAACTATTCAAACTTCCAAGCACGTGGAGTTGCTTAAACATGTAATAAATACACAAAAGACACAAAAATCGACTCAACCATGTAAAAGCGCAAATATTAAGCGTCACTTCGCCAAGAATGCGTCACTTCGCCAAGGCTCGAGTTAAGAACAACAAAACATGCTTTTTAATACCCGGACCCTAATCACCTATCCACCCCACACCTAAACCATGCATTACCCGTATTTTAATGAAAAACAAGTAAAAGGAGGGTGAATAAAAACTTCCTCAACCGAGCGAGTTTAGTTCGAGCTCGGTGGGGTCCACCTAGGCATCTAAGCAATCCAACCAAAAACGAGCATGGCTAGCTTCTCCCGATTCCACGAACGCTATCAATCTTATCAAATAGCCCAATGGTTGGAGTCGGAAAACAAATCCTAGAAAAGAGAATCACACGAAATTAAAAATACAAGGAAATATATACATGAACTCAAAACAAATTTTTTTCTTTTTTCTTTTTTTTGTTTTTCAAATTTTCAAATGTTTTTGGATTTTTGAATTTTTGAATGTTTTTGGATTTTTCAATAAAAGAAAGAAAGAAATGGAAAGAACTTGGGTTGCCTCCCAAGAAGCGCTTGTTTTACGTCACTAGCTTGACGTACTCCCTTTTCGATCAAGGTGGGAAGATCATTGGTGGATCCACCAACACAATCTCCTCCTTGTCGGGAGGATCCACTCTTTGGAACGTCCTTGGCGCATTGTATAGCTCATATAAGATCCGCCAAAAAGAAACCGTTCCAAATGGGCAAACGACACTCGTCTCGGCTAGGTCCTCGGGTGGGATGGTGGTTTTGAAGTGCCCTGAAAACTCGTCCAAGAAGCGATAGGAATAATGGCCGGCTAGCTTGTTCATCATTTGATAGACAAACGGGTGAGGGAAACGATCTTGCTTTGTGGACTCATGAAACTTCTTGAACTCGATCAACATCCTCCAACCCGTTGAAGCCCTCGTGGCCAACAATCCTCCTTCTTCATCCTCAAGAGCTAACAATCCGCTCGTCTTGGGCACCAAATCAATGGGCTTCACCCACTCGCTTTTAGAAATYGCAAACATCAAGCCCTCCAATAACCACCTCCAAATCCCGATTTCCACTACCTCCATACGGGGGCTAACTCCCGGTCTCCAACCAATATCTCCCTTAAGAATTTTAAGCACGTCAACCAACCTCTCTTCCTTCTCTCGGTCCGAATTTTCAAAGATGATAATTGGCTTGCTCACCTCTTTCTCCTCAAGATAATCATCAAGCTTTCCAATCCCATCATCAACAATCTCCACCCCAAGCGAATCTTCATATTCTCCAATCATATCACCAATAACTCCCACCTCCCCCTCTAAAAAGTCATCGTTGCCCTCAACGACACATTGAGAATCATCTCCACACAAAATGGAGTCAAATAGAGGCACAACGGGCTCATCAAGAAGAACAAGGGGCTTATCCTCACAACATCCCTCTATATCGACAACAGGGCCAACCGTCTTCGGTAAGACAACCAAATCACATACCCTACACTTGTCAAGGAAAGTGACCGGAAGAGTAGACGAAGGAAGTTGGTCCACGTGATAAGTAACAAGAGGATCGTGAGGCGGCGGGGGAGTAGTACAATCGGGTCCCACATAAGGAGGAGTCGGTTCCGGGCTAGACATTTGAGCGATTCGAGCCTTTAATGTCGCTATTTTCATCTTCAACTCAAACTCCCTCGAGGATAAATCCATATTCACGTCTATAGCACAAGAGTACATTGCTTGAGAAGTCTTTGGCTCGGGAGGTAGGGTAGGAGCAATCACCGGGATATCACGATGATGCGGGCTCTCGTGAGGATTAACAAGAGGAGTAGAAGTCTGCGGCGGAGCAAACAATGGTGGAGCACAATCGGGTCCCACCGGACATCCATGGTCATCATACACATCCTCAAAACGGCAAGAGTAGGTATCATGACCACGCGATCCACACCATCCACATCCCAAAAAAGGTTGGTTAACATCCCCCATAGTACGGATGGGGGTCCACTTCATAGGAGCTCGGACCGCCAAACGACTCATATGCCTCGTGATCTTTAGCGGTTAAAGGGGGAATTCGGGGAATACCAAACGAGAAGGGAAACGGAGGTTGCATATTCGGATAAGGATTTGAAGCACCATACCCTCTGGGAGAACCACTCATGCCCGCGATGCCACCAAACCCAACATGGTTTGCACCATGCCCTCCCATGTCGGGTTTCCCATAACCATAACCACCATTGGCAATGTGGTTTGCACCATGCCCTCCCACGTTGCCAAATCCATTATACATCCTCTCATTCCCAACATGGTTTTCACCATGCCCTCCCATGTTGGGAATGTATCCACCATAGCTATACGAACCTTGCATACTAAACAAAGAAATATCAAATAACAAAGAAAGCTAAAAACGCAATGAAACTACAACCAAATCGAAAGCCTTAACCAAGCCGTGTCACAACGACGCCATTTTGTTAGAAGAGTTTTCGTGGTGTTGAAATAAATCAACGGGTTCTTGGCTCGGTATTATCGGAATTCGATTCGATTGAAGGATCTATGTGTTTCAAGCTTTGAAAATTAAAAGGAAAATGAAAATAAAGCAAATAAAATAGCTAACTAAACTAGAAATTGAAATGACAAGTTGGTCGGATGTCTCGTCGTATGACTCAATAAGTAAATGCAAGCAAGTAAAGAAAATAAGCAAGAAAATGCAAAGTTTCACCAAGTAAAAGCATGCATGCACAAGGTACAACTATGCATAAAAACTCAAATAAAGCAAATTAGCAAAAATTGAAAGCATGGATGTAAAGAGAAAGGAAAGTTGCCGGAGGCACCTTCCTAGACCCTTGGCTAGCTTTTTGGCACATTTTGGCTCGATATGGCTCGGCCATGGCCGAGCTGGGCGCAGGTGGGCGCTGGCGCTGGGCGCTGGTCGGCAGGCCTGGGCGGGCGCTTGTGGGCGAGGGCTGGCGATGGATGGCGCCGCATGTCGACGCTCGGCGAGTGCTGGCGAGCAGGCGCGGGCGCTGGCGAGAGGCCGCGCGCAGGCGCGAGGTTGCCGCGGCGGCGGGCGCTGCCTGGAGATGCCGGGCGCGTGCGTGTGCTGCTGGGCAGGATGGCGCGAGCTGGCGCGCGGCGGGGCGCGGGTGGCGCGA
>BMAC01000857.1:384011-402576 GCA_014905375.1 Phtheirospermum japonicum
AGTTGACAAGAAAGTTCAAAACTTTAAGAAAAATAACAAGTAACAAAGCCTAGATCTAGGATTTAAGCTATGAAAATAAATCATAAAATAAAAATCAAAATAAAGCATAGGAAAAACTTGAAATCAAGACGATCTAAGACGAGGGGGCGCGAGACTAGGCCAGCATTCCAGAATGTTTGGGCATTTTTGAGCCTCTCTTGGCCTGAGTTTTGGTCCTCAATGCCTTAGCCTATAAATAGAGATTTGAACATAAAAAACCAAGAATTTCACCAAACCTCAAGGTAATTTAACCAATTAAACCAAATTAAATATAAAGTTGGCAAGAAACACGAAAAGCAATAAAACAAGAAAAACCACCTAAAAACCTAATGAAAAATGACTCAAAACTACTAAAATCAATATAAAAATCTATCTAAAAACACGAAGAAAAACACAACAATTACATGCAAAACATTGTGTCTATTCAACAAAAGACCCGTGCAAAAAGATGTATCTGTTAAAAATATATTTAAAGTCTCAATAAATAGCCCATATATTTGTGATAAATTGATACAATTCATTCAAACATATACAGTTCATATTGTCTAATTACTTCTTTCAAAGCTTGATTGTTCCGAATAGAATTCTGTTCGCCAAAAATTCTAATTATTGAAGTGGTTCTTAGTTAGTATCAGAAATTGTTTTATCTTAGGGACGAGTGCTATCAATCATGATCACCGTAGCGGGGTAATATTCGTCAGCACTCGACTCGATTTCAAACTTTGCAGTTATTATTTTTTCATAGATCTTTTGAAAAAAATTATCCCATTCCTAATAATCTAAGACGAATATTTTGTTTTCATAAGAAATGGCAACTCCAAGCACTGTCATGACTCTAGCTTCCATTTAAGGAGAAAGACTGCCCAAGTTCGATGACACTGACTTCAAAAGATGGCAACAAAAGATGCTCTTTTATCTCACTACTCTCAGTCTGTCTCGGTTTTTGACGGAAATCCCTTAACTATTTCGAAAGAAGACACCGATACCTAGAGGTGTTGCGCTATGGATCTGTGGCATCATAGTGACTATCTGTGTAGGAACTATCTCCTAAATGAATTGGATGACACATTACATAATGTGTGAAATTCAATCAAGACATTTAAAGAAGTGTGTAACTCTTTGGAGAAGAAGTACAAGATAGAAGATGCCGGCATAAAGAATTTTGTTATCAAAAAATTCCTTGACGTCAAGATGGTTCATACCAAGTTGATGATAAGCCAAGTGCAAGAAATTCAAATCATTTTTCATGACTTGTTGGCTGAAGGATTGCAAGTGAACGAGTCATTCCAAGTGGCTGCAATTATTGAGAAATTGCTGCCAATGTGGAAAGACTTTAAGAACTACCTTAAGCACAAATCTAAGAAAATGGGTCTTGAGGATTTGATAGTTTGGATTTGTATAAAAAAAGATAATCGTAAGACCGAAGGAAAGTCCAAAAAAAGCAAAGTGGAGGCAAGAGAAAATTTGGCGAGTCAAACACTTGCAAGAAACGGAACAGGCCTGCTAATAACAAGAAGCAGGGGAATGTCAAAAAGTTCAAGAGGAACTATTATAACTGTGGCAAACAAACCATATGGCCAAAGATTATCGTCAACCTAAGAAGGGATATAAAAATGTCAATGAAGACCAGGCTAATGTGACTAAAGACAAACCTCTTCCAATTGACCTGTCAGAGCTCGATCTTTTAGCCATTGTATTTGAAGCCAATTTGATTGATAACCCAAGAAAATGATGGATTGATATTGGGGCTACTCATCACATTTGTGCTCGTAAAGAGATGTTTTCCTCCTATACGCTGATTAGTGGAAGAAAGTTGTTCATGGGAAATTCTTCAACTTCCAAAGTGATAGGAATCAACAAAGTGGTACTCAAGATAACTCCGGCCATCAGTTGATGCTTGTGGATGTGCTACTGACCCAAATATCTATAAGAATTTAGTCTCCAGCTTTCTATTAAGTAAGGCCAAATTTAAGCTAGTATTTGAGGCTAATAAGTTTGTAATTACCAAGAATGTTAAATTCTTAGGTAGAGGCTATCTTGATAATGGTCTCTTTAAAATGAATTTAATGTCTATTTTTCACCAAGTTGCGATGAATAAAGCTTATGTTATGGCATGATATATTAGGATATTTTAAAATCTAACACAGTGGAAAATTGATGAATCAAGAGTTGTTACCTAGTTTTAAAATTTATTCTGAAGACAAGTGTGAAATTTGTGTTCAAGCAAAAATCACTAAGGCATCATTTCATTTGATGACAAGATATGCTAGTTCTTGAGTTAATTCATACCGATTTGTGTGATTTAAAATTTGTGAAAACTCGAGGTAAAAAAAAGTACTTTATTACATTCATAGATTATTGCACAAGCTACTGTTATGTATATCTTTTGAAAAGTAAAGATGAAGCTTTTGAAACTTTTAAGACTTATAAGAATGAAGTTGAAAATCAACTTACTTTGAAAGTTAAAATGATTCTAAGTGATAGAGGTGGAGAATATATTGCTCCTTTTGAATAATTCTGTAAGGAAAGTGATATCATTCATCAAACTACATCTTTGTATTCATCTCACTCTAATGGTGTTGCTGAATGCAAAAATTGTACTCTCAAAATGATGAATGCATTATTGCTAAGTTCTATCTTACCCCAAAACATGTGGGGTAAGCTATATTGTCAGCTAACTAAGTTCTTAATAAGATACCACAAAAAGGTAAAGAAGAAACTCCATAAACCAACCTATAAATACATATACGTGTTGGGGTATTTGGCTAAGGTTGAAGTACCTAAGCCAAAATAGGTCAAGATTGGACCAAAGACTATTGATTGCATTTTTATTAGTTACGCAAACAATAGTAGTGCATATCGGTTTGTATTGCACAACTTAGATATTTCCGATGTCAATGAAGGGATAATTATTGAATCAACGAATGTGATTTTCTTTGATAATACCTTTCCTTACAAAGAAAGGAAAGAAGTATCTAAGAAAAGAACTTACAAAATAACTTATTTACCTCAAATTGTGGAAGAGGAACCAAGACGCAGTCAAAGACAAAAGTAGTTATGTCTTTTGGCCCTAATTTTCTAACTTACATGTTAGAAAATGAACCAAGAAATATTCAAGAAGTTTTTTATACTCCAGACATTCCTCTCTGGAAAGAAGCTATCAATAGTGAGAAAGAATTCATTATGCATAATAATACGGGGGAGTTGATTGATCTCCCTCCGGAATGTAAACCTTTGGGATGTAAGTGGATTCTTAAAAGGAAGTACAAAGCTAATGGATCTATCGATAAGTTTAAGGCCAGATTGGTAGATAAAGGGTTTAAACAAACAGAAGGTTATGATATTTTGATACATGTTCTCCTGTTTCTCCGATTGCGTCTATACGTGCACTTATCGATACTGCTGCATTACATAATCTTGAAATACATCAAATGGACATAAGACAACCTTCTTAAATGGAGATCTTGAAGAGGAGACTTATATGGAACAACCCAAATGGTTTGTTGCAACCGAACAAGAGAATAAGGTGTGTAAATTGGTTAATTCACTTTACGGTCCGAAACAAGCACTACAAAAAAACTTGCGGATGCCGACGGAAAATTTCCGCCAGTAAGCCGTCGGTAACGGCTTTACCGACAGAAATGATCCGTCGGTGAACCCTTATCGGTAAGAAAATTACCAACGGATGTTTTTTCACGTCGGTAAAATACTGACGGATCACAGACGAACTCCAATTTCATTGGTATTTACCGACGGATCTTAATAAATTAAATAAAAAAACGATGGACATTTTTCCGTCGATAATTATTTTATTAAAAAAATAAAAATATATATATATATATATATTATATTACATTACATTTATATAATTTAAATATAACATAATATATATTTAATATATAAATATATTTATATATAATATAAATATAAATATAATATATATGTGTGTGTTTGTGTTAAATGTATTATATTATTTATTATAATTATAAATATTATACATTATATTATAGTTATATATATATTATAATTATAATTATATTTATGTATATATATATATATATTAAATAATAATTAATATTTAATAATATGTAGATTACTAAATAATAATATATATTAATAAAAAATATAAATAATAAAAAAAAATTAAATAATAATATATATTAATAAAATAAATCATAAATAATAATAAAACAAAAATTAAAAAATATACCGACGGAGTAATTCCCGTCAGTTGCTAAAAATTAATTAAGAAATAATAAAAGTGGGGTTGCCGACAGAAATGTCCGTCGGTAATAAATAAAATTAAAATAAAAACTATAATTAAATAAATATTAAAAATCAAATTTACCGACGGTCATTTCTGTGGGTAAATAAAAAAATTGAAAAAAAAATAAAAAATTACCGACGAAATTAATTTTCCGACGTTTCCGTCGGTAATTTCCATCGGTATTTTCGAATTCTTTTGTAGTGAAGCACCTAAAAAGTGGCATTATGAATTTGACAGAACTGTGTTGCCAAATGGTTTCAAAATCAATGAATGTGATAAGTGTATCTACATTAAAGGGACATACGATGATTTTATAATTGTTTGTCTTTATGTGGATGACATGTTAATTATGAGAAGTACTCATGATTTAACCATGAATACTAAGAGGATGTTAAAGAGACATTTTGACATGAAAGATAAGGGAATGTGTGATGTCATATTAGGGATTAAGATCTCTAGAACCTTTGAAGGGATAATATTATCACAATCTCATTACGTAGAAAATATTCTAAAGAAGTTTGATATGTTTGATAGCTCTCATTCTAAGATATCGATAAGATACAAATCTACACTTAGTTAAGAATCGAGGAAAACCATTTTCTTAGCAAAACTTTACGAGAATAATTGGCAGTGTAATGTACTTAAGTAACTACGTCCATATATTGCATATTTAGTGAGTAACTTGAGTTGGTTCACCAGTAACTCTAGTAAAGATTTGGAATGCTTTGAATATGGTACTTAGTTATTTAAAGTTTACCATGAATTATGGCATACTTTATACAAGATATCTAACAGTATTAGAAGGATATTGCAATGCCAATTGAATAATTGACATAAATGACTCCAATGCCACGAGTGGATACGTGTTTACGATAGATAGTGGAGCAGTGTCGTGGAAATCTTCTAAGGCTTATTGATTAGGGAGAGCTAGATGTAATCTTCCCTTCAAACTTGCATAACTTGGTAACCTATGTGTTGATATGTCTTGAATCTCTCGCTTCGGCGTGTTGTACGAGGGTCTCCCTGTACTTCCAACGGTATACAGTTTTGGGCCTTAAGCCCAACTTTGGTGTATTATCTCAATACTATATATATGGTCTTTGAGATCAAAAATCTGTAACCCTAATCAGTTAATAAAATATGTTCTTCTCTCTACCCGTGGACGTAGTCAATTTGGTGAACCACGTAAATCTGTGTCTTCTTTACGTTTTTTGTTTACTACTCTATATTCATATTCATTCATAACACTATGGAATCCGAGTTCGTAACTTTAGATAAAACTAGAGAGGAACTTAGAAAATTTGTGGAAGACATTCCTTATTGAAATAAACTAGTCCTTTCAATTATGATAGATTGTGATAATCAATGAGCTATCGCAAGGGCACTGAGTATCATGTACAATAGTAAGTCTAGACATATACGTTGACGACACAACACCATTAGACAATTGATCTCGTGTGGGGTTATATCGATTGACTATTATAGTAAAAGGATAACCTAGCTGATCCCGCTTATAAAAGGCATAAGCCGAGATCAATTGTATAAAATTATTAGGGAAATGGGCATAAAGTCTACAATAAAAGAACAATTTTAGCAGACATCCAACCTTGTGAATTTGAGGACCCCAAAATCTTGGTTAAATGGGAAAACTAAATCTTGACAGTTCAGAGAACACTTAGAAATACACTTGCCCATTCTTAAAACTTCCAAGTGGAAAATTTTCCAAAATAGCGAGACTAAATTTTTAAGAAATTTAATGATTTCTATACCTATAAAGGTTGAGTAAGGCAAGATACTCTTCATAGTAGATCACCTATATAAGTGAATAAGTAATGACCACTTCTAAATGGTAAACGCTTATGAATCTAGATATGGTACAGGGCCGAAAAGGACAAAAACATGAGAACTAGAATGTATTAGAACTGTTATTATGTGAATACTGTTGTCTTGGTTTACACAAATAGATGAGTAGTTCAAAATAACGCATTACTAAATTTCCAGTAAATCCGATAATATTTTACTAGGGAGAATTCAAAATCAGAAGCTCTCTATCTTAATGCAATAATGGTTCGTTGGAACTTTAAACACTACAAAAAAATTGACAAGTGCTGATGGGTAGAAATCCGTCAGCATATGCTGATGGATTGCTGACGGGTTACCTTCGCTGACGGACAAAAAGCCGTCGGCATATGCTGACGGGTTTGCTGATAGATATAGGCCATCAACAAATTGATGAGGCTTATACCCATCAACAATATATAAAAAAAACAATGTTGACAGCCTATATCCGTCAGCAATATATAATTAAATTAATTATTTATAAATATTATTTATATATATATATATATATATATATATATATACTTATTTAAGGGATATATAATAAATATAAAAATATAATATATAATAAGTTTCAATAAATGGTAATATATATTTATAATAAATATATTTTTTACAATATACCTTTTTAATAATAATATATGATTATATTTAATCATTTATAAATATAATATATATATAAAATTATTTAAAGGGATATAAAATATTTATAAAAATATAAGTTCATAATAAATACTTTTAATTAAAAATATAATATTTTGTAATTTTCTTCTACTTATATATAATAATATTATACATTTTTAATATCATATTCTTAAATATAATATATAAATAATAATACTAATTAATATAAGTTTATTCTAATGTTTTATTTATTATTATCTAAATATTTTATTATTTTAACTTTATATATATAGCATTACTTTCAATAAATATTATTTAATTATAATACATTTTAGAATAATATTATATTATAATATAAAATATATAATTATATTAATCATTTGTAAATATAATATAATATGCATAATTAATTAATTAATTAATTATAAATATAATTAAATTATAGTATACATTTATAAATATAATATAATTATTATATATTTATATATAATATATAATATTTATAATAATTATACATCATTATATACATAATTAATATATATATATATATATATATATATATATATATATACATATATATTTATAAGTAATATATATTTAAAATAATATATATTTATAAAATATATTCATATATAATAATATTATATGTTTATAATTTCATTATTCATAAATATAATCTACATTTATAAATATAATATAATATAATAATTATAAATATAATTTATAACTTAATTTACATATCTAATATATATTAAAAGTATATAAACTTTCACATGTAATTGCCTTGGCGAGACGGTAACACCGCTCCTCTATTACAAGAGGTCGCGGGTTCGAAGCCCACCCATGCCAATGTGGGATTTAAATTGATATGGGTGGAGGGTTGTGCGTCTGCATATGCAGATGGGTGCCGTATGGTGCCCAGGGACTTTACTGACGGGTAGGATAATCTCGTCAGCATACACTTAGTGACGCCAAATATATTGAATGGTAGCACCCGTCAGTAAATAGGATACTGACGGGTTTGTTAACGGTTCTACCAATTTTTTTATAGTGAATGCAGTTTGCATTAGCACCCGTCAGTAAATAGGATACTGACGGGTTTGTTAACGGTTCTGCCAATTAGTATTCGACGATTTTTTTGAAGTGAATGCAGTTTGCATACACACATGCATTAGTTTCATTCATGTGGGGGGATTGAAAATTTGGTTTAAAAAAATGGATTTGTGGATTCTATTTATGTAAAAATATTTTTCAAAATAAATTTGTTGTGAATGAACAATTATTTTTTTAACGTCAAACCTTTTGCCATTGGTGAATAGAGAACTCTTTTGGTTTGCAAAACACACACACACACACACACACACACACACACACACATATATATATATATATATATATATATATATATGAAAATATCTCTATTTGGAAATTTTCTTTTTACATGTAAACTGATGGATATAGCTGATAAATATATCTAATTTCAAATAGATATAAATAAATAGACGCATTCTTTTGAAAAGTTGTATCGGATATAATTGAACAAACGGCTATCCAAAAGTTGTATTTACTAATGAACAGCTCCAATATAGTGTCCATTCAGCGAAATATTCGTACAAAAAGATGTGTCTATTGAAACAAATCTTTACAGTCTCAATAAATAACCTATATGTTTGCAATCATTTGATACAATTCATTCAAACGCATATAGAGCATATTGTCTAATTACTTCTTTGAAAGCTTGATTGTTCCAAATACAGTTATATTTTCCGAATATTTTTATCATTAAAATGTTTCTTAGTTATTATCAGACATCGTTTTATCTTATGGACAATTGCCATCAAACGTGAGAACTGTATTTTATATTCATTTTAGAAAAAAATGTTCAAATATTTGACTCGATTTCAAATTTTGCATTTATTATTTTTCCACATTTCTTTTAAAAACCTTTATCCAATTCCCAACATAATGTAATTAATATTCTTGAATGTGTATACTAATTAATTTACTACATGCACGTACCACATTCTACTATAAATGAATATTAATCAATCAAAGGTGCTTCTTTGAGAAATAAAAGATATCATACATTTACTTGCATTAACTTCCGCCTTAATATATAGTTAGGGTTTGGCTGACCACATTACAATGCAAAAAAGATATGAAAATTGGAGATGATGAGAACAACTTCCTCGTGTCTGGCGGCAGCCACCGCCAAAACCACCGCCACCAACATTTCTCCGGCGAAATTGTTAAAATCACGTTACTATTCGTAGTGATTGGCCTCACATGTTTTGTTCTAAATCAGTCGAACTATCCCACTCAACTTGTGCACAGATCTTATCCATCTTCTATTGACATTCAATCCAAAGTTTCTCGAGGCAATAAATTGGTTTCTTGGTTAAGTGAGTTCAAATCCGAAGATCCAACATCATATGTAAGTGATTCTTAATATATATATATTACTATCATTTATTTTTGGGAAAATTGTAACCCAAAGTTACAATTTGCACCCACTGAGGGGTAATTTGTATAACTAATACAAACTCAGGGGTAGTAGCTTTAATTTGTGATTAATTATCCCCATGTTTTTTTTCTAATTATTTAAACTATTCGAATACTATTTTTTTGAAACATCTAAAATGCAACCCTTATGTTTAACACATTCTTTGACATATGATTGCAGAGTTTGAGAATTTGAGGTATTCCTTTATTCCTATATATATATATATATATATTTAATATGCTTTCTTGATAAGGTTAATGATGATGAGAACAACTTGGACTTGGAGAGTACATTGAAAAGGGCAGCCATGAAGGATCAGAAAACGGTTATAATAACAACCTTAAATGCAGCATGGACAGAGCCAAATTCCATATTTGATCTATTTTTAGAGAGTTTCAGAATTGGAAACCAGACACAAAGTCTTTTGAAACATTTGGTAGTTGTAGCTTTGGACAAAAAGGCCTACTCACGTTGCTTAGACGTACATTCTCATTGTTTTGCCCTAACCCCGGACGATGATGTCGACTTTTCCGGCCTGGCGTTCTTCATGAGCGGCACTTATTTGAAGATGATGTGGAGAAGGATTGATTTCCTACGATCGGTTCTTGAGATGGGATACAATTTCGTATTTTCGGTACGTACGTACTTTTTCCCACCGGTTCGACCGTTTTTCTCTAAATGGACAACAATTTTAATAATTTAATTATGGAGGGGCAAATTTGTTATTTTTTAATACGCACACATAATACAAATATCCAATATTTCATGTGGCCAATTAAAACCTTCCATTTTATTTAACGTTTCTTTATATATTCAAACAGTATCAGCACGAGTCACGTGTATATCATGTTATTGCCAATTAAAAATTGGCAATTGAATTCACAAATAGCTAAAATGGGAAGATATTTTAGGATGCTGATATAATGTGGCTAAGAGATCCATTTCCAAGATTCTACCCGGAGGGTGATTTCCAAATTGCTTGTGATCTATTTAGGCACAACTCAACCAACTTGCATAACTACCCAAATGGAGGGTTCACCTATGTGAAGTCGAACAATCGGACCATCCAATTCTATAAATTCTGGCACACCGCCAAAGATTATTTCCCCGGAAAACACGACCAGGATGTGTTCCAAAAGATAAAGTTCGACCCGTTTATAGACGAAATCGGGCTGCGGATCAGGTTCTTGGACACGGCTTATTTTGGCGGGTTTTGTGAGCCCAGCAAGGATCTTGATCTGGTGGTCACAATGCATGCAAACTGCTGCGTTGGGTTGGGAAATAAGATCCATGATATTACAATGGTGCTTGAGGATTGGAAAAAGTATATGGCTTTGGCTCGTGTTGAAAATGAAAATAATTTGAAGACGATTATGTCTTGGACTGTTCCTAGGAGATGTGGTCTGAAGATAAAAAATTCAACTCGTTGAGTGATTTAACTGATTTACATTTTGGTCACTTGCATTTTCTGTTTTACTTTCTATTTTCTGTTGATACACTGTAATGTAATGATGTTGGAAACTGGCTTCACGTTATAATGAGATTGGTCTTTATATGCTAATATTATACTTTACAATTAAGGGGTTTTTACTTTGTTTTAATTATTATTATTATTATTGTTTTATTTCCCCCGATAAACTGCAGTGAACACTAAATCCTTACGGAACCTAACAAAGTGATCGGCACAGACCGCTAGTAAACAAAGGAAACAAGAAAAGAAATAAATAAAAGGACATAAATGGCGCGAGATGGTCCAAATGCAAGGCTTGCGGCGGCCGGCCTGTCAGGGTCGGAGCCAGAAATCGAACATATTGGGTGCGAGATTTGTTTTTTTCTCAAAATGGTGAATGTGAATTGATTTTATTTTGGGCAACACTCTTGTTAGGCCGATCTAACGGATCCGTTAAACAAAAATTTTATAACAATACATTATAGTGTAAAAATCAATACATCATAGTAAAAAACATTACAGTATAAAAACCAAAACATCATAGCATGGGTCAGAGATTTATGAAAAATTAATACATTACAGTACAAAAACCAATACATCACAATACAAAAACTAATACAATATAGTACCGGTCGGGTCAAATGGCCTAACGGGTCATGACCCGTTAATCTGGCCTAACACAAGTTTTGCCTTTTATTTTTATTTCTAAATTTCTTTAGGGTGCTAGAACTCAAAATTTAACAATTTTACATAAAAATATCATATATTTACAATTATTTGTTTAAACTTAACTTGATTTTGAGAAATTCAGGGGGCGGCGCTCTGGCTCCGTCACTGTGGCCAGTGAAGAGGGCAATGCGGTCGACGACGAGAGGTTTGTCGTGACGCTATTAGCCAAACTTGTCGTAGTCGATTTTGCCTCCCATTTTAGTCGATGTTAGACTAACTCCAACAAATTCCCTAAGATAATGGTTTCTAATTTTTAAGACATTATCTCACACTTATATTATCAAACTTCTTACTTACGTCGGCTCTCTATTTTAGTTTTACTCTAACATGCTCCATATTTATAAAATCTTTATCTCATATTTATATCGAATCAAATATGTTTTTTTTGTTTATTTTACTTTGTTTTATTCAGTTTATATTATTTTGTAGTTGTGGTAATACTTTAATAGTTCATTCTTATTTTTAAAATTATCAATATATTTATTTTTATATAACACTAGTGGAAAAAACTAAATTAGAGTCGCTTCATAAGTGACGCTTCAAAGAGGAACTGCTGCAAAATGTGAAAAAGTGGCGCTTATTAGCAATTAACCGTCTTGTATAAAAATAATAAAAATTAAGAATTTCGTCCGGGTGGCGCTTATTGATTACCAACCGACACAATAATAGTAATATTGTCGGTTTCATTTAAAAGCGACTCTAATAAATAAAATCGGGTGGTGGTTTGCTAAGAAGCGCCACTAATACACTGCGACCTGGTATCGCTTATTTATATAAGCGCCACCAATAAGTGATGGCGGTTTTGGTGTTGGTTTTTAAATAAAACCGGGTGGCGGTTACTTAGAAAGTGCCACTAATATACTGTCACCAGGTGTTGCTTATTTATATAAGCACCACCAAAACACGAGACCGGGTGTCGCTTATTTATATAAGAACTACCAGTAAGTGCCACTACAAAAAAACTGCAATTTTTCGAGGAGAAAATCGAGGGTCTTCATTCCCTCGGAAAAAACCAAAGGACAAACCGAGGGGAAAAAAAAGCCCTCGGTTTTTTTCGAGGGGATATATTACCCTCGGTTTTCCGCTCGAAAATCAGGCGCCAAATTTTACCGCCATAATTATCGAAGGTAATACCGAGAGCTTTTCGAGGGGAATATTTTACGAGGGCCAAAGCCCATCGGAAAAACCGAGGGGCAGAAAATACCCTCGGTTTTTATAACATAAAGAAATTCAAAAAAACCGAGGGGAACAATATCCCCTCGGAAAAAATCGAGGGTCAATGACAACCCTCAGTTTTTTTATAATAAAAAAATAAAATAATTTGCAACAAAAACGAGGGTCCCTTTTCCCCTCGAAAATTTCCGAGGGTATTGGCCTCCCCTCGGTTTTTTACGAGGGGAAAAGTGCCCCTCGGTTTTTGTAAAAAATAAAAAAAATAGGAAAAAAATAGAAAAGTCGTAAAATGAAACAAATCCTATCATCACGGGCACGTGGGGAGATTTTGGCCCAATTTTGGTCGAAAATATGAACGAGCATGTGCGTATCCACACGTTTCGTGCAATTCGACCAAACAACCAAGATACGATCGATCGATCAAGTCGTTCGATTGGAAACGCGAAGCGACGAGGCATCGTGATCTTGACGAGGGGGCGAGGGGTGCGTCTCATGATCCCGGAACATCGAGGGTCGGTCGTGCCTCGTTTCGTGCGCGTTTCCTATTTTTTTTTCGAATTTTTAAATAAAAAATCGAAAAACCCCCTAGAAAAACAGAAAACTAGCAAAAAGTAGGAAAAAAACGCCAAATATTCACGAACGGGGTGGGGAGGGGTGCGTCTCGGCCTCGCGGAACCACGAGGGTCGGTCGGCGATCGTTTCGTGCGTTTTTCGTATTTTTTTCCGATTTTTTACTAAATAAAAAATTGAAGAAATACCCTAGAGAAAATAAAAAAATAAGAGAAAACCCCAAAAATTCACGAACGGGGTGGGGAGGGGTGCGTCTCGGCGTCGTGGATCCACAGGAGTCGATTTCCGGTCGTTTCGTGCTCGTTTTCTAATTTTTTTCCAATTTTTTTTATTTTTTAAAAAAACCGAGGGTCCCTTTTCCCCTCGAAAATTTCCGAGGGTATTGACCTCCCCGCGGTTTTTTTCCGAAGGGAAAAGTGCCTCTCCGTTTTTTAAAAAAATAAGAAAAAAATAGGAAAAAAATAGAAAAGTCATAAAAATGAAACAAATCCTATCATCTCGGGCACGTGGGGAGGTTTTGGCCCAATTTTGGTCGAAAAATATGAACGAGCATGTGCGTATCCACACGTTTCGTGCAATTCGACCAAACAACCAAGATAAAATCGATCGATCAAGTCGTTCGGTTGGAAACGCGAAGCGACGAGGCGTCGTGATCTTGACGAGGGGGCGGGGAGTGCGTCTCGTGATCCCGGAACATCGAGGGTCGGTCGTGCCTCGTTTCGTGTGCGTTTCCTATTTTTTTCGAATTTTTAAATAAAAAATTGGAAAAATCCCTAGAAAAATAGAAAATTAGCAAAAAGTAGGAAAAAAAATGTCAAATATTCATGAACGGAGCGGGGAGGGGTGCGTCTCGGCCTCGCGGAACCACGAGGGTCGGTCGGCGGTCGTTTCGTGCGCGTTTCGTATTTTTTTCTGATTTTTACTAAATAAAAAATTGAAAAAATACCCTAGAGAAAAATAAAAAAATAGGAGAAAACCCCAAAAATTCACGAACGGGGCGGGGAGGGGTGCGTCTCGGCGTCGTGGATCCACGGGGGTCGGTTTCCGGTCGTTTCGTGCTCGTTTTCTATTTTTTTCCTTTTTTTATTTTTTAAAAAACCGAGGGTCCCTTTTCCCCTCGAAAATTTCCGAGGGTATTGGCCTCCCCTCGGTTTTTTCCGAGGGGAAAAGTGCCCCTCGGTTTTTTAAAAAATAAAAAAAAAATGATTTTAAAAATCGAGGGGCTCGAACCCTCGGTTTGGCCCTCGATTTTTTTTAACCTAAAACCTGTGGGTCTCCTCCTTACGCCGCGCAGCAAAACAAAACAGAAAGAAAGAAAGGAAAGGAGAGAGGAGAAGGAGAAAGAAAGGAGAAGGAGAAAGAGAAAGGCCGCCCGTCGCACTGCCGCCTCGTCGCCCGCCGCCGCCTGCTCCAAGGTACTTGCTGTTTTTTTTTTTTTTTTAATTTTCAGATTTTTACTTTTCTTATAAAACCGCCTCAGTCGCCCCGCCGCCCCGTCGCCGCCCCGCCGCCGCTCCGGTCTTTCTGTTCATAATGATCGCCCGCTTCTTATTGTTTTTTTTAATCAGATTTTTTTAATTTTTTATCAGATTTTTAGGGTTTGTTTAGGGATTAGAGTTTGAAATTAGGTTAATTAAATAGGGTTTAACTTATAATTAATTAACTAATTAGGGTTCAATTTAGGAATAATTAAGTAATTAGGGTTCAATTTAGGAATAATTACATAATTAGGGTTCAATTTAGAAATAATTAAGTAATTAGGGTTCAATTTAGGAATAATTATAAAATTAGGGTTCAATTTAGAATTAATCAAGTGATTAGGGTTTAATTTAGAATTAATTAATAAATTAGGGTTCAATTTAGGAATAATTACCCAATTAGGGTTCAATTTAGAAATAATTACGTAATTAGGGTTCAATTTTTAGGATTAATTACGTAATTGAGTTTCAATTTAGGAATAATTACCCAATTAGGGTTCAATTTAGAAATAATTACGTAATTAGGGTTCCGTTATGCAATTTCATTTAAATTATTTTTGATGGTGGTGGTGAAATACCGTGGTGATTGGTACATGCATGTTAATTTCATGTTTTTTACGGTTTATTGTTATGGCTTTAATGTGATTGCTTGATGTTGTGATTGGTTTGGGAAGACGTCGGTGATGACGTGGTGTACGGCGCCGGCCGGGAGCTTTCGTCCCTCCAATAATGGTTTTCAAAATTATTTTAAAAAAGGACGGTGGTTTTCAAAATGTTTTAAATTGTTCGTGATAGTGGTGGTGAAATACCGTGGTGATCGGTACATGCATGTTGTGTTATGAGTACATAATTTTTGGTATATATTGTTAAAACGATGTGATTTATTACTTGATGTATACGTCTGTGATGACGTTGTTTACGGCGCCGGCCGTGGAGGTTTCATCTATCCAAAAACGGAGTTCAAAATATGTTCGATCCAAGATACACTCTTTATAAACAATATACCTTAGCCTCGTTTGAGATTTTATATCGAATAGAGAATTTGATACTAAATCGCGAATTGTCCACTTCTTTGGACAGTTTGAGAGCGTGATTGTAATATGGCTTATCTTATCTATATGTTTTTTTGTTGAATATATAAATTTCAGTTCAGTATCTCTCTTATGTTCTCGGGTGCACTGCAATATATGTGTACTTAGAGAACTAAAGGGAGATGTTGCCGAAATTCTTAGTCAACAAAAATTCATATACTAAGACGCTGTATTACAGGAAAATCACGTTTTCGAATGAGATAGGGCCCTACCAAGAAATTCAATCATTCTCTAGCCACCCTCATGCTGCCCAATTTTTGATAAATCAATATAAAAACCGTATAATGTTAGGATGAGTTTCGATCGTAGTTGGATGTACAAGCGAATCAACAACGGCTATTTATCCTCACAATTCGTGGATGGAGTCGAGAGTTTTATTGAATTTGCTCAAGCACATTCCACTCAAAAGGACTGACAGAAGATGAAATGTCCATGTAATCGTAGCAGATGTAGGAATAGTGGTTACCTCGATGTCGACGAGATCAAGTACCACTTGTTTAGACACGGATTCGAGCTGAATTACTATAGATGGATTTACCACGGAGAAAGTCGGCTCGCCACTTCTGGACGCTGTCACGATTATCATATTGGAGGACCCTCTAACCCTCGTTCTGAAGAATCATCAAATGCGTACGTTAATATGGTTCGAGATGCAGCTGGTCCCGATTTTGACGTGGTTGCCGATTTGGAAGACTCGTCGAACCCTGATGCACAAAAATTTTACGACATGCTGAAAGCTAGAAATCAGCCATTGTATCCGGGGTGCGAGGGACATACGCAGTTGTCACTAATCTCCCGTCTCATGAATTTGAAGTCAGAGAATCACATGTCTCATCAATTGAGTGAATTAATCAAAGAAATAGTACCGAAAGACAATCTCCTACCCGATAACTTTTATAACAGTAAGAAGTTGTTAAGGGGTATGGGCTTACCAGTCGAGAAGATAGATTGCTACAAGAATAGTTGTATGATCTACTGGAGACGATTCTGATTTGACAAGCTGCAAATTCTGCAATGAACCTCGGTTTAAACCCGTTTATCAGGGAAAAACAAAACGACAAAAGGCTCGCGTCGCGTACAAGAATATGTACTATTTTCCATTAACTCCACGTCTGCAGAGGTTGTACGCATCTAATGCCACAGAAAAAGATATGAGATGGCATGCTGAACACGTCGTTGAAGACAATGTTATGCGATACCCATCCGACTCAGAAGCTTGGAAACATTTCAACCAGAAACATCCAAGTTTTGCGGCTGAAAGTCAAAACGTGAGATTGGGTCTTTGTACAGATGGTTTTTAACCCTTTGGGAGTTTTGGCGCACAATATTCATCGTGGCCCGTCATAGTTACACCCTACAATTTGCCTCCTTGGATGTGCATGAAAGAGCAGTTCATGTTCTTGAGCGTTCTTGTACCAGGGCCAAAGAATCCAAAAGACAAGCTTGATGTGTTTTTGCAACCTTTGATCGCCGAATTAAATCAATTGTGGACGGTTGGAGCTCCCTCATACGATATATCTAAGAAACTAGATTTTCAATTGCGAGTAGCCCTTATGTGGACAGTTAGCGATTTTCCTGCGTATTCTATGTTGTCCGGATGGAGTACGGCCGGTCGAACAGCTTGTCCGTATTGTATGGAACAGTCAGACGCCTTCACTCTTAAGTGCAGCGGGAAGCAATCGTGATTCGACAATCACCGAAAGTTCCTTGAGTGCGATCACCGGTTTCTAAAAGACAAACAACGCTTCAGAAAAAGAAAATCTGTCGAGACTCCACCGCCGGAAGTGTGCTCAGGGACAGAAGTTCTGGCAGAAATAGAAAGATTGGGGTTTATGAAAGTCACTGAACCGGAAGCAGCACTTGTTAATGCGCAAATACCTCGAACGTCTGGTTGGAGAAAAAACGAAGCAAATTCTGGGATCTGCCATATTGGCGCACAAATCTAATTCGTCACAACTTAGATGTTATGCACATCGAGAAAAATGTGTTTGATAATGTTTTCAGCACTGTGATGAACGTCAAAGGAAAGACCAAGGACACGCTTAAATCCAGGGAAGAGTTAAATGAGTATTGTAATCATTCAGAGATGGCGCCTGATGGGTCGGGAAAGTGTCCTAAAGCCTGTTACACACTTGATAAGCCATCGAAAGCTGTCGTTTGTGACTGGGTCAAGTCCCTTTGATTTCAAGGAACTGCTTTCTCCAAATGTGTGGAAGGCTCTAACTGAATTGAGCCTGTTTTTCAAGGATCTAACGTCAATAGTCATTCGCACCGAAGACATGAGCCGACTTGAACGTGACATTCCGTTAATACTGTGTCAACTGGAACTGATTTTCCCTCCGAGTTTTTTTGATTCGATGGAAAATCTGCCCGTTCATCTTGCGTATGAAGCGAGAATTGCTGGCCCTGTGCAGTATAGATGGATGTATCCGTTCGAGAGGTATCTTCGAAAACTTAAAAATAGCGTGAGAAATAAGGCGGGCATTGAAGGGTCGATAGCAAACGCATATCTCGTTGATGAGGCATCAACTTTTAGTTCGTACTATTTTAAGGATCACGTGTTAACCAAAAGAACAAATTTGCCTAGAAATGATGACGGTCAGAATTGTGTGGATGACGCTGATGAAATTCCCTCAGTGTTTAAGAAGTGTGGAGAGACGTTTGGTACTAAGGGAAAAAGATATCTAAGCGAGACAGAATACAACGCCGCAAGGATATACGTGTTGCTAAATTGTGAGGAGGTCTAAGAATATGTTAGGTACGCCTTCACTCTTTTCAATTTACACCGTAATTGTGTGTGTG
>BMAC01000857.1:402601-412823 GCA_014905375.1 Phtheirospermum japonicum
TATCTTGATCGGTGAGTAACTCTTCTTCTGCATCATCATTTGTCTCGTCACCAAGTTCATCCACGTAATTATCATTGGGGTCGTGCAACTGGAAATCCGACATCGTCGAGTTGAATCGGATTACATGTATCTGCAGCTTCCTCTTGAAATGATTCTTCTGGTAGAGGTTCGATAAATTCAACATTTGATCTCGCCTTAATTTTACACGTTGCCCACCAATCCATCTTGTCTCGTCTCAAACTTGGGTACGCCACAATAGTACACTTGTACAGCTTGAGAAGCAAGTACGAAAGGTTCATATCGATTGAACCTACGCTTATGATTGATATCGACTAGCTTATAATTTGGATGAACTTTTGTGCCTGTAGGAGTTGGATCAAACCATTCGCACTTGAACAATAGCGTGTTTCTCTCCATCCGGCCGGTGTATTCAAGCTGCACAATTTCTATGAGACGGCCGTAATAATCATACTCGGCTGCCCCATAATTTGACCCTTTAATGCATACTCCACTGCTCGATGTTGTTTTGCTAGATCCGTGCTCCAATGTGTGAAATCTATAACCGTTTACCTTACATCTGGTATACGTTTTCACACATCTTGACTGACCCTCAGCTAAGCTCCTAATGTTCACGTCGATCACATTGTTCGAACGATCTCTAGCCTATGACATTGAATAATTATTTTTAATTTAAGAAATATATTACGGTAATTATATGATATGCATCTCGGTATCGAACGTCTTACGTAATGTTTGAACCAATTGGCAAATTCATTTTCCAATTTTTCGTTGAGCCTATCATCGGTAATGTTTGGTTGGAGACGTTGAATGTTCTTCGTGAAAATACTACATAATTTGTTAGACAATTGAGTAAAAAAGTATCAGTATATATACACACACACACACACACACACACACACACACACACACACACATTAATGATTTTAAAATTTTAATTATCTTTATGATTAAATTATATTCGTAACAAAAAAAAACACAATTGAATACAGGCTACACAACAGACATGGTAAGGTGACTACTATACTCCGGGAGATCTTCGAGAAGGATCTCCATCCCGCCGGGTGGTGCTATAAGGCGGTCCCTCCGGAGACTAAGGAGTTCTGGTGGGAGATGTTTCAGGTAATTTGTTAATTTGTAATGTAACTACATAATCATATGTATCAATTGAAATGTAATTATTATTTTCTTTTGTAGGGGGGTTGTTATTGGGACCCAGAGGAGTATAGTGTTCATGAGATACAGAACGTGTTTTTTTCGATGATGGGGAACAAGTACGGGAAGGTTTTGAACGAGTATAAGAAGTATGCAGATTCTCATCCTGGTCAGCTGCATCGATGCATTAACGAGGAGCTCTGGAGGTAATTGATTTTGTTATATATTTTCTTATTAAATTAGAATTTTTTTTAATTATATTAGATAATTTATAACAAATTATATATCATGCGTCTCAACTAGGGCTTGGAAGGTCGAGTGGGATAAGCCCGAGAATAAGGCCAGATCCGAGCAGTGCAGCCGGAACAGGAAGAGCGAGCGTGCTGGGCTGGGTACCGGGATGTCGAAGCACAGGGGGGGAGCTAGATCTAATATCGATTATACTCTGGATATCGTAAGTAATTTTGGAGTATAATAATATATTATTTATTTGTTTAATTTTAATGTTAATTATTTGAAAATTCTATTTCGATACAGGAGCGGGAGACGGGTCAAAAGGCCAAGGCGCACCAGGTTTTTGTACGTACGCACATGAAGGACGACGGCTCGTGGATCGACGCGAGATCCAGTACTGTTAATGTGAGTCTCTTTGTTATTTTTAACTTGTTTTTTTGTTTTAATATAAAATTTACTAACGAGTTGTATTTCAGGAGGAGTACGAGCGAAACCTGGGAGGTCACACGCGTCTTCCTAGGATGCGAGTACCGAGGTTGACTCTGGTCGCGTTTTCTTCGACGTCGTCGGGTCGCAGAAGGGAAAGATCCACGGCACCGGCTCGTTCGGGAAGGCGTTTGCTGCTGCAAAGGGTTTCCTTAGAGGCAGCTCTTCTTCCACCTCCTCTCAGTCTGATCGGACGCAGGTCAGAGAGCTCGAGGCACAGCTCCAGGCGCAGAGAGAGGAGTTGGAGGCCACCAGACGAGCTCAGGAAGCACAGAGGGCGGAGCTCGAGCAGATCCAGCAGCGATATGTCGATTCTGAGCGACGATGTGAGGAGGAGCGTGAGGTGCATCACCGGCATCAGGAGGCATTTGAGGAGCAGCGCCGGCAGCAGAAGGCATTTCAGGCGCAGGTGAACGCCCAGATGGTCGCGCTGTATGCTCGTTTGCAGCAGTCAACACCCCCCACCCCATCCTAGGATATTTTGATTTATATAAACTTTGTTACTGTGTCGAATGGATGTAATAATTCTAAATTTTCAGATATTTTTATAATAATTGGTTTATTAATTTGTATGTTCATTAATGATATTTTTCAAATTTTTGGGGATTTTTAAATAAATAGGAATTAAATTTAAAATTTAAAAAAAATTGAAAAACCGAGGGTCGTTGACCCTCAGTTCGGTTTGCCGAGGGACCTGGACCCTCGGTTTTCCGAGGGCCGTTGACCCTCAGTTTTCCGAGGCAAAGGACCCTCGGTTTTGCCCTCGGTTATTCCGAGGGTCGTCGACTGGATTTAACCGAGGGGACTGACCCTCGATTTTCCTCCTCGGAAAATTTTACCGAGGACAGTTTTTCCGAGGGAACGTTGCCCTCAGTTTCTCCAAAAACTGAGGGAATTTTCCTAAAAACCGAGGGAAAAGTCCCGCGGAAAACTGTGTTTTTTTTGTAGTGTGCTGACGATTTTGGTGTCGGTTTTTAATAGTAAGCGTCACCCGAATTTAACTATTAGAGGCGCTTGAGTATAACAAGCGCCACTTATACTTCCAACAAAAACAAAAATTTACAGTGCCCCCAAATTGGAACCTGCAAACCTCGAAAAGTAAGATTCAAACCCTTTTGTTCTTGCAATTAACCTGCAATTGGAACCAAACTAAGTTACCTTTTTTTCCCTTGTCAGCTTCTCCTAGGAATTGCTAAAGCCATGTTCGCTAATTATTCTCCTCACAGTGAAATTAGGTAGCATTTGCGCGGCTTACTCGTGCCCTATTTCTATATGTACCCTTGATATTGTAAGTGTTGTTGGTGGTGGTGGTGGTGTGTGTGTGTGTGATGAATGTATGTAATTTGCTTTTGAGTTTCTTCTAATTGATTGTATACAAGTTTGTTGCTTGAGTAAAGCTATTGTTCTAGGGTTATTTTCTTTATATATTTATTTTTTTTGTCTACTAATATAAGTTCTATCCTTTTGCAATTGCTTGTTAAGAATTTAGATTGACACTATTCCTTATAAATATAGGCAATGATAAGAATTTATATATCTCTGACTTTTTTAAATTTTTTTATTTAAGTTGCCTGTAATAATTTATTTGGTTTGTTCTAAAATATCGATCCCTTCAACTGTCCTTGCCGTTTGGAGTGATTGAAATTTGTTCTTTAGTTTTCCCCCTTAACTATCTACCCGACTTACTAGTTGCTTATTGTGCTTGCATTTTTGAACTTGCATTTTTGAACTTGTTTATTTATGGACTTTGAGTTCTTAACTTTTACTTGTGGTGCATATAGATTGTTTTATATTTTAAGCTGGACTTGCTCTTGCTTGGGGGATTTTAACTAGTGGGCTATCATCCTGTTGCATTCACGTACTTAACTTCCTGTTACACTGATGCATATTTTTTGTTGTTGACGAGTTGGTTTGGAAATTAGTGTATTGGAATTTAGATACTTTTATATGGTTTTGTAATGAGTTTTTAAGAATACAAACAATAAGATTTAAAAAAAAAACACACACACACAGACCTTGTTACACTTCTATACTGAGATGTTCTTTGACCAAAAATTCAATAGATTTCATATGAAAGATTTGCCTCTATGCAATTTTCTCAGACCCTCCTTCTTAGTGTTACTCTTTATGGCCACAGATTCATTACTATTATTAGCAGCTTAGTATACAACTTGACTGAGAGCGAGGGCTCATAGACAAGCTCAAAGACTGTTGTTGTAACTCCATTGCACCTTCGTTCTCAACCATAAGGCAAAAATCCGTCAACATATGTTGATGGATTGATGACGGGTTATCTTTGCTGACGGGCAAAAAGCTGTCAGCATATGCTGACGGGGTTTTTATGATGACGGATACCAATACTCGTCAGCATTATTTAAAAAAAATAATGTTGACTGCCTATACCCATCAGCATTATATAGTTATAATAATCATTAATAAATAATATATAATATATATGTATATATATTATTATTATTTATAGAGATATATAATAAATATAAAAATATAATATATAATAAATTTCAATAAATAGTAATATATATTTATAATAAATATTTTTAATATACTTTCCAATAATATTATGTAATTATATTTAAGTATATATATATATATATATAAAGGGATATAAAATAAATAGAAAAATATATAAACTTATAATTAATATTTTTTAATTAAAAATAAAAATTTTTAATTTTATTCTATTGTATATATAATAATATTATATATTTATAATATCATTATTCATGAATATAATATATATAAATAACAATAATAATTAATATAAGTTTAATCTAATGTTTTATTTATTATTATCTAAATATATTATTATTTTAACTTTAAATATATAACATAACTTTCGATAAGTGTTATTTAATATAATACATTTAAAACAATATTATATATTTATAATATAATTAATTATTTATAATATATATTTATAATTAATAATATATATTTATAAATAATAATATATATTTATAATTATTTATAAATAATACCATTATTCACAAATATAATCTACATTTATAAATTTAATTTCTAACGTAACTTACATATCTAATATATATTAACGATATATAAACTCTCACATGTAATTGCCTTGGCGAGACGATAATACCGCTTCTCTATTTACAAGAGGTTGCGGGTTCACCCATGTCATATGTGGGATTTAAATTGATAATACCACATTATGTTATACTATCTTTGACATAAATGTTCATGCATGTTGAATTGTTATTTATAAATTGTCCAATTTTGAAGTATATAGTATTTTGTTACTCCAATGTGTTATTGGAGTATTTTTGTTTTTGGACGGGGTTGTTAAAAATACTTTAATTATATCATATGCAAATAGCAAGATTATTTAAATTTTAACAAATATGGTATTATCATTGTTGTATATATTTTCAATTGTTATAAACCTAGTTTTTCCGGGTATTAATAATTTTCTACTTTTAAGGATGGCTCGGTGTCGCGTCTTTACAAGGGAAAGAATTAGTGGATATCAAAAGTTATTCGATGACTTTCTTTTGTACAAGATATACCTTTATCATTCTCTCCTTGAACACTACTTGGTCCACATACTTTATTTGAAAGCCTATAATTCCCTTAAGAATGTGGACCGTAATCGTTTGACATGAAGAGTTGATTGGTTAACTACTTTAAATAAAGATGATCAGGAAAGAGACATTCATTTGCTAAGTGAACTGCGATTCAAGTGTGTCAAATCAAATGGTCCTAACTTCATGAAGGAGTTAGTTGAAGACTGGAAAAAGAACATTGGGAGATAGGCCATTTTAGGAATGAGTCATAAGTTGGGTAATATTTTTCAATTAAAAAAAATCCAACTTTGTACTTTTCCCTGGCTAACTAGATCAAGTGTAAAAAATCATTTGATGGATCCATTTGCCCATATTAAGTTCAACGATGGTTTCCAATTTAAAGTTTTTAGAGAAACTGAAAGATTGAAGAAGTTACAAAACTACCAGCACATGAACTTGGAGAGGGTTTTTGGATGCTTAAATGAATCACTTTTTTTATTTTGTTTTATCTTTTTTTTTCATTTTCTTTAAATTCTCTTCTTCCAATAACAAGAGTTTGGTTGTAGTTTGCTTTATGACTTGTCATGTAACTAATATTCATAATTTATGATATTTTATCATGCTTTACACTCTGTATATTGCGTAATTTGAGTGGAATTTGATATGTTAGTTTGGATTTTTTAAAACTCAAATGCTTATGAGATCTCATATTGGTAATTTTAATTATTATCAAACAAAACACATTTAACTAAAAAAAAGGAATAGAACCTTAAGTGTGCGATTCAACAATATTTTAAACAAGAAATTGGAATAAAATTGAACATTAAGTTTGCGATTTCATAATCCACACACACAAAAAAAAAAAAAAAAGGAATCGCATCTTGAGTGTATGATTCCAAGATATTAAAAAAGTTATGAAATTAAATAAAGGTTATGGTTAGGGGGAAATATTGAATGCTAGGGTTGGTTGGTGTGAGTTTTAAGGACTGGTTCAGGGTTCGCATGAATGTTAAGATTTAAACAAACTGAAATAAATAATACATTTTTTTAATACAAGTGCATATGAACCTAAAATTGAAAAAATGATTTTCATTGCACAATTGAAATACAATAAGATCTAAATAACAATTAGACTATTGGATTCACATTCTTGAGTTGTCGATCGAATATTGGGATAGATCCTTTATCATGAATATTGCTCAGGTTGTGGGTACGCCTTTATAAATTGATGAGCGCTCTATTTATGGATCGGTTGGCCATTTTCCACGTGTGTTGGTTGAGATAAATCTTGAAAATATTCTGCATGAGACGGTCATGATTACGCGAAGGTTATTGCGGGTATATATCCATTGGGTATGAGCACCTTCCAGATTTCTGTTCTTTCTGCAAAACGGTTGGGCATCTTGTTGGTTCTTGCCCCTCTTATAAGTCTCGTGTCGCTCAGAACGTCGATAGAGAGGATTGGCATACCGTTAACACCAGACGTTCTTGTCGATGTCCCAATTCTCGTGAGCATAAAGTCCGTAACCGTACGGATTCCCACCCGGTTCCCGAGCCTACTAATCCTTCTCTGACGACTTCTAACACTTTCCACATGTTACAATATAAAGACTGTACAGGTCCTCCGACACCTCCTACTTTGGAGCCTAATTCGATATCTGAGCCGTTATCTCCCGCCCCCGTGAACACGTCTTATAAAGCCGCCGCTACTCTTGCTACTTCGTCCGGTTTAGAAGGGAAGGGTTCTCGTGTCGCTTCTAAGCCTTCTATTTGCGGCTCAGACAATAATGAGCAACTAACTGCGCAATTTTGCAGGGATAACCAGTTGACCGATTGCAGATCGACTGAGATTGTTTGTGACACCTCTCGACAGCTTGGGCTTTACGAGAAACCTGCTTCAATGAATTCTTTGAGCACGGATTATGTTGATCAGGTGGATATGGGTTCTTCGGAGAAGGCTTCTCCTTAGGCACATCATATTCCAACAGCCTGTCTTGCATGTGAAATAGGCATTATGGTGGATGATTCGGATATTGGCAGCCAACATCACACCCCAATTCTGTGTAAACCTGCCACTGATCGACATTCCCAGAAACTACTTGATAAAATTAAAAAAAAGTACAACAGGAGTCGTCTACTTCTTTCACTGTTGATGTTGCAAAATCCTTTTCTGCCCTTGACCTTATGAATATTGCGTCTCGACGATCTTGGGCGGATATTGCTTAAGAGGAAGACTCTACCCCTATACGCAGAGCTTCAAAAAGTTCTCTTAAGTGGAGATTCCTTGTGAAGCGCTAGTTTCGTTGTTTCTGTTTTGTTTTTTTTTTTTCTGATTTGCTATGTATTCGAACTAATTTCTCCTCTTTTAATAAAAACGCCACAATTTTATTTAAAAAATAACAATTAGAGTACTCTAATGTCGAATGTATGATCACAATCGCAATGAGGATTTCCAACAAGGTTGTTGTATTGACAAAAACAATTAAATAAAAAAATTAATACCTAATCCATCAAAGTGAATATATATATATATATATATATACAAATATTATTGTTTTTAAATTATTTTATTTAAGAATTAGTTCATTTATAACAATTGATTATAATTAAAGAATTACAACAAATTGATAGGTCATTAGTTTATTATAACCTCATAATGTCATGGATTGATTTAAGTAATAAATAACCAAATTTAAAAAATACATATAAACAATTACAAAGTAATTTAGATTCTAAAATTATGCAAAATCTCACCTATAGTCTGCAATTTCTATGTTCTTTTTCTTATTAAACGCATAATCAACACTACAAAAAAATCCGACAATGCTGACGACCAATTCCGTCAGTATAGGGAATACTGACGGCCTCCTGACGGATAATGGCCGTCAGCATTTTTGTGGTCAGGATTCCAGTATCCTGACGGCTTTAACGTACCCGTCAGAAATACTGACGGCCTGCTGACGGGCATCGGCCGTCAGTAATACTTCCCGTCAGTATTTTCCCCTTTTTTTTCTTAATTTTATAAATGCTGACGGGCTGGCCCGTCAGTATTGCTGGCGGGTCGAGCCCGTCAGCATTTTTAAAATATTATAAAAAAAAATTGGGCGGCTTAGCCAACCCGCAGGAGCCCAACCCACAACCCAACATGTGGTTAATTTAAGGGAAAATTCTCATATAGTCCAAAACATAAAACCAATTGCCCTAAAACTCCATTGAATATAAAAGTTCCATAATAATCCAATTACTATAATAATATACTAAACTACCCTTAATAGATTCTTCTCAAGAGGAGGAGTTGAAACAATCAAATTATGACATGCTAATAAAATTCATTTAATGCAATTTCAATTTTTCCAAACTTGAAGTCTAACCAATAAAGTAAAATATGATAAATAAGGTAATTGCAACTTTACAAAAAAAAAAAAAAAAAACGTAGGGAAAATGACAATTAGGTATCTTTGTGTTCCACAAATCATCTTTCCATAATCTAAATTATATGAAATGCTATTACATGATTAATTACGAACTACTCTGTTAAAATTACAAACTATTTTGTTCAGATTGTGAACTATGTACTACTTTGTTAAAATTACAAACTACTTTGTTTATATAAAACTACTAAATTACCCTTTTTAACTACTTTATTTTATTCTTCAAAAATTCAGAGCTACTCGTGTAAATTCAGAACTAATTACGTAAATTTAGAACTACTCGTGTAATTTTAGAACTACGCGTGTAAATTTTAAAACTACTCGTGTAAATTTTAAAAAAATTACACACTACTTCGTATAGTTTTTGGGAAATTACATACTATTTCGCATAATTTTTTGAGAAATTAGGTACTACTTTGCATAAATTGCATACTACTTCACAAAAATTTTGAAAAATTACAAACTAATTTGCATAAACTGCATACTACTTCACAAAATTTTTGAAAAATTATAAACTACTTTCCACGATTTTTAAAAAATTACATACTACTTTGCTGGATTAATTACAAGCTATTATTATAAATTGTTAAATAATACTATTAGTATTAAGTAATTAATTTGTTGGTTAGTTTCCTAGGTTATAATTATTGATACTTTAAAAGTACATGTTATTAAGATTTAAAAGCCTAATTTCTAAATTATAATTATACAAACAAATATGGATACAAGTTTATTCACATTCACATTAAGACTGCAAAATTATAATTAATATTCTCTCCTTTCCAACTTCAAAATTATAATTATAGTGAGCTTATTTGTTGACTTTATATGCTAACATTTAAGTCTCATAATTTACATAGTTTAATAATTTAGACAAATGGCTAAATTAGTGGGATTTCTGGTAGCAAATTGGGACATAGTTTAAAAGGGAACATATTTAATTTAGGAGAGAGGGAGATGTAGGGGTAGTTTTGATAGTTTAAATACAATTTTGTATTAAATGGGAAGTATTTGGTTTATATAGGAATAAAAAGAGTCATTGGATTATATGAAAATTGGGATTGATATTTTGATAGTATTTGGGAATTTTCCCTTAATTTAATTCCCCACATGTGGCATGGGTGGAATTCGAACCCCAAACCTCTTGCAAATAGAGGAGTGGTGTTACCGTCTAGCCAAGTCAATTACATGTGAAAGATTATATACTTTTAATATATATTAGATATATAAATTAAGTTATAAGTATAATTATAATTAATTATATTATATTTATAAATGTAAATTATATTTATGAATAATAATATATAAATGCATAATATTATTATAAATATATTTATAAATAATTATAAATATATA
>BMAC01000857.1:420282-442885 GCA_014905375.1 Phtheirospermum japonicum
AGCATATATTTTTTTATTTTTTTTAATTAAAAATTATATCCTGACGGGCAAGGCCGTCAGGATAATTAAGCGGGATAGTTTCTCGCTCTTTCCCTGAGGGGATACTGACGGCCGTGGCCGCCAGCAAACCCGCCAGTATTTCCGCCAGCATTGCTGACGGCTTTTTGCCCGCCAGCATATCCGCCAGAATTGCCGAATTTTTTTGTAGTGTAATGTGCGATTTCATGGATTTGTGGAGTGGCACACTTAATGTGCGATTTTAATTTAAATGAATCGCACCTATAGTATGCGATTCTTATTCTTATTCTTATTTTAATAATTTATAGAATCCCGTCCAAAAATAATACATAATACTACAATGTCATGTATTGGAATAGTACAATGCTATAAACTTTAAATTCAACAATTTAAAAACAACAATATAACTACGTTCACGAATCTTTATTTTAAAATTAATATAACAAAATGTGGCATTGTCAATTCAAATATCAAGTCTTAAAAAATTTGTACATTACCTGGAAATTTTCTTTGTTCGTATAATGATGATTTTATACTTTCTTCCACACCAGATGCACCATCAAATATTTCAGAGTTATGTTGTTGTGGAAGAGAGAAATTGAGGTGTGGTGTTTCTCTTTGTTTTGTTGTTATGTCAGCGAATAATGTGAGTATGTATGAAAAAGAAAGACAAATAATTTAAAGTAAAATATATAAACAAGTACCTATGCATATATGTGAATATTATTTGATTAGACTAATGCATGCGGGCTCTATGAATTGCAGTTTCTTTTACCAACTCAAATATGCATGCACGTCCAACATGCAATTACTTGATTATTTTCTTTTCTAATTGGGATATCAACCTAATGTGCAATTTCATTTTAAATATTCAAAATGGAAATCTATTATGGAATCGCAGCGAATTTTTTTTATTTTTTTTTTTAATAATTTGTGAGGGTGCAATTCTTCTTCTTATTTTTTAATTTGTTAAATCGCATATAAAATATGCAATTTTAAATTTAAGGAAAAAAAAATTAAAAATGATGGAATTGCACACTAAAGGTGGAGAGAGAGTATACTATGGACCCAGGTGCACCCTCTAATTTAATTTATCATCGTATATAACTGACATATATCATCACATATAACTGATACATAACTGACATATATCATAACATATAATCGTATATAACTGACATATATCATCACATATAACTGATACATAACTGACATATATCATAACATATAACTGGTACATATTATCACATATAACGAATACATATCATCACAAATAATTGAAATTCTAAATCTAAAATTTAAAATCTTAAAATTAAAAAAATAAACATAAAACAATAGATTACACTCTAAAAATGAAAAATTAATCACTAAAATGAAAAACTAAATCATGAAATTGAATATTAAACTCTAAATTCTAAATATCTAAAAATGAAATATTAAACCCTAAAAATGGAAAACTACACCCTAAACTCTAATTTTGTCAAATATCATCACGTACCATATATCATCACGTATAACAGTCATATATCATCACGTAATATAGGAGCACCTAGCAAGTTGCACCAGGTGCACTTAATAAATTGACCTAAATGTGTGATTCCTATTTTATATTCTCCTTTTTATGGAATCGTAGGCTAAGTCTACAATTTCATATTTTTTAAAAAAAGAAAAAAAAAATGAATTTGGAACCGTAGATTCAACCTACAATTCCACCTAAAAACATAACTTATTTGCAACATCACATATTTTCATATTGGAAACAAAACTACTATATTGAAGCATTTTTGCCCAATAATTGATGGATTACACAGATCATCCTAGATAGTAGATTCTCGTCAGCTCGTTCGAGGAGTTTGGCCAATCCGAGGCCTTATTAACCTTCGTTACAAGCAACTGCCCTAAATTTGCAAAAAATGTGTTCCTGAGGCCTAGTAAACCCTAGATTATTATAACCCTCTATAGAGCCCTATTATGAAGTGTTGGTAATTTCAAGTATGTTTTCAAGTTGACACGAGCATTACATTCAATAGTCTTTTAAATTTCCAATATAATGTTAGAAAACACAACATCCAGTGATAACTGAAAAACCACCAGCCAAAGAGGGGAAACAACAATGCTAACATCCTGGGATTTCAAGATAGTACATGCCAAAAGCGGTCAAAAAATATTATTCAATACAAACTTTTACAGCATGCACCAAATGAAACCGAAAGATGAACAACTAAGCCGACACTCCACATTCTGAAACCAGTATATCAAAGCTATGGAATTCTATATCGTTACCCCGTCATGTCAAAAACCACTACACGCTGAAAATAGAAACCAGCATCACTCAATTGTTTCTCACTATAAAAGCTTATGACTAATCAAGTCCCAAATCTCCAATCACCGTCTCACACAGGCAATAGCTAGGGCTTTCACTGGGTGCGTAAGTTAAAACCGTAACATGTGCTCCAGGAAACACAAGTTATTAAATTAAATCAGCCACATTCATTGGCATCTCATCGATCTGTGTACTGTAATATTGCTCGATATCTCTTAGGATCTTGATATCGTCGGTTTTAACAAAATTTATGGCGACACCCTGCAGGCCATCACGAAACTCGTAAGATTATTAGCCTCAAATTCCAACAAAAAGAAATCCCTTGGTGAATAATCATTTTCCTCACCTGATTATACTTACACCATAATTTCACCTGATTATAATCTATACTCATTTGATTATTTAATTCTCACTTGATTATGCAAGGGTAACTTTACTTTTTTGTTTAATTTTAATTTGGACTAAATAAAAAGATAGGTTGGACTATATATCATACAAAATACAAATTTTGGCCAAGAACCCCAAAATATAATTTCAGAGTCGCAAATTTTAACCCCATCCATTAGTTTTAGAAGGTCCCAAAACTCTCGAGCCCCACGACAATCACAATAGTCCATGTCTTAGGACTCATGTATGGTCCATATACACAAATGATTGTGATAAATTCAAGGACCAGGAGTTTTAGGACTTCCATCCACCATTTCTTACCTTATTAAGATTGTACAGTGTTTTGAAAAATAAGGACTACACTCAGAATATAGATATCTGTCATGAAAGCCTGTCATAAAATACCTTTCTCCCAAAACGGCCAGACCGTCCAATGCGATGAATGTAAAGCTCTCGATTATTAGGGAGATCATAATTGATCACCAGGGAGACCTATCAAAACCCAATACAAAGACAACAAATGAGTAACCATTTCATTTGCATATATTCATTATCTAACTATGAATGGTAAGCGAAGGGTGACAGGGGCATAGAATCAAGTTGTAAGAATATTGGCACTTTCTGATGGACAAAAGTGAAACGTGAATTCAGAGATACCTGTTGGACATCCAAACCCCTAGCCCAAACATCGGTTGTGATAAGAACTCTGGTCTGGCCGTTACGAAATTCACACATAATTGCATCTCGCTCCTTTTGTGGCATATCTCCATGCATAGAAGAGACGGTGAAGTTAGCATCACGCATTTTAGCTGTCAGCCAATCAACCTGTCATTTCCAAAGGAAAAGCGTTAAAAATGCAGAGACAAAAATATTTTAAACAATCAATACCAGCACCAAAATCCCAGCTTTGTTACGTTTAAATATATAGTATTCGTGATTCCTACAGGTTAGTTTTCTATTGCTCACCAAGTATCTAATGTATAGTTCGCAATATACAAAATGAGAAACAGATTCAGTAATACTAATAATAAGTGAACACAATTCAGTGAACTAGGAAAAATAGTACATGAAAAAGACAGGGAACTACAATGAATTTTGCTTCATAAACCACAATAGCTTCGTAATAGTAGCTCCAGCATAGGGAGACTGTGAACCAAGTTTCAGGGAGGGAAAAAGATTTACCTTCCGCTTTGTGTTGCAGAAAATAACAGCCTGGGTAATGGTAAGGGTATCATATAAGTCACACAGTGTATCAAATTTCCATTCTTCTCTTTCTACTGCAACAAAAAATTGCTTGATTCCCTGAAAAAAAGATATCAATGGGAAAGAGACGCAGGAGTCAGATCCCCTAATGAACAGAAAATTGGTAATTTGGATATGATGACGCCAAATCACGGTACAAGCAGGCAAACTTATACATTGCTTCTGCAATTTATGAGGAAAAGCAATTTATTGTATATCCCCCCCAAAAAAGGACTTGCTCTCAAGCAAATTAATGATATTTACTCACTAAAAAAACACAAACAGGATAAAAAGAAGCTTACCTCCAGTGTCAATTCATCACGCTTTACAAGGATCCGAACTGGATCGGTCATGAATTTACTTGTTATCTCCAATATTTCATTTGGGAGGGTGGCGGAGATTAAGACAACCTACAGTGACAGCATATATAATAAATAATCAGTAGGAATCCACAAAATAAAAATTCTAAAGTTTTACACTTTAGAGGAAGATTCATACTATAAGCATACATTTCTCTAGTGCCTATGCAGCCTCATTAAAAATTCTTTAGCCAATAAGAGTTCTCAAGGCCTGCCGATAGACAATTATCTATTTTCAATTTCGTACCCTTATAAATCTCGCTTCTAAATAACGGAATCGATGTCATTTATATAACAAAAATAGAAATTTACAATGCAACTCTGGTATTCCAGTCCCACGAGTACCTACTTAGAAGTGTCATGAACCTAACGCCTAAACACATGCCTGCACTAGGCAACCCTGAATGGAGTTCTAGTAATCTGCCGAACATAAACATGCAAGAGCGAGCGAGAGAGAGAGAGAGAACCTGCAGCTCAGGTGGAAGATATCTGTAAACATCATAAATCTGATCCTTAAATCCTCTGCTCAACATTTCATCAGACTCATCCTATCAAATCCCAGAAGGGGAAACGTAATAAGAATCAGAGTAACATAATTAAAGTATGCTTCAAAATTATATAGTGAAAGAATCAATATATTATTAAAATAAAAGTGCATTGAATAAATGGAAATTACCAGAATTAGCACTTTGATTGATCTAGTTCTCAGAGTTCTCCTCTTGATCATGTCACAAACTCTACCAGGAGTGCCCGACACAACATGAACACCGTGCTCTAATTTTCTAATATCCTCGCCAACACTTTTGCCTCCAACGCAAGCATGAGCTTGTACGTTTATATAGTCACCAACTATCCGTATTACTTGCTCGGTTTGTGTTGCCAACTCTCTTGTAGGTGACAAAATCAAGGCTTGGACCCTTAAATTTAACAAAGAAGTCAACATAAACAAACATATGTTGAATAATACAAAATTTAGGGCACAACAATAACGAAGAGTTTTGGTGTGTATAATATAGCCATAGAACCACGAATTCAATCAAAGATATAATCTTGAGCATTATAATCCATTTAAAGGCATAATTATATAAAAGTAAAACACAAACCCTAATCTAGTCAACAGAATCCACTCAAGCCCCAATTCCTTGAGAAACGCAATTCACACACACACGCACAAAACACCCCAACAACGACAGCCAATTAGCAGTGTCAAAATACCACGGCACGTAAAGGAGGGGAGAAGAGCATTAAAAAACATACTCGGAGGACTTGGTGTCGACAATCTGGCAAACAGCGAGCGAAATCATGGAGGTCTTGCCCGTACCGGATTGCGCCTGAGCAATGACGTCACGTCCGGATATAATCGGAAGAACCGCGCGCTGTTGAATGGCGGAGGGCTTCTCGAAGCCGTGATGGTAAATTCCTCTGAGGAGATCGTCCTTTATCCCCATCTCGTCGAAGGTCATGATTGGCTCGACACCCTTCGACGTCTCGAAAACGAGCTTCGCGTCATCCTCCGACATCGCTTGCCGGGCTCCGCCTCCTCTCTGAATCGCCGCCGCCATATTGCTTTTTGTTCAGAAGTAAATATCTTGGAAATTGCTTAAGAGGAGGAAAAGGTTTATCTAATTTGGCCCCAAATTTTGATTTAAGATGGAATAGACCACCGACTTTATTTTTGGCTTGAAGTCGGTTGTCAACATGAGTCCACTTTAAAGCTGTTGCAAGTTTTCCGAAACACACACGCAAAAATTTGATATGTGCAATTCCCGAATTCCTTCGAAATTCGGAATAAAATTTAAAATTCTATAGTATAATTAAACGCCTATTTTTATAATTATATGCATGTGCCTTCTTCTCGGACTTTGTTTATCAAACAAAAAATGTTGGTGTTGAATTGATTATGTGTTATTCGAATATAATATTTGCTAAATTCAGAGGGAGTATTTCTTATTATATTTTATTTAATTAATTTTTTATTTTTTATATTTACTTAATTTAATTTTTTTTTTTGACTAATTCAATAATTTTTTTTTCATTTAATTCAATATTTCTCTATTATTTAATCCAAAAAAATTCTTTATTCTCCTAGTATAAAAATATAAATAAGTCGTATATAATTATAAAGAAAGTTTAAATTAGTTATTTTAATTAAAAGATAAATTATATATGTAATATATTAAATTAGGGCTAAATAGATTGTTAGTATTCATTTATGGTTCAATTATGCAATTAGGGTTTTAATATAGGTTTAGTTTGTAATTATTTATAAATTGACTTCGATTATATACAATTGAATTAAATTAGGTCGTTAGTATTCATTTAGGCTCCAATTATGCAATTAATAATTAATATAGATTTAATTTGTAATTATTTATAAATTGGGTTTGATTATATACAATTGAATTAAATTATGGCTAATTAGGGTTTGATTTGTAATTAGGGTTCAATTATGCAATTATTTTTAAAGTGTATGTGATAGTGGTTTTTAAATCGGTGTGTTTAATGTAAGTATGTTATGGTTTGTTGATATTATATACATGTTGCGATTGATTGATGTTGTGATATTGGGTAGACGTCGCTGATGATGTGGTGTACGGTGTCGGGCGGGAGGTTGCGTCCCTTAAATAACAGTTTTCAAACTTATTTTAAAAAATGATGGCGGTTTTGAAAAGTTTTAAATTTTTGGTGATGGTGGCTTTGAAATGCCGTGGTGATCGATAAGTGGATGTTGCGTTTAAGATATAGTTATGGTTTGTTGACATTGTATACATGTTGTGATTCAATGGTTGATGTATACGTTGGTAATGACATGGTTTATGGCGCCGGCAGGGAGGTTTCATTTCTCCAACAACGGAGTTTAAAACTATTTTGATCCACAATATAATCTTTCTTTCTACACTCAAACACTATACCTTAGACTCGTTTGGGATTTAGTATCGAATAGAGAGTTTGATACTAAATCTCAAATTGTCCACTCATTTCGACAAATTGAGAGCGTGATTGTAATATGGCTTATCTTATGGGTATGTTTTTTTGTTGATTATAAAATTTTGGTTCTAGTAACTCTCTTTTGATCTCGAGTGCACTCCAATATATGTGTACTTAGAGAACTAAAAGAAGAAGCTGCTGAAATTTTTAGTCAAAAAGATTCATATACTAAGACACCGTATTACTGAAGAATCACGTTTTCAAATGGGATAGGACCCTTAACAATAATTCAATCATTTTCTAGCCACACTCATGATGTCCATTTTTAAATAAATCAATATAACAATCGTATAATGATAAGATGCGTTCCGATCGTAATTGGATATACAAACGAATTGTCAACGAATTCTTATCCCCATAATTCGTGAATGGATTTGAGAGCTTCATTGAATTTGCTCAAGCACATTCTGCATATAAGGACAAAGAGAGGTTGAAGTGTCCTTGTAATCTTAACAGATGTAGGAATCATAGGTTTCTTGACATCAATAAGATTAAATATCACCTAGTTAGACACATATTCAAGACGAATTACTATATATGGATATGCCACGGAGAAAGTTGGCTCGCCACCTCTCGACGCCATCACGATTCTCATGTTGGAGGACCCTCTTACACTGCCCCTGAAGAATCATCAAACGCGTACATTCATGTTGAAAGTTGAAAATCAGCCATTGTATCCGGAGTGCGAGGGACATACTCAGTTGTCTTTAGTTTCCCGTCTCATAAATGTTATGATCAATTGAGTGAATTAATCAAAGAGATTGTACCGTAAGACAATCTTGTACCTTATAACTTCTACAACAGTAAGAAGTTGCTAAGGGGTATGGGCTTACCAGTAAAGAAGATAGATTTTTGCAAGAATAATTGTATGATCTACTGGAGAGACGATTCTGAGTTTACCAACTGCAAATGTTGTAATGAACCTCGGTTTAAACCCGATTCTCGAGGCAAGATAAAATGATAGAAGGCTCGCGTCGTGTGCAAGAAGATGTACTATTTTACATTACCTCCTCGTCTACTGAGGTTTACGCATCTAAAGGTCAGCAAAAGACATGAGGTGGCATGCTGAACACGTGGTTGAAGATGATGTTATGCGCCACCCATCCGACTCAGAAGTTTGGGAACATTTCAACCAAACTCATCCAGGTTTTGCAGCTGAAACTCGAAACGTGAGATAGGTCTTTGTACAGATGACTTTCATCCCACGTGCCATACAACTTGCCTCTGTGGATGTGCATGAAAGAGCAGTTCATGTTCCTCAGTATTCTTATAACAGTGCCAAAGAATCTGAAAGACGAACTCTATTTGTTTTACACAACCTCTACTCGCCGAGTTGAATTAGTTGTGGACGGTTGGGGCTCCCTCATATGATATCTCTAAAAAATAAAATTTTCAATTGTGGGCAGCCCTTATGTAGACAAGTAGCGATTTTCCTACGTATTCTATGTTGTCGAGTTGGAGTACGGCCGATCGAACTGCTTGTCCATATTGTATGGAACACTCAGACACCTTCACTCTTAAGTGCAGACGGAAGAATCGTGGTTCGAGAATTACCAAATATTTCTTGAATGCGGTCACCATTTTTTAAAGGATAAATGGAACTTTCGGAAAAGAAGATCTGTTGAGACTCTACCACCAAACGTTCGTTCAGGGACATAAAGTTTGGCAGAGATAGAAAGACTGGGACTTCTGAAAGTCACTGATCTAGATGCAGCACTCATTAATGCACAAATATCTAAAATGTCTGGTTGGAAAAAATGAATCATCTTTTGGGATTTGCCATAGTGGAGCACAAATTTGAGTCACTACATTTATATGTTATGCACATAGAAAAAATGTGTCCGACAATGTATTCAACACGGTGATGAATGTCAAAAGGAAGACAAAGTATACGTCTAAATCAAGGGAAGAGTTGAATGAGTATTGTAATCGTTCAGAGCTGGCGCCAGATGGATCGGGAAAGTGTCCTAAAGCCTGTTACTCACTTTGTAAGCCGTCGAAAACTTCATTGTTAGGTTAAAAAACTTCGGTTTCTAGATGGGTACGCATCAAAATTGGGGCATTACATTGACAAGAAGGAATTACATTTGATCGGGATGAAAAGTCATGATTATCATGTATTCATGCAAATGTTGATACCTTTCGTGAACTGCTTCCTTCAAACGTGTGGAAGTCTCCCACTAAATTGAACTTATTTTTCAAGGACCTCATATCAACAGTCGCTCGCACTGAAGATATGAGTCGTCAAGAAAGTGACATTCCATTAATATTGTGTCAACTAGAACTGATCTTTGCTCCAATTTTTTTTGACTTAATGGAGCATTTGCCTGTTCATTTAGCGTATGAAGCGAGAATTGTCGGCTCAGTCCAGTATAGATGAATGTACCCGTTCGAGAGATATCTTCGCAAACTAAAGAATAGTGTGAAGAACAAGGCAAGTGTTGAAGGGTCGATAGCAAACGCATATCTGGTTGCAGAAGCATCAATTTTTAATTTGTGTTATTTTAAAGATCACGTGTTAACTAAACGAATAGATTTACCTAAAAGAATGACGGTCAGGATAGTGTAGATGGAGCTGATGAAGTTCCCTCGGTCTTTGAAAAATATGGGGAGATATTTAGTACAAAGGGAAAAAGATTCCTGGCCGAAGTAGAATGAAATGCCGCATAAGATATACATTTTGCTAAATTGTGAAGAGGTCCAAGAATATGTTAGGTGCAAATACTCTTTTTAATTTTGTAAGTATATATATATAGGGGTGGGTTCACATGGGAACCAATTCCTTTGTGGGAACTAGAAACCTGCTATATTACATAGGATGCGATGCTATTTATGAATCATGTACATGCTAATAAGATAATAGCAAAAATTAAGGGAACATAAAAATAGCAATTTGAAAATATAAATAACATTTTGCATTATTTAAATTAGCATCACATATAATGTAGTATAGCGATTCCTAAAGTTCCCACCTAGGGATTTGGTTTTCATATGATCCTAATTTTATATATATATACACATAATGTACTAATACTTTTTACTTAATCTTTCAACAAATGATGTAGTATTTACATGGAGAGTATTCAACGTCTTCAATCAAACATTACAGATGATAGGCTCAGCGAAAAATTAAAATGAATTTGCCAATTAATTCAAGCATTAAGAAAGCTATTTAATCTCGAGATGCATATCATTTAACTGTTGTATATGTTTATCTAGTATATTTCCTAAATTAAAAATAATTATTCAACGTTATAGGCCAGAGATCCTTCTAACAATGTGATCGACATAAACATTAGGAGCCTAGCAGAGGGTCCATCACGATGTGTGAAAACATATACTGGATGTAAGATAAATAGTTATAGGTTTCACACAATCGAGCACGGATCTAACAAATCAACATCGAGCAGTGGAGTATGCATTGAAGGATAAAACTATGGGGCAGCCGAATATGATTATTACGGTCGTCACATAGAAGTTGTGCAACTCGAATACACCGGGTGAATGGAGAAAAATACATTATTGTTCAAGTGCGACTAATTTGATCCAACTCCTACAGGCACAAAAGTTCATCCACATTATAAGCTTTTCGATAGCAATCATAAGCGTAGATTCAATCGATATGAGCATTTTATACTTGCTGCCCAGACTGCATAAGTATACTATTGTGCGTACCCAAGTTTGTAATGAGACAAGTTGGACTGGTGGGAAACGTGTAAAATCAAGGCGAGATCTAATGTTGAGTTTATCGAGCCTCTGCCAGAGCAGTCATTTCAATAGGAAGTTGTAAATACATAAAATCCAATGCAATTGGATGATGTCGTTTTCTAGTTGCACAACCCCACTGATAATGACGTGGGTGGACTTTGTGATGAGGCAAATGATGATACGAAAGAAGAGTTACTCACTAATCAAAATACAGATCAAGACTAAATGAAGATGAGTTTGGTGATAACTTTAATAGTGAAAGTGTCTGTTCAGATGAGTAGTTTAAAAGGATGTCTTTGTGGTTGAAATATGTGCAAACTGTTTATATTGTAAAACGCTCTTATTTCAATTAATTGATTTATATTTGGATCTATTACAATGATTGATATATACTGGTATTTTATAAAATATTTGTATTATATTCACTTTTATCAGATGCCGAGTGGTCGTTGATGCGGATCCATTCTAGATCGATCAGATATGGAGTAAGCTAATCATTTAGCTAATTTTGATGATGATTATGTGGGCCTTGGTACTGATCATTCAGTGCCAACACTAAATTTGTCTACACCGACACCATCCGAAGCGGGTACATCCCGACAGCCCTCGGGCCCACTAGAGAGGCGATTTATTATTTATATCGTCAAAAAGAAGTAAGTAAACTAATAATTATAAATTATAATCATCATTATTATTAAATAATATTTGTAACCACAAACACAATTACAGTCTACATAGCAGGGTGGTCAGGACGACCAACATATATTGAGAGATCATGGAGAAGGAGCTCCATCCCGTTGGGTGGGAGTTTAAGGCAGTCCCTGAGGATATTTGTCGATTGTGGTGGAACATATTTCAGGTAATTATTATTTTGTGTCTAAATTATTAATCATTAATGTAACCTGAGAATCATATATCAATTGAATTGCAATTATTATTTTATTTTGTAGGAGCTTTGTTATTGGGACACGTACCTGTATACTCCACAAGCTATAGAGGTCGCATTATTTTGCACGATGGGGGACAAGTATGGGAAGTGTCTTAACAAGTATAAGCAGTTTCATGATCAGACTGGTCAACCGCTGAGGATCGTTGATGAGGGGGTCTGTAGGTAAATAATTTTCTTATGTCTTTTTATTAACTTAAAACTTTTTATCATTGTAAATGATTTAAATTTTATATATCATGCATTTCAACTAGGGCGTGGAATGTAGAGTGGGATAAGCCCGGGAATAAGAAGAGATCCAAACAGTGCAACGCTAATAGTCGGAGCGGGCCTGCTGGTCTGGGTGCTGGGATGTCGAAGCACACTAAGAGATCTAGATCTACGATCGATTATTCTTATGATATCGTAAGTAAATTCATATCATAATACATTATTTATTTATTTATTTAATGTTAATTATCTGATAATTTCATTTGGATATAGGAGTGGGAGATGGGTAAGTTGGCCACTGCGTACCAGGTCTCTGTACGTACACACAAGAATAATGATGTCACGTGGGTCTATATGAGATCTAGTAATACTAATGTGAGTCTCTTTTTATGTTAAATAGTTATAACTTAACTTCTTTTTTGTTTTAATGTAGAATTTACTAACGAGTTATATTGTAGGAGGAATATGAGCGACGTCTGGATGAGGCACGTGCTTCTTAACAGGATCCTAATAATGAGGTTGACCCTGACCTTGTTTATCTCGATGTTGTCGGGTCAAGTAAGGGCCGACATTACGGCACTGGCTGGTTCGGAAAGTTGGTGGCTGCTACGAAGGGTTTTAGAGGCAGCGGTTCTTCCTCCTTCCAGCACGACATGACTCATGTGAGGGAGCTTGAGGCGCAGCTCCAATGCAGAGAGCTCAGCAAGCGATGGAGCAAAGGTATAATGAGTCTGAACTATTACGTGAGCAGCAGTGGCAGGAGCAGCAACAATTTCAGGTGCAACGCGTAGATATCCAAGCTGTTAGTTCGATTACAGCAGTACCCCCTGCAGCCTCCCCCTGTCGTATGTTATTATAAACTTTTGATAGTTCTAACATTTTTGTTGAACAAATTGAATAATTGTAAATTTTATGAAATTTATATAATTAGTTAATTAATTTATTTGTTTATTGATGATCTTTTTTTTAATTTTTTGTTTTTAGTTTGTGAATCTTTTTGAGTATTTTAATAAAAAATTAGGATTAATAATAATAATTAAAAAATTATTTAAAAAAAAGAAACTAAGGAAAGCGTAGCCTTCGGAAAAACCGAGGGCTGTTTCCCATTAGAAATACCGAGGGCAGCTCCCCACGAAAAAACAGAGGGTGTTTTACCCTCAAAAAAACTAAGGGCAGCTATACCCTCGGTTTTTCTGAGGGCAATTTTTGCCTTTGGTATTTCTGAGAGCCTTTGTGCCCTCGGTTTTTTCGAGGGCTATAATGTACTCAATTTTTCCAAGGATAATCAGATTCAAGTCCACGGGATTCACCAAAGAAATGAGCCTTCGGTAATCCCCTTAGAAAATTTACCTAATGCATATTTCCCCTGTCTACGAGTTGTATCATGGGGTTGCTAACGGAACTAGAGTCTGATAGTGAATGCGATCAAGAGGCGCAAGGTAACTACTTGTGCTCAAGCTAAAAGTATTTTGAGTGTTTGGTTACGACTCAGGACAAGCTGTATATCTCTGTTTCAAGAATTTTAGTATATGTAAATATCAATCTTCTCATGATATTTTGGTTCCCCTGGGATCTCATATGAGAAAACTTAATATGTCAACTTTTGTTTTGCCTTATGTTTCTTTTTTAGAAGAGGCATTTTTGTAGCTTTCCATTTTTAATAAATTGTAGGTAATAGTTGCTACTTCATAGATTGTGTGTTTATATCTAGGAAATAACTCAAACGTTCTCTCCCATCAATTTACTCATTTTACTTATATCGCAATACCTCTTGAAACTCCGGTGTCATTTTACAAACTCTTGTTTTTTTAACCTTTCCAGGGATTGAGGATTGTTCATGGTTTCATATGCAGAGTGTTTCATTTCCAACACCAACAGAAGATTTTGATGTTTAACTCCACAGAAAACATCTAGACTCGTTGTTGTAGGAGCATGCTAAGAATGAGCTGGAAAATGGCTATGAAAATGAGGATGAATCCCCTGGCGTATTATCAGATGATCTGCGGAAAGAGATTTTCAAGAATAGTTTATAGTGAAATCCCTGATGGTTTACATTTATGGAACGATTGTTGTCGTTTGTATCTTACCATCCGACTTTATATGCATCTATTAATTTGCATTTCGTTTTGACTATTTTGTGATCTTTCTAGATCATCTAAGTTGTTGCACTATGATCGTACCACATTTATATATGTTGATTTTATATTTCATTGATGTTCTTCAAACCAAAAATGGGTTTACCCAATGTTTCTATTCTTTGTATAATTGGCATATCTTATGTTTAATATTTATATTATATAACTTTTAATCTTCTTTAGCCTAGGCATTGTACCTTCAATGACATTACTTAATATGTGAATGGGAAGTATCATATATACTCTTCCGATGATAGTGTTTTGGATTTGCTACATGTTTTTTTTACGAGACTCAAGGAAATCAGAATCAAGAGGTTTCTTTTGATATGTGCATTTGTTATGAATTGTCGTTACAAGGGGTAAAATAACACCCAACATTTTAGATCCCGCCATCTATTTTGACTTTCCTCACGTTTAAATATATATTTTATAATGTAATCGAATTATATATGGATAGTGGTTATCAACACGAGTCAATTCCTAACAGACAAACAAACAAGGTGCCACATGACTTGAACTAACAATGAGTTCAGATAAGTGTGAATTATCACTATTCCTGCTTGATATGAGTGTGTCGGCATCTATCAACAAACCTTCCCTCAAATTACACTTGCGACACATTAAGTGATCCTGCCACTATGTCACGCGAAGGTGTCATAGACGAATTCATAAATCTTTGCTTCTTTTCAATGATGTTTGTGTACAACGGAAACTTTGTGTAATCATTTTCCTCTTTCTTCAATTATTTGTAGAATTGTAGGCTCGCATCACTTTCAACTTTAATAGGTGGATATGCGTCCTTCAATTGATACTTCACAATGACGTTGTGGGTATCAGTGTTTATTTTTAGTTGACCGCAATTAGCTGCTGCAAATAATTGTACATACAACCAAGATTAATTACAACACTGACTACTTCAAAGTCCTTGTTGTTATTTTCGTCCCATCAACTAGTTATTTGTAATAAAACATTGGTTGCAACTAATAAATACAAATAGCACCATGCGAAAATACAAGAAAGTTATCATGAAATGCGCTGGTAATCAATTAAATTTACAATATATCTCAATTCATTATGAAAACAATCAATAGTTTACAAAAACCAACTCAGAAAAGTGTAAACAACAATTTAACTAACATAGACGAAAAAAACAAATAAAAAAACAATAAATAAAAAGTTTACCATGAAATCAATAATTGTGGTATCTATTCACACACAGTACGTTGATATACATCAAAGTTGACATAATTCAAGATTTCATAACCAAACCATATAAAAAGAAAGGAAAAATACAAATCTGAACAAGTGTAAAACAATCATTTTTACACGTTGATATATATCAAAGTAGAAACAATTTCCACAGCTCATAAACAATCAAAAAACTAAAAATCAAAAGGATTTCATCTACAAGAAATTCTACATATGTAGAAAAAGCTACTCAATCACATAAAAAAAACAGTCAAAATAAACAACACACACGAATAATGTATCTCAAACTTAAATGTTGATTTTTTAATTCCGTTGTAACACAAAAAAAATAAAATAGTTCTTCAACATGTGTGGATATAGATATCTTACGTTCAAGGTGGACACCAAAAATTGGATCTCTTATTTATGTTTTGTTTACTTCTCCATCTTCGGAAATGAACAACCGGGATTTTCTCTTATTGTTTTAAAAAAAATAAAAATAAAAAATCGCATCTTCTTTTTTTACTATCCACAAATAGGATTTCATGATTAACAAAATTGAGTGATATAATGAAGGCAAACACTTGTATTAAGTTAGATTGACGGTTTATAACCCGTTAGGCCATCTGACCCGATACTATAATATATTGGTTTTTCTATTACGATGTATTAGTTTTTATACTCAAAAGTATTGACTTTTCATAAATTCCTGACCCGTACTATGATGTATTGATTTTTGTACCATGATGTATCGGTACTATAATGTATTGCTTTTTTATTATAATGTTTGGTTTTTGTACTATAATGTATTAGCATGAAATTTTGGTTTAACGGATGATCCGTTAGTACGACCCGACAAGAGTGCTGCCCTATAATGAATAATTTATTTATGTTTATTTTTATTTTTTCAAATATTTACAACTTTAGTTTTGGTTAGCATATAAACTATTTAATGCGAACATATGTTTTCTAAACCCAAGTAAAATTGAAATAGTTGCATAGTAATTAAGTTCTATAGAACGTGATTTACTTTAGGAAAATGTGAGACCATTAAGAGACTGGACAATATTGGGTGTGTCCAAGCCCATTTTGGCCCACTTTTACTTGGACCGAGCATTGTGATCATGAAACATAATTAATTTTGATGCATCAACTCTAATGCATTAATATTATTTGAATTATGTGACAAGAAATGTTTTAAAAAAATGTTTTTCAATATATTAATATTAGTATTATTTATGTAACCAATTATTATTATTTTTTAGAAAAATCAAAGAGAAAGAAATAATATAATTAAATGATAATGTGAAAATTAAATGTTTATAGTTAAAAGTAATGTTTAAAATTTGATACTTACTCTTGATAATGTCAAATATTTAATGTATCATATAATTATTTTTTTGTTATGTATTAAATTATTCACTTTTAATATTTTGTATTAGAAATGCCCCAAGCTGTTATGCTTGTTCAAAAATAATAAATGTTCTGCATTCAATTCATTTTAAAAGAAAAAAAAATGTAGAACAGCATCTAATCAATGAAAAATAAAAGGAAAAGAAAGAAAAAGAAAATTTCGTTTAATAATTTGGAATCAATTGGGTTTGTCTTTGTGGAGTCAACTTATGGGAATGCCACATGGTGCATGTGTGTATGTTTCCCACTATCTCATTGGCATTAAATTCATAAAGTTATTGTTGTATTTTTACGGTATTATTATGATCTTATGGGGGACACGCACGGATTTAGTGCTCAAAGTGGCTGGCAATTTTATAGTTTTTGTTACCTAGAGCCCCCAAAAATTTTATAGTTTTTGTTACCTAGAATTATTTTGGACAATTTACTAGGTGCAGTTGCCTATAAAAAAATATATTATTATTCAGTTATATATGATCATAACAATGGATCGGAGCAGGTTGGGTGGGCTGATCCGTTTGACAGTACTAGATATATGATAGTTATACGAGATAATATATAATAGTTATACATAATTATATGTGATAAAAATCTAGAGTTTAAGTTTATTTTTCCATTTTAGGGTTTAATTTTACTTTTTTAGGGTTTAATTTTTCATTTTAAGGTTTAATTTTTCATTTTTTTTATTTAATTTTCCATTTTAGGGTGCCGACAAAAATCTATCATTCTATCAGTTATATGTGATGATATGTGTTAGCTATATGTGATGATATGTGTCAATTATATGTGATAGAAATTTAGGATTTAGAGTTTAATATTCAATTTCGGTGTTTAGTTTTTTATTTTAGGGTTTAGTCTTACATTTTTAGAGTTTAGTTTTTCGTTTTAGGTTTATATTTTTCATTTTAGGATTTTAAATTTTAGATTTAGAATTTTAATTATTTGTGATGATATGTATCAGTTATATGAAATGGTATTTGTCAGTATAGGTGATGATATATGTCAGTTATATGTGATGATAAATTAAATTATTGGGTGCACCTTGCAAGGTGCACCCAGGTGCATGGTATAATGACTCATTATTATGTACTCTGTGTTTACTCTTTTTTTTTCATTCTATTCCGAAATATCCCGTTAACGCCTTAGAATGATAATTAATGTTATAATTACAAATACTAAATAATTATTATATTATTTTATTTAGAAAAATTAAAATTATAATATGAAGAAGAGAGTAGTAAGATTTGTAAAATAATTTTTAATTTTTTTAATAAAATAAAAAGTAATATTAATTTTCATTTAAAAATATAAATGTGGCAAATGAAACATATAGAATGATTTGGAAGGAGTATAACTGAAATTATTATATTCGAAATGAAGAAAAAAAATAAAACAAGATGAAGTGTTTATTTTATGAGCATAATAATTATCTACATATTATCTTGATTTACTAATTGTAGATTTTAAGTTAATTCATTGGCTTAATTTTCTTAAAAGAAAACAAGGAAGAATTCAATTGGAAAATTGGAGGGATAATAATTGCCTTTAGAAACCTTTTGTACAAATCTCAATAATCTTAATTCTTATACTATATCATAAGAAATATTACTTGTATCGGTCATTGTTGTTAAATTGGATTTAATCCATTTAATAGTGCAGCGAAAATTCATCTTAACGAATATTGTAGGCTCGATCTATGTTTCGTGTAGTTAATCATAATTTTTTGAATTTCTCAAATTCAATTAATTTTGAGTGAGAAATAGTACCTCGAAGTTGAACGGTTGTTTATGTGTATAATTTATTTATCCCATATTGAATGATACAATGTGGAAGGGAGTTTAAAAGTGTTTACTTTTTAATAGATGCCCAGTGGATATTGTGGACTTTGTGTGAACAAAGCTCACGCGAGCCCTCGGACTTGGGTTCGCCCGTCCGCCTTCGGCGGAGTCGAGCCCGGACCCGGCCCTTGGCCCTTGAGCAATTTGTCCGATTGGCTGGTCCGTATGGATGTCCCTGATTGGTGTTCCGAATTACTCCAGGCCGTTTTATCCACTCCTGACCGTTCAGGTACGTTTCAAACGTACGAAAATGTCATGCAACTTAATGCATGAACGTTACCACCTGACCATGTTTATGCTGCCATTTTTGAACGCCATAATGCTGCCATTTATGGACGTCATTATGCTGCAGTAATGCCCCATTGGTGGAACCCCTATATAAGGGAGAGAAGTCCATGCTTCGAAACACACAACACAACACAGCACACAAGCTTCTGCATTTTCTCTCGTAGCTCTGTCCAAATTATTCGAGCTCGTCGGAACTCTAGTATTTACGGTGCTGTTATACTAGAGACGTAGTCGTTTTATCTTTGGGGACGAATTGCCAAAACCGAAGAGCACCATCGGGGTAATTCCGTCTTGCGGAAAGAGTTTATACTCGACTCGACTAATAATAATATTTTCTGTTCTATCTTCCAATTACAGTGATATTTATATATATTCCCATTTATGCTCGTTTATACAACAATCGCAAGATGAAATTTTTGTTTGTTTTAATATTACTACTAGAAGATGTCTACCTCTAACACCGCGACAAGCTCGACTGCTCCTGCCAATACCTCCTCCACTTTCCCTGGTATTCCAACGACACTCTCTGCCCCTGCAGTCACGAACAACTCCACTATTGGCGCTTCTACGCCAAGCTTGAACAACACCCATGCTGATTTTATCCTCAACCAAGGAACTCTCGACACCCTCCTGGAGATGCTGACGAGGCGCATCTTGTCGACCCAACCAACCTCAGCCACAACTTTGGCTACTGGAATGATCCCTTATGGGATGGGGACTTCAGTCCAAACTGTGTCAGCTTCGGCTGTGATCCATTCTACTGGGATGACGGGAACTTCGGTTCCAAGCATGTTAGCAACTGCTCCGCCAACATATTCATCTATTTCATCTACCCATTCAACGGGTACGATGGGGACGTTTGTTCCGACTATGACCGCTCTGGTGCACTCCTCACGGATTATGCCCACCACGGAGAAGTCTCCCAAATTCAATGGTGAAGGCTTCAAGAGATGGCAACAAAAGATGTTGTTCTACCTTACGATGCTTGGTTTCGCTCACTTCGTGAAGGAAGATGAACCAGCCACTCCAAATGAGTTCGAGACCAGTTTCACTGTTCGCGCCGCCTACGATAATTGGCACAACGGTGAGTATCTGTGTAAAGGCTTTCTCCTAAGTAGCCTGGAAGATAGTCTAAGTAACGTGTACTTGGACGTAAAGGCCTCCAAGAAAATATGGGAGTCACTCGAGAAGAAGTACAACTCCGACGAGGCTGGTACTAAGAAAGTTGCAGTCACAAATTTCATGGACTACAAATGGTTGATTCTCGCCCGGTTATAGAACAAGTTCAACAATTCCAAATGCTGATGAACGACGTCCATGCCGAGGGGATGGTTCTTCCTGATGCTTTCACGGATGCTGCCATGATTGATAAGCTTCCTCCGAACTGGAAAGACTTCAAGACATATCTCAAACATAAGCGAAAGGAGATGTCTCTTGAAGATGTAATCCGGAAGGTACATATTGAGTCCGAAGTTCGAGTTCAGTACCACAAGTCGAAAGGTTCGTTCGAACCTCGGGTGAACCTACTTGAACAAGGAGACAACTCGAAGAAGTGGCCGCGTCCTGGCAACGCAAAGCCGAAAGCTCCTTCTTCTCAGAAGTTCAACGGCAACTGCTTCAATTGTGGCAAACCTGGACACAGGTCTAAGGACTGTCGCAAACGTGAGAACGGAAGAATTGCGAGACCTTAGTGGGTTGGTACTATTGTCTAATATACACAAAAGGGAATAGTTCAAGAATTATGTTCACTAATCCGCCGGTATGCTCGGTAGTATTAACTAAGGAGGGTTCAAGGCCACAAGCCACCTATCCCCATTCTCTATTGTCTCTTAAGGACTGAGCTACGTATTTGCATACATGTTTTCTTTTTTGGATATTCTCACTCATGTGGGGGATTGTTGTTAAATTGGATTTAATCCATTTAATGGTGCAGCGAAAATTTGTCTTAATGAATATTGTAGGATCGATTTACGTTTCGTGTAGTTAATAATAGCCTTTTAAATTTCTGAAATCCAATTAATTTTGAGTGAGAAATAGTACTTCGAAGTTGAACGGTTGTTTATGTGTATAATTTGTTTATCCCACATTGAATGATAATCAATGTGGAAGGGAGTTTAAAAGTATTTACTTTTTAATGGATGGACATCTAGTGGCCCAGTGGATATTGTGGACTTTGTGTGAACAAAGCTCACGCGGGCCCTCGGACTTGGGTTCGCCCATCCGCCTTCGACGGAGCCGAGCCCGAGCCCGGACCTTGGACTTTGTTCCTTGGACCTTGGGTCTTGGGCCGATTTGGGTGGTCCGTATGGGTGTCCCTGATTGGTGTCCCGAATTACTCCAGGCTACCGTTTTAGCCACTCCTGACCGTTCAGGTACGTTTCAAACGTACGGAAACGTCATGCAACTTAATGCATGAACGTTACCACCTGACCATGTTTATGCTGCCATTTTTGAACGCCATAATGCTGCCATTTATGGACGTCATTATGCTGCGGCAATGCCCCACTGGTGGAACCCCTATATAAGGGAGAGAAGTCCATGCTTCGAAACGCACAGAACACACAACACAACACAGCATACAAGCTTTTGCATTTTCTCTCGTAGCTCTGTCCAAATTCTTCGAGTTCACCGGAGCTCTAGTATTTACGGTGCTGTTATACTAGAGACGTAGTCGTTTTATCTTTGGGGATGAATTGCCAAAACTAAAGAGCACTACCAGGGCAATTTTGTCTTGCGGAAAGAATTTATACTCGACTCGACTAATAATAATATTTTCTGTTCTATCTTCCAGTTACAGTGATATATATATATATATATATATATATATATATGTGTGTGTGTGTGTGTGTGTGTGTGTGTGTGTGTGTGTGTGTATATATATATTCCCATTTGTGCTCGTTTATACAACAGTCATATTGTCAATTGAAAAATATTATTTTTTTCAAAATCTTATTCCATTTGTTTCACAATATTTATTGTTTTAGTCGGTATTGATTCCGATAAATAAGTGGTCTTAGGCGAAATTTTATTTTGGGACCTTATAATCTATGCCCTGCGTGTTTGAACAATGACATTTATAAATTGATATGAAAGAAATTATATAACTTATAGTTTCAGAGTTTGACATACATTAAATTGATTATTACATAAAAATTATTTAGTTACAACAATAGTTTCATAAAAAGTTATAATAGGAGAAGTGTAAAATGGAGAACAGTTTATTTTAACTCCACTCTCCTAACGTTTTGAGATGGGAATCATCAATTAAGTGATTACAATCAATATCTGCTAATAATTGGTTTTCAACATAAATCAAATGAAACAACAATAATTTAAAATAGACAAAGTGGGTCGTTGTAAGTAAGGTTGGAACGATGTGTGAGAGCAGAGCCAGTGGCTGTCTAGCCAAAGAGTGAATTCTTGGGGAAGGGAGGTGAGAGGAGATGCTTTCTTTCTTTTACGTAGAAACTATCCTTCTTCCCATTTAGCTGCTAATAGTAAATAAAAGACTTCTTCTTTTACGTAAAAACTATCCTTCTTCCCATTTAGCTGCTAATAGT
>BMAC01000857.1:447493-503782 GCA_014905375.1 Phtheirospermum japonicum
ACCCGCGCCGATTGCTGATTGCCGTTCCCGAATTTTGGAGAGGAAAGGAGAGAAAACGGGACTGAGGGCTAAATGGGTTCTGAGGTTTGGGGGATATTTGGGGTTGACTTGGCATTTAATGATTAAGAGCATTTGTAAAATTACATAAAAGCCCTTGTCTTTCCATATGTATAATTTAATATATTTAAAAAATAGAAAAAATTTGGTCCACACATATTATTAGATCTAAGGCCTGGATTGGTCCCTAGGTTCGCATATATTGACGTGGGTTCTATTTGAACCTAATCCTATATATATATTATATATACTATATATATATATATATAGTATATATATATAAGAAACGGACTACGGGTAACGTGAAGGCAACATGCCCCAACTACCCTGTATTTACATCTATTAATCTACGTTACTATTTATCACTTAAAAATGATCTAATGGTTATAATTAAGTAACAATGATATCGTCACGGCATCGTAAAGTTTCCTTATATAATTAAGTCACACACACACGCGCGCACACACACACACACACACACAACACACACACACACACACACACACCACACACACACACATATATATATATATATATATATATATAAGATTAGGTTCAAATGAAAACCAAGTCCTTATATGGTGAACCTAGGGTCAATTATGGTCTTAGATCTATGGATCAGTTTTTTTGTGTATTTCCTTTTTTGATTAAAAGTATTAGGATTGTATAATAAAAGTTTTGATGGTATATAATAAAAGCACAATATATATATATATATATATATATATATATATATAGGATTGAGTTCAAATGAGAACCCCGTCATTATATGCGAACATAGGGACTAATCCTGGCCTTAGATCTAATATTGCACAGTGCAATTATATGTCCAGGTTCATTGTGCTTTTTATACACAGTACTATCAATAATATTTAGTTTTTTAAAATAAGTGATGTATAATGATTTTTTTGGGTGATATTTAATTGAGATTTGAGTTTAGATGATGATTCTTATTTATATTAGATTTTATAAATTTTAGATTTATTATTTATACTAATTGTTGGGATTACTTTATTGATTCGCATATTTGGTCACTTGAAATTATAATAGTATTATGATTTGTTTAGTTAGTCRTCTTTAATTTGTATAAATARAAGCTAGTATTAAACTTTTTCAAAAGTATAACTTATTTTGAAGTTAATGTTACTTCTCCCGTGACGATAACGAGTGTAGAAAGAGTATTTTCCAAAATGACGTATGTAATATAAAATTATATAATAGCATGAGTTATCAAATATTGCATAATTATTTTAGTTACATATCTARATAAAGAGTTATTTTTTATTATTAGCATGATGCAATTCTAAGTCAATTCCAAAATTTCATAACTCGACAAGAACAATAGTATTATATTTTTCTTGAATCCTTATTAGTTTTATACTTGTTATTTAATGTGATAATTTTTTGAGTATAATTTTAATAAGTAAAAAAATTATTGTGTCGGTGCCCACCAAAATTTTTTTTCTGTATCCGCCTCTAATTGGAACTAACCACACCTTCGATGTTACGTGATAAATGAATTATTATAGGATAAAATGCAACCATACATTTACGTATATAGATTAAACGAGTCAATTCTGTTGAAAGTTTCAATAGTGACTTGCTCATCTCAGCCCTCTCATATGAGCAATGAATTAGGTCAACAAAGTATTGTACTAATCGTTTTGAATCACACACGCGTTTTACTAAAATTCCACTCATTAGGTCAACAAAGTATCGTACTAATCGTTTGAATCACACACGCGTTTTACTAAAATCCCATGAGTGGAGTGCAAGACGTGTATTATGTTTTTATAATTAAATAAACTGCATGTAATACACATGTTTTGTTTTATACACTTCATACAACTTGCATGTTTGTTGATATATTACGATTTTAATAATTAATTTATTAAATTAAAAATTGACATCGTTTACCTGTAACACACTTACAATATGTTGGAATTCATACGTCCGAATACTATGCTTGTGCAACGGAAAATCTTAAAATTTTAGATCCAACAGATCCATACTGTGAATATATTTATATCGATAAATGAATAAGAGAAAGTTTGAAAACCTTACAGTAAATACAGATCAACACTAAGGTACTCACGCAATTAATTCTCCAATTATAAGTTCTAATTTCAATGTATTGCTATCGTGAAAAAAAGTTATAATCCTAACAACTCCCGACTTTATGTTATATTTATACTATATACATAGAATAATCCTAAACAGATATGAGACCAAAACAGTTTTTGTACAAATACTTTTATTAATATAACATAGATAATTAAAAATTCAAATTCAATTTAAATTAATTAAATAATTTCTTTCAAATAGAAAATAACATCATAATTATTAACAATTAAATATTGCAATTGCAAATTGAATATTTAATACTTTCTTAATGCACTCTTAAGTTGGAAAAGTAATCGCATATAGTGTGACCATATAAGCCTTTATATATGAGATCAATCCAATGATGATTCAAATAAACTCTTAGACGGCTTAGTTGAATGAACTCAATATATAAACAACATTCATTTAAACTCAGGGAATTATAACCTTTATACAAAACTTTGGTGAAATTCATATCATTATGAATTACTCGATTAAACTTATATCAAAGTGTCTATCTCCATAACTTAATCAATTTATCTCATCTTTATTAGTCGACAACTGGATCATACTCAACTACTATATTGAATATGTCTCTTGCATTGGCCAATAGTCGCCTAATATAGAAATTATGAGTGATCCCTCTCAAGATTTCAATCGAAAAATAAATTCTTTCAACTACCACCTTCATTTACATACCCTTCATTTAATTCATGATGTAACAACACAAGTCATATTTACCCCAAAAGGAGTGCAGGCATTGATCATAATCAAAGTACACCACTCGATCACCATATCAATGACAACATTAACTCACAAAGTTATTTATATGAATAATTGTAAATAATCAAAATAATAATTCAATAAATGCATTGGCATATATATAATAATATATATAATAATCATGATCAATTATAATATTTTTAAATTCAATTATCTTTAGAATATTTATACTTTCACGATATTGGTGTAGGTGAAAGTTATTTAGTACGAGGGGATGACTCTGTCTTATTTCAGCTGTACGAATTATTTCTTAGAAAAATTAGTGAAGTATTCGTAGGCCAATAGTATTATTTGTGAGCAATTAGTGTAAACCACATGAATGAACTAGGAATATGAAACCAATTTTGTAAATTAAAAACTCTTGAGATCGGCTTGAGAATATACTATTTTTCTCCGGAGAGAACTTCTTGTTATGAAAATCAAGATAACCAATAGAGTCAATGTAATAATTATAATAGCTAATGTTACTTAAACTTTGATGACTCTCGTCCAATGGGTCTTGATTCTGGTGACTCAAGATGTGATACCTCAACATTTACCTCGATGTCAACGTAAGATTAGATTGTCGGACACAAAGGAGGAGCAACCACTGCACTAAAACTCAAATAAGCCTTGCGGATATTCTTGACTCAAATAAGCCAACAAATATTTTTGACGGATAGTATCCACCAGGAAAAATTCGGCATTCCAATGACTTTTCCGACGAAAATAATTATCGAAGGAGTGCAGTCGGCTTCTGCCCTTGGTAGACGGTTCCATCGGCAAGTTGTCGGGAAGTTGGCGGCTAAAACCCGCCAAAAATGCCGACGGAATATTTCCATCGGCGAACCCGCGTATTTTATTATATTTTTTATTTAAATATCACCGACGGATTAGTATCCATCGGTAAGTTTTTTAAGATATTTATAAAAATAATTAAAAATAAAAAATAATCGGATTTTAATTGCCGTATACGAAGGAGTGTGGTTCGTTCGATGGATTATTTCCGTCGGAAAGCTAGATTTCAATTGCCGATGAAAACTTGTCCATCGAGGAATTTAATAAAACTGCAACGGGCGGTAGTCTCTGTTTCATTCACGCGGAGAAGAAAGAGAGAAGAAAGTCGCGAGCGAGAGAGAGGAAAGGGAGAAGAAGAACTTGTCATTGCCACCGCCACACACCGGAGTACCGCTGGAGCACCGCCATCGCCATATGTTAAGGCATCTTAACTTTTTAATTCAAATTGAATGTTTTTTTAATTTAGGATTTTGATTTAATTTGATTTGTAATTCAATTTAGTAATTAGGGCTTGATTTAATTTATGATTTATGATATTAAGTTACGATTGAGGGGTTGAATTAGACTTTATTTAGGATTTAGGGTTTGAATTTATGAATTAGGTTTTGAGAAATTTAATCGGGGGTTCAATTTGAAATTTAAGTTTGATTATTCAATTATAAATGATTTTAGGTTTATGGTTTGATTTAATTGAATTCAAGGTTGGAACTTCTTTTGAATCTTCTATTTTTTATATTCAAATTTATGTTTATTATTTATTTTATATTTGGAATTTGTTTTAATTGTTTAAAACAATTTTAAATTAAATAGAAATAGAAATTAAACTTTATGTTTTTTTTTTAATTTTCTAAATTTTTTTAGTTTTTAAAATTATTTTCTTAAATAAAAATAATAATTTCCTGTTTCAAATTAATTATAAACAGAATATTAAAATCTATTTTTTTAAATTGAAACCTAGTTTTAATTTTATTTTTTAAATAATTAGGATCTGATCGTATCTAATTGGATAATTAAGATCTAATTTTGAATTTAATCATAGTTTAAGAGTAAATTAGTTAATATTTAGAAAATTAGGGTACAATCGTATCTAACTAGAAAAGTAGGTTTCGATTTTATTGAATTTAGGCATAGTTTAGGTTATCTTATTAAATTATCGAGTGTATATATATTGTGATGCATGCCGAATATTTTATTTTATATTATACAAGCATGGGAAGGCCGTGGTGATCGTCCGGGTTTTAAAAAAATGTATATTGTACATGCATGAGAAACCGTGGTGATCGGTCGGGTTTTTAAAAAAAATGTATATTTTACATACATGGAAGACTGTGGCCGACGGACTATTTGCGTTTGGGAGATATTGTTGTGTTTGGTTGATATTGTTTTTTTATTTATTGTATGATTAATATAGTAAGAACAATAGGTATTTTCGACTCGTTTAATTCAATTTAGTATCAAATAGAAAGTTTGATACTAAAGTTTGAATTGTTCCCTTCTAGAATACGTACCTTAAACTCGTTTGGGATTTAGTATCATATAGAGAGTTTGATACTAAATTTTTAATTGTCCCATTTTTTGACAGTTTGAGAATGTGGGTGTCGTATGGTTATATCTTATATGTTATGTTGACTTTGAAATTTTGGTTTATGCATCTTCCTTTTGTTATTGGGTGCACTGAAATATATGTGTACTTAGATAACTAAGAGGAGATACTGCCGAGATTTTGAAGCCAACAAAAATGCATACTTTAGGATAATATATACTACTAACATTCTTGAATGGGATAGAAGCATTACCAATAATTCAAATTACTCTTTTTCCTCGTTATGCTATGATTCAAACTTTTTGGTTGCCTACTTATGAAAATGTGTCAAAAATTCAAAAGTTTGCCCGCAAGAGAACGGGGTCGCGCGTAGGTTGGCAAATTGACTCGAGTCGTCTCTCGAGAAACATACAATCGGAATCTTTAAATAGTTTTGTTCAGTTTCAAATAACACACACAAATGGGGGGGGTTGATGAGATTTATTAACTACGAATTTAAATAGCAAATACTTTATTTAAAAAAAGCTAAATTAACTAAACTTAAATTAATTAACTAATTAATAAATTAAACTAAACAATTAGAAACTAATGTAATAACTAAAAAGGAAATCAGATTCAGCAATTAGAACTAACCATTCAAATAAAAAATTACTAACTGTTGTAACCCTTAGCRCTAACTGTTACTGCCTGCAACCCTTAGCTCTAACTGTTACTGCTTTCAACCCTTAGCGCTAACTGTTACTGCTTGCAACCCTTAGCGCTAACTGTTACTGCTAACTGTTGGTCCAACCCTTAGCGCTAACTGTTACTGCTAATTGTTGGTCCAACCCTTAGCGCTAACTGTTACTGCTAACTGTTGGTCCAACCCTTAGCAGTAACGGTTAACAGCAACGGTTAACACTAACTGTTGGGCAGAACTAACATGAACKGCATGCATAAACTAATTTCCAACCAACAGAATATTAAACTACCAACAATAAGCATATAAGACTGAAAATAAAMTAAGATTAATTAACTAAATGCRTTCAGCGAATCCAAACGAAGCAAACAATACGAACATGAACAAACCAATATTCTAAAACTTGAAAACTAATGATTAAAACTAAGAAAACTAAGTGAAAGTTCAAAGTACTCGTTTAAGCTACTGGAAATCGAAAGATCTTCGGCTATTCCGAAGAGTGAACGCAGCGAACAGGACTCCAATCGATGAATCGGCGTCGAACGGCTTGAGAACTTGAAGTCGTCGATTCTTCGTCACCCCTTGATCGTCGCGTCTTATTGTTGTTGTCCGTCTTGAAACCCTCGGATTATCCTCTGAATTTTAGGGTTGGGAGGCGTACACGCAGACCTAGCTGGTCGAAATTCGGATTAAGAGAGGTATTTATAGGGTTTTCTGTGATCTGGGCCGAAAAACCTGTCTGCTGCATTCTGGGCCCCGCTAACGGTTGGTTGCTAACGGTTGGTTCAACCGTTAGTAGCAACCGTTAGCTTCTTTTCTGTCTTTCGGGCCTGTTACTAATGGTTAAGGCTAATGGTTGGTACTAACGGTTGGTATAACCGTTAGTGCTAAGGGTTGGCTCAACCGTTAGTATTAAAGGTTGGTTCAACCGTTAGGAGTAACCATTAACTCCACGAACTTGCTACTTTTCGCCGGAAAGTTCGATCTTCACCTCTCGATCAATGTGCTTTATCTCTAACGCGCTGAACACTCCCGGGTACTTAGCTATAAAGTGAAAAACATCCAATAATCACTTATTTTGCATCAATTAGATCAAAATGCGGTAAAATAAGTCGGAAATCTAAATATACGAAATTAAGCTCGAATGGTCCAACTTATACCAAAAACACTGATAAAAAGATACTAAAACGCTACTAAAAATAACCACAAAAGCATGTTAATCAACTACCCCACGCTTTATTTGCTTGTTCGTCCCCGAACAGACGTTAGATTCAAAGTGTAACTTAGAAAGAAATTAAGTTCGAGTAAAGAGTCGTGCGTTGCTACATAGAAAATTTTGAAAATATAGACACTAGTCACGCAACGTCAAACACTCCACCTTTTTTACATTGTCACTCCAAAATCAAATTCATGCATCCTCACAACAGGGTAATATATAGGGTGTACGCTCAAAGCACTCAAGTATTTTCCGCATGGGACATGTATACGCTCAAATCATACAATTGCAAGTAACATAAATAAGAACCGAAAATCAATCTCTTTTCAATCGCAAATTAAGTGTGTTATCAAACTAAGAATCGGAAAAGGTATTTTTGGGTTGTAATGTAAGGCTTTTTGGACGGGTATGGAATATAAGTCGCGTGGCTAAATTACTCACTCAACCTAATCTAATCACGAAGCAAGTTGCTTCACCTCGTTCAAATTAAAAACCTCACTAATCACTCATAAAGTAGCCTTAAGATTTAGGCTATTTCTCAACTCGCAAACCGTAAAACCGTCTTGTCGCTCAAACCACTTAAATAATTGAAGCTTATAACACGCTTCTTACACAACACTTGCCTTCTAAACAATAGGCTTCATAAAAAAATTAAAAATAAAACACACGCCTTAATTAGCGTATAGGCATTGACTAACTAGACTCACCATCCTTCTTTTTCTTTCTTTTTTTTTATTTTCCCCTTTTATTATTTTTTATGGGGTATTTTTTTTTTAATTAACTTTTTTAGATGGTGGTCCTTACTTACAAAATAATAAATTCCTAATAAAAATTCCAAAACTCTAATAACCAGTAAAAATAACGAACTCCTACCCCACGCTTTTAATGGGTTGTAGGATTCGACTCAAAAACACTCATGGCTATAGGCATGGATAATTTGGCTATGATTGGCTCATTCGGAATTTTTAGTGGCTAAAATATATGGATATGGCCGAAAATAGGGTTTTTTTTCTATGCCTTAACCTCATTTTAAAAATCAACTATACACAGCGGTTTCAAAGAGATATCAAGACTGAAACTTATTCAAATACATGCAAAGATGATAAACACTCCGGCTACTCACAGACTTTTTGCATGAAAAAGTTTTGAATTGACGCTGCTTTTAAGATTTTGTGAAATCAATTGCGTCCAAGTACCATTTACAATATATAAATATAATTTTGAAAAATTTATGCACTTATGCACGCTCAAAGACAAAAACRTCAAATCAGACATAGTTAACTTTGACAKGCAGGCCATACAARMAAAATTYAGCGCGGAARTAATTAATTAATCACAAATAATCAYGTTCRAATAATTTCAARTGACAAATCACGAATTCAAACACGTGATAGTAACAAGAATATTAAATCATTCGACCCCACCCCCTCCCTAGAAAAAGGTGGCAAACTCCCGGTGGCCATAAATAGAAAAAAAATTAAGGAGAGGTAAAGAAAACGTCCCTGAATAAGTAAATTGGGTCGAGTCGCGTCACTTTGAATTCGTACATCAGCTCGCCGTGATAGAACGTCGTGATATTGAACAAAACACAAGAAAATAAAGAAAAACGTAACGAGAAAAAAAAAGAGACAAAATAAAATAACATAAGGGTCAAACATAATTTAAAATAAAGCAAAAACATAAAAGAGGAAACACAGTCGCAAATCAAACATTTGGAGGCAAATGGTCATGTGGACCCTGAAAAGGCATAAAATCCATCGGATCGGCAGGTGGTGCTGGTGCTTGACCGTTCTACCCATCTAATCGAAACTGCGCAAACTCGGACGTCAGCGAAGTTAGCATGCTCCCGTGAGCTTCGACGCTCGTGTACAACTGACCCATCCTMTCRTGGACCTCTCTAGCCTGYTCTAAACCCAATCGCGYGTCTGCCCTACCGGACTCAATATCATACTCCATGCTCGTGAGTCTATCRTAAACATTATCCCTAAACTCYCGAAACTCACTCAAAAAGGCAGTGAAGTAAGGCGGCACTGCAGCATGTGCTCCGCTAGTATCTCCGTAAAATCGCTCAGGAGGGGGCTCGATCGTCTGCTCGACAACTTGAGTCACCTCGTGACTTCGGCTTCTCTCCCCATCCTGGCTCGCAACAATCTCAGTCCCCGCAGTCGCCTCGTCATYAGTCTCCTYGTCGTCAAYGAGTAYAGTAACTCGCTGCCGTACTCCTTTCCGCTGCCCTAGCGGTCGGTACACTCTCCATGCCAACTCGAGAGGTTGCGGATCGTGCCTAACATCGTCGTGGCTCGGCTCAGCTCCGCAGAACTCAACGAGCTTCGAGATAAATAAACCATGGATCATAGGGGCTGCCCGCTCATCTCCCATCTTCCGGACATTCCTTATACTCCGGATCATCAAAGGAAGAACCTGTACAGTTAAACCTCGAGTCATGCACCAGAGAGCATACAACTCGTCTTTGTTGATTATCGTCGGCTCCTCCTTTCCAATGACGCATCGAGTGAGGAATCGATAAGCCGCGTAAAGAGCGTTGTCCGTAACCATCGAAAGGGGGTATTGAGTCCTCCCCGCGTATATCTCCCCAGTAATCTCCTCCCAAAATGCAAACTCGTCGTAGCGGTGATCTCGCCCATGGAGTGTCATGCGACCATTGAAATCGAGGTAACCCTCAATCTCTCCCCCATCCATGCATACTCCACCCCATGAAAACGAAAGTATAACGTCTGATTGGTCGAGAGCTCGAAGGTGGTGTAAAACTCAAGCATCAACCGTTCGTAGGCCGGGGATCTCAATCGTGCCCAATGGATGCACTCTAGGTTCTTAATGTAGCCTACGAATCTCTCGGCGAAATGATTCCCTTCAACCTCCTGATCCATCCAATAGTCTATATCTATATAAACTGGACTTATGATCAATCGACCTAGCAAAGAATGGTAAAGGTCGGCTTCGTCTTCGTAAACTGGAAAAGGGGCCCCAATTTCGTGGGCTAAGTTACGACGTGGGGGTGACTCCATTTTAAATCAAACACAAGTGGTAACACAGGAGAAACGACGGAAAAAAGGATCAGAAAGGGTGCGAAAAAATAAAAGAAAAACTTTCGCTGCAGAAACCTAAGGGTTGGGGCAACCTTTAACCTTAATGGTTACTGCTAATGGTTGCTGCAACCGTTAGCTTTTCGTCGAACACCTTGTGCGCACAGGAAAAACGAACAACACTCAGCCCAGAAAATCAAACTCAACACAACCCAAACAATTCAATCTGCAATCCAATCGCACCAGCAGCCAAGAAATGAAAAAGATAAGCCGCACTTACCCCTGAAGATATGAGATCGAAATCAGCTTCGGGTGGAGTTCGCCGCCGTCAGAAATCGCCATCTCTTTCGGTGTTAAAATTATCTGGGTGCACGATTTATGGTAACGGTTGGATGCGACAGAAATTTGCTAAAGGTTGTTGGGGTGGTGTTAACGATTGGGCAGAGAAAATGAAAATTAGGGCGTGAAACCCTAAGGGTTGGATATATAAAACAAGTTCAGGCCGGGCTGTAAAAGTAGCTAACGGTTTCTCTTAACGGTTCGGGCAACCGTTAGCCACCAACCGTTAGCTGGGCAGGACTGTAAAAGTAGCTAACGGTTGCTCTTAACGGTTCGGGCAACCGTTAGCTGGGCAGGACTGTCGCGAGAGTTAAGTCGTTCGAAAAAAAATAAAACAGTTCAAAACACGAACAGCAGCAAATAAGTAAATATTATTAATAATTCGCGAGCCGTGAACAACGAAAATTAAATAAAGCGAAAACAAATACGAGAATTAAAGCAGAAAGCAAAATAAAATAGGATTAAAAATCCTAACGACTCGACTAGAATTGAAATTGCAACTACGGCTCGCTAGACTTAAGCAGGTTCTAAGGTTCAAGTGCTAGATCCATAAATCCGTTCTTCAAGTTCAGCAATCTTGTCGGAGACACCCTTCAGCTCTTGCTTCCAAATTTCTTGCTTTAGAATGAGGTTGCCACTTATCTCGCGGAGTCGACGAACCTCCTCCTCCTCATCCAACAAGCGCTGCCGGAGGTTATGCGCCTCACGCATGAGCTCTATTCCTTCACGGAAGAAAAATGTGCAATACTCTTGCTCCTTGGCTAATTTCTGCTTCGTTTCCTCGAGTTCTCTCTCCAAACCGTCAATATCGCCTTGCAAAGAAGCAATAGTTGTGAGAGAGTGTCGTAAGTTGGTAAACAAGGACTCCGCCTCTTTGCAAGCTTTGAATAGCACGGCTCGAAGGCTTCGCACGATGKYTGCAYGTAGACGATGAGCCATAGTTGAAGGAAAGGTGTCTACTASGGCAAAKGGTTTTKAAAGGTGCTTCAAGGAGTTGTGAAGTATTGAACCTAGGGGGACGTTTATTTATAGGTATTTGTGGCTTAAGGTTAAAGAATCCTGATTCCTCTTGTAATTAAAGATTTAAGGTAGCTTAATTATACTTACCCTTTTAGATATTAAAAGAAGGAAACCGAATATACTCAAAAATACGCCCAGGAATAAGCCAAATCGGGACTTACCTTATAATGATTTCCGAATTCTTACGCTGAAACCTTCCTTTTCTGCAAAATCTGGGCTGTTAACGGTTGGTCCTTACGGTTGGTGCTAACGGTTGGTGCAACCGTTAGCACTAATGGTTGGTGCAACCGTTAGGGGCAACCGTTAGCCGTACGCTGTTGTCAAAAATTTAAGAATTTAGAAAATTTCTGCACAATCTAACAGCGGATTAGCGCATATTTGCAATTTTCAAAACTTACGACAAACCAAAACAAAAAGAAAATAAAGGTAAGATAAAAGAGTACAKTGCGTAACAATTGTCGTGATACGAGAAATYGAAAATAAAAGCTGCCTCGTACGAGAAAAWWAACATGTCCGCAATAATTATATATTAGAACTTAATCGCGTACGATCATAAATAAAAACTTGYGATTTTGAAATAATTARTTAAAACTCGAACAAAAAGACCACACCCTCCCAAAAYAGAATTTAACTAAAATCAGCTAATCATCTCGCGATTTCTTCGAATTATTTGAACTCGAGCTCTYGGAGGATCCTTCGGGTTCGTTTGGTGGCATATGCTYCGGGAATTCGGGTAGATTAGCTCTGTAAATAATTTTTCTAAGCCTCTCGATCTCTTGTAGAAGGTTATGAACTCTTAGCTGTTCCGCTTTCCATAAGTCTTCACATYTATTGGCCTTCCAGTGAGATCTCAATTTTTAAAATTTGAGATCACGATTTTCCATCTTCAACTTCTTCAATTCTTCCTTTGCGTCCTCCAAACTCTTCATCATCTTATCATACTCGTCACGCTCGACAAATGCCTCCATGGTGTAGGCGAGAAAAAGAAAAGAGAGCTTGGAAGAAAGATTGTATATGGCTGAAGCTAAGAAGTGAATGARTTATGGGTTTCAAGGGGGTGTCAAATATATAGAGGCATGGTAGTCCTAATAGTAGGAATCCTAAAAACTCAGGACTAATCTATAAAGGTAAGAATTAAGAATTTTCCTTAATTAACTCAAGACTCCCTTATAAGAATTAAATCTAGACTCCTATGAATTGATATCGCCCAAAACCTCATCAAAAAGGAACTTACTTTCCTGGAAAAAGTTACCAAATAAAATCAGCTCCAATTTACGCGTCTGGGTTGCTAACGGTTAGGATAACCGTTAGCTCTAACCGTTAGTGATCAACCGTTAGTGTTCTGAATTTCTGTTCTAGCGGTGAATTGTGCAGCAACCATTAGGGCTAACGGTTAGGGTAACCGTTAGTAGTAACCGTTAGTTTCACTGTTTCAGCTTAAATTGAGAATTCTGCACACTAACACCCGATTAAACGCACACGACAATATTCATAACAAAAACATAAAGAAAGTAAAATAAAATAAATAAAAATAAAAGAAAAAGAAAAAGAAAAATTAAAAAATTAACTAACGCTTGGGTTGCCTCCCAAAAAGCGCAACTTTTTACGTCGCTTGCTCGACGCAGTTCCAGAGTTTACTTCTCGGTAGATGGCGGATCATGGAGTTCCACCACTTCACTAACCTTATTCAGCATCATCCCTTCACGGTAAAGCTTCACTCGATGGCCATTAACTTTGAAAGTTGTATCGTTCTTGTCATCGTAAAGAGTGACAGCTCCAAATTCGTTTATTTCCTTGATCATGAATGGCCCGCTCCACCTTGACTTCAACTTTCCTGGAAACAGTTTTAATCGTGAATTATAAAGTAAAGCTAACTTACCCACTTCCAAGTTTTTATCAACGATGTGGCGATCGTGACGCTTTTTCATGGCAAGTTTCTGTTTCCAAGAACAGTCGTACGCCTCATTTCGCATTTCTTCAAGATGAGTAAGTTCCCATTTCCGATATTCCCCAGCTTCTTTATGGTCCATATTGAGCTTTCGAATTGCCCAACTTGCTCTATGTTCCATTTCCACCGGCAAATGACATGCTTTCCCATAAACGAGTTGAAAAGGGGTCAAATCGAGCACTGTTTTGTAAGCAGTCCTGTACGCCCATAACGCATCCACCACTTTCGTGGCCCAATCCTTCCTATTCGGGCTAACTGTCTTCTCGAGAATGCTCTTCAATTGGCGGTTGCTAGTTTCAACTTGACTGGAAGTTTGAGGATGGTAGGGGGTAGCTATTTTGTGTCGTACGCCGTACTTGTTCATCAATCTTTCAAATGCTCTTTTACAAAAATGACTCCCTCCATCACTTATTATTGTTCTAGGGACTCCAAACCTGCTGAATATATTCTCTTTCAGGAATTTCAAAACGACGTCAGCATTAGCCTTGCGTGTTGGTATAGCTTCCACCCATTTGGACACATAGTCAACGCCCACCAGGATGTACTCAAAATCTCCGCTCTTTGGAAACGGTCCCATAAATTCAATTCCCCACACGTCGAAAATCTCGACTTCTTGATTTGGCGTGAGAGGCATCTCATCCCTCTTCCCTATATTCCCTGTTCTTTGGCAATCATCGCAGTTCCTGCAATAATCATAAACATCAGCGAACAGAGTTGGCCAATAAAAACCTGACAAAAGGATTTTAAACGTAGTCTTTTGTGCCCCAAAATGACCACCAAGATTGTGGCAAAATTGCAAAATGCTTGTCATCTCATCATCAGGGACACAACGCCTATTTAGTCCGTCCTTGCACCTCTTGAATACGAAGGGTTCATCCCAGAAATAACTCCTGCACTTATGCAAAAACCTTTTTCTCTCTTGGTAGTTCAAATTGTCAGGTATAATACCACAAGCAAGATAATTCACGATATCATCATACCAAGGAGTGATAGAAGCATTAAGAACATAAGCATTTTCATAAGGAAACAAATCGTCAATCATGCATTTCTCATTATTTTCAGTTACCATCCTAGACAAATGATCAACTACCACATTTTCACAACCACGTCTATCTTTAATTTCTACGTCAAACTCTTGCAATAATAAAATCCACCGAATCAAACGTGGTTTACTTTGTGGCTTAGCAAATAAATGGTGTAGAGCAGCATGATCAGTATGCATAATGACTTTAGCCCCTACAATGTAAGATCGAAATTTATCTAAAGAGAATACGACTGCTAACAATTCCTTCTCAGTAGTTGTGTAGTTGCGTTGAGCATCATTTAGCATATAACTTGCATAATAAATAACCCTAAGCAACTTCTCTACACGTTGTCCTAGAATAGGCCCTACTGCTTCGTTAGACGCATCACACATTATTTCAAATGCTAGAGTCCAATTAGGGGCAACGACAACCGGTGCAGACGTAAGTTTCTCCTTAAGGGTTTCAAATGCATTCATACAAATTTCATCAAACACAAATGGAGTATCTTGAGACAACAACTTACAAAGTGGGCGACTAATTTTTGAAAAATCTTGAATAAATCGCCTATAAAATCCAGCATGCCCAAGAAAACTCCGGACTCCCTTAATGTCACGAGGGGGRGGAAGAGTTTCAATAACGTCAATTTTTGCCTTATCTACCTCYAACCCTTTACTRGAAACAATRTKCCCTAGTACAGTACCRTTYTTGACCATAAAATGGGATTTCTCCCAACTTAATGTAAGACTCTTGTCAATGCAACGCTTTAAAACTTTAGACAAGTTAGCAAGACAACTTTCAAATGAATCACCAAAAATAGAAAAATCATCCATAAATACTTCCAGGAAGTCATCAATAAAATCAGTGAAGATGGAAAGCATACACCTTTGAAAGGTTGCTGGAGCATTGCACAGACCAAACGACATTCTCCGGAATGCAAAAGTGCCAAAGGGACACGTAAAGGTAATCTTGCTTTGATCTTCCGGGGATATGGCCACTTGATAGTAACCAGAAAGACCATCCAAGAAACAGTAAAATTCGTGTCCGGCCAGTTTGTCCAGCAGTTGGTCAATAAATGGCAATGGGAAGTGGTCCTTCCTTGTTGCCGTGTTCAACTTCCTATAATCGATGCACATTCGCCATCCCGTGGTCAGCCTGGTTGGGACGATTTCGCCTTTCTCATTTTCAGTTATGGTGATGCCGCCCTTTTTGGGTACTACATGAATCGGGCTCACCCATTCTCTATCGGAGACTACGTAAATGAGCCCTTCCTCTTTTAACTTAAAAATCTCTTTCTTGACCACTTCATATAATGTTGGCGTTAATCTTCGCTGACTGTCTCGTACTGGTCTCGCATCGGGTTCTAACTCAATTCGGTGCATGCAYGTAATGGGGCTTATCCCCWTGATGTCGCTGATGCTCCATCCTATTGCTTCTTTGTAAGTGCTCAGTACTGCAGTCAGTTCTCTTTCCTCATGCTCCGTTAATGCTGAGTAAATTATGACGGGTTTTGTTTCGTTGGGCTCGAGAAAAATGTACTTCAAATGGTTCGGAAATGGTTTTAGCTCTGCTTTCGGCTCAAGTGCAGGTGAGGAGTTTACTATTTCACATAACTCCTCATCAAAATCCTCAAACCCTTCATAGTCTTTCGTGATTTCGTTCAAGTCTATATCCAACATTTCTGCCACCCTGCTTAAAAAATCTGAGTCGTCCTCGACGCTTGATTCATCCAGCACGGTGATTCCCTTTAGTTCGTGAATGCAAGATGCTATTGGGTCAATAAATGAAAAATCTTCTTGCATCATTGGTGAAGGAGTGTTGTGGATATCTCTAATCGAGAATGTGACTGTCTCTCCCAAAACAGATAAGGTCATTCTCCCTTTGTGTACGTCAATCAGTGTATGGGAAGTGGACATAAATGGTCTGCCCAACAGAATGGTGTGCTCCGTGCCTTCCTTCGGAACTTCGCCTACATCGAGTATAACAAAGTCAACTGGAATTACCAATTCACCAACTTGTACCAAAACATCTTCAACTATGCCAAGTGGTTGTCGTATTGATCGGTCCGCCAACTGTAATCGCATCGTTGTTGGCCTCATAGTTCCAAGGTCAAATTCCTTATATAGCGAGTATGGCATTAAATTGATTCCGGCACCTAGGTCGAGCATTCCCCGTGCTGTTTGCCCGTTAGTTAAGGCTATAGTAATGCAAAAACTCCCAGGGTCTTTCTCTTTCTTCGGAAGTGGACCCTTGCATATGGCGCTCACCTCCTTGGTCAACTCAACTTTTTGTGCCGATTCCAATCGCCGCTCCCTTGCGGCCAATTCCTTGAAAAATTTCACGTAAGCGGGCATTGTTTTGATTACGTCCAAAAGAGGAAGATTAACGTTGAAGTTCTTCAGCAAATTGTAAAGCTCCATGAACTTTTTGTTCTCTTTAGCTGGGCGCAAACGACTCAGAAAAGGAACTTTGTCTCTTATAGGTGATGCCAACGGTTTTGGCTGCGGAGTCATAGACCTAGAGGAATCGTCATTTGTTACAGGCGTGGGTACTTGATTCGTGGACTTCCCTTTTAATGACCCAGGAATGTAAGGATTTGGTGACTTATGCATTTGGTCAACCGGTTTAGGGTTATCGTTCGTAGGTAGCCCCTCATTCGCGATGTCAGTGTCCTCTTCCTTCTCTTCTTCGACCCCATTATCTATCGCCTTCCCACTTCGTAAAATATGAACCGCGGAAGCCTGCTCAGGTTGGCTTGGTAACTTCCCTTTTTCATTGTCATGTTTGGCCATGAATGTCGCCATTTGACCCATCATATTTTCTAAGTTCCTCACGCTCTTAGATAGATTATCCAAGACCTCGCCTTGCTTATTCACTTGCGTGGTCAGATTTTTCAGTCCTTCCCTGTTCCTGATTGTCTCGGTGACTTGGTTTTGTTGCCAAATTAACAGCTGATCGTTCGGCTGTATAGGAGCAGGTGTCGGCCCTGCTGGTAGCGATTTGTTTGGTGGTGGCGGTGTTGGTTTAGTTTGTGCTGGGGCATAATGTGGGTTTTCAGGGCCCCATTTAAAGTAAGGAGAATTACGATTTGCGTTGAATTTGGGGTTTGTCGGAGCCCTGTGCTCATAGGTTGGAAGATCTATGTTGCGTAGTTGATCCTTAATGGTGTACGCTTCAGCGTCAGTATCTTCGTGATATCCCATTTTACATGACTCCACAGAATGCCCTTGCTCTCCACAATGGTTACATGCCTCTATGGTCTCGTTACTTGGCACCTCTGTTGCCTCATTAACTCTTATCTTTCTTGGTCGAGAGCTCGTTTGCCTCGACTTTTCGCTCATTCTTTCAAATAGTTTCTTGGCAGCTGTCGCTATCAAATCCCCAAAATCTCCTCCAGCAGCCACCTCTACGTTATTCTTATAAGAATCTAGAAGTCCCTCGTAGAAGAGTTGATTCACCATTCCCGGAGAGTTGCGATGATGGGGGCAAGCTTGTAATAAAGATTTGAAACGTTCCCACGCTTTGTGAAACAATTCACCATCTTGCTGGACAAAGTTGGCTATTTGTCTCCTTATGTGGCCCGTCGTCTGAGCTGAGTAGTATTGATTAATGAATTTGTCGCTCACCATGGGCCAGTCGACCAGAGATCTCGGTTCCAATGATAGTAGCCAAGACTTGGCTTTATCTTTCATGCAACTTKGAAAACACACCATTTGAAGGTCTTCGTGATGAAGCCCGRGGGACGGAATCCTACTAACTTCAGCATAGAACTCTTTAAGGAACGTCAGTGGGTCTTCGTTGGCAAGACCGTGAAATGTCGGGAGGTTGTTGATGATATGAGGTTTCAACTCGAAGTCTCTCGCAGTTCTACCCAACACAATTGCCGAACTATAGGGACCCACTTGAGGGGTCGTGAACTCCCTTTGTCTCGGTTTGCGTGCCTCCCGTTGGTATCTTAATTGGTTGTTTCGCCTCGCGTATTCTTCTCTCTCATGGTGCCCGTCATACGCAAGCCACTCATCGACCCGCTCGTCGCCATGGTACGATCTCTCAGAATATTCGTCCGGAACTTGGCGGTACCGATTATCCCCTCTTCTTTGGCCTTCATTATGATCTATTACGTTCCGTTGAACATTCTCCTCGTATGCTTGAGGCTGCACTGGTCCGTCGGGATGATTTGGTTCACTCCCGTACCCATTTCTTTGTTGCACGGGTGGACGCCTTGGTGACTGATCGTCCTCGTTGTTGTGGGCTTGGTTGTCTAGTCGCATCATCGTTCCCGGAACAGGATCACAAATAAAATCAGTCGTGGCCGACGATTCACTTGTGGATGAATGAGGTGGTCTCACTTGATTAGGACGATGAACGTTTGTCGATGAATGGTGCAAGGTCGAGCCTAAGTGATCTACGACCTTGCATGAACTCAACAACAAATCAAACGTATCGACTAGAGAAAATAATTATACAAATAAACGACTAAAATAAAAATAAAAATGAACAAACATATTTTTGAAAACCTTTGTATGTTCCTCGGCAACGGCGCCAAAATTTTGATTCAAGCTTTTTGGTTGCCTACTTATGAAAATGTGTCAAAAATTCAAAAGCTTGTCCGCAAGAGAACGGGGTCGTGCGTAGGTTGGCAAATTGACTCGAGTTGTCTCTCGAGGAACATACAATCGGAATCTTTAAATAGTTTTGTTCAGTTTCAAATAACACACACAAATGGGGGGGGGGGGGTTGATGAGATTTATTAACTACGAATTTAAATAGCAAATACTTAATTTAAAAAAGCTAAATTAACTAAACTTAAATTAATTAACTAATTAATAAATTAAACTAAACAATCAGAAACTAATGTAATAACTAAAAAGGAAATCAGATTCAGCAATTAGAAACTAAACATTCAAATAATAAATTGCTAACTGTTGCAACACCTAACTTTACGCTGCCTAGCCTAACTGTTACTGCTCACCCTAGCGCAATTTACTGTTCAACCCTTAGCGCTAACGGTTACTGCTAACTGTGGGTCCAACCCTTAGCAGTAACGGTTAACAGCAACGGTTAGCACTAACTGTTGGGCAGAACTGAAATGAATGGCATGCATAAACTAATCTCCAACCAACAGAATATTAAACTACCAACAATAAGCATATAAGACTGAAAATAAAACTAAGATTAATTAACTAAATGCGTTCAGCGAATCCAAACGAAGCAAAACAATACGAACATGAACAAACCAATATTCTAAAACTTGAAAACTAATGATTAAAACTAAGAAAACTAAGTGAAAGTTCAAAGTACTCGTTTAAGCTACTGGAAATCGAAAGATCTTCGGCTATTCCGAAGAGTGAACGCAGCGAACAGGACTCCAATCGATGAATCGGCGTCGAACGGCTTGAGAACTTGAAGTCGTCGATTCTTCGTCACCCCTTGATCGTCGCGTCTTATTGTTTGTTGTCCGTCTTGAAAACCCTCGGATTATCCTCTGAATTTTAGGGTTGGGAGGCGTACACGCAGACCTAGATGGTCGAAATTCGGATTAAGAGAGGTATTTATAGGGTTTTCTGTGATCTGGGCCGAAAAAACCTGTCTGCTGCATTCTGGGCCCCGCTAACGGTTGGTTGCTAACGGTTGGTTCAACCGTTAGTAGCAACCGTTAGCTTCTTTTCTGTCTTTCGGGCCTGTTACTAATGGTTAAGGCTAATGGTTGGTACTAACGGTTGGTATAACCGTTAGTGGCTAAGGGTTGGCTCAACCGTTAGTACTAAAGGTTGGTTCAACCGTTAGGAGTAAACCATTAACTCCACGAACTTGCTACTTTTCACCGGAAAGTTCGATCTTCACCTCTCGATCATTGTGATTTATCTCTAACGCGCTGAACACTCCCGGGTACTTAGCTGTAAAGTGAAAAACATCCAATAATCACTTATTTTGCATCAATTAGATCATAGCCAGTTGCGCCGACCTCCTCCGATGATTTGATCGACCATTTGGACGACGTGGATTTGGATGGACCGAATCCTCTCGAGACCGTACTGGACACCCCTCCTATTTATAATGAGTTGTGTTGACTTTCCAGAGGCATCCTTGTTTATATCATCGGTCGGAGGTAATTATTAGTGTTCTATAGTTTTATTAATATTTATATCGTTATGAATTGTAATCAACTTCTAAAAAATGTTTATTTTAATTTATATGTTTTTAGAGTACGAAGTAGCTCTTCAGATTTACCTGCGATTCTTAGATGGATCCACGAGGCTCGTGTGCACCCAGATGGATGGAGGTATGTAGACGTGCCCACCGGTTCGGCGAACCGGACGAACCGCCGGTTTGAACCGGCGGTCACCGGTTGCGGGAACTGTTGACCACGGTTCAAACCGGAACCACAACCGCAACCGCCGTTAAGGCGGGCCGGTTCTGGTTTCTCCATACCCCAAACCGTAAACCGGCGGTTCAAACCACCGGTTTAAAAAAAATATTCAGTGGATCGACTTCCCCTCAGCCGATCGACTGAGTCGTCAGCGAGCCGTTTGAAATCAACGGTCTTGATCTTGTGACCGTTGATGATCAACGATCGAGATCAAGTGTCCGTTGATTCAAGTCCAATTTCTTTTTAATTTTTCTTTTTGAATTTATTAAAAATCTTCTATTATAATTTTTTTATTTTAACTTCAAAATATATTTTATTTGACCAGTCGATCGACTAATTGACTAGTCCGATCGACTAGATTGGTCAGTGTCGATCGACTGGATTTTCAGTCGATTGACTGGTCAATCAGTTCGATCGACTGGTTCTCTCCAAATCGACTGGAGAACAGAGAGTTTGGGGAATTTTGGGGCAAAGCAGTCGATCGACTGACGCTTAGGTCGATCGACCTCTTCTCAGCCGATCGACTGAGTGAAAATTAAAAAAAAAAAACCGTGGAAAACCGTCCAAACCGGCCAAACCGAATCGGGGACCAAAACCGTGAACCGGCGGTTTGGCAAACCAGCACAAACCGTTCGGTTTCACGGTTCGGTTCCGGTTGGAGGTTTCCGCCGAAACCGAACCGGCGGTTCGAACCGCCTATACACGTCTAGAGGTATGTGCATATTTCTCAGTATCATCGTGACACGTCGTGGCCTTGGTTCCAGGTATTTACCTTAAATAAGCACTTAATTTATTGCATTACATATATTTACATTTGTGTAAATAATTACTTATTTTATATTGTCTTCAATATGCTTTCTTTTAGAGTTTATGTTATTAGGATCGAAGTCGATATACTGATAATGTTATGCGCCAAGCTTTTTACATGTCGATATCTTATGCTTGGTCTAACCGTATTAGCGAGTGGCGGCAGTTGTATGATTCCAAGGGAGTCATACCCGTTATTATCGGCGAGCAGACGTGAAAGGCTTGGCAGGAGGCATAGGCGAGGCCAGGGAAGGTTGAGAGATCATTGAGGGCTAGCAGGAACAGGATGAGCGAGGCAGGGGGTCCTGGTATTGGGATATCTAAGTATAGAGGCGGGTCTCGGGGGGAGAATCGCATACGGGATGCCATCGTAAGTTTTATATATATATATATATATATATATAATAAATTAATTGTTACGGCGTGAAGAGATGGGTAGGGAACCCACTGCGTATGAGCTTCTACTGAGTCTGGATCAGAATGGCGACGACTCATTTATGGACCCCAAATCTCAGCGGATAGCTGTAAGTTGATTTAATTTCTAAACTAAAATTAATTTATATATTAACTTATTTTTGTCATTATTATGCATTAAAATAATTAACGATTTTGATTTATCTAATCAAATGGAGGTTCAGACTACGTTGGAGAGCACGCGTGCTGCATCGCAGGAGTTTGGCATCACAGGAGTTTGGCACGGGATGCATCGCCAAGGAGTTCAATACATGCTCTAGCTCTACGTCATCCCAGTAGGTCGACCCTCGTCTGGATCATCTGCAGACGCAATTCGAGGAGGCTAAGATGAGGCATCAGGAGGAGTTACAGAGGTTGCACGATGCACAAGTGCAGTCTCAGGAGGATTTGCAGCGGATGCCCGAGACACAGGCGCAGGCACGCAGGCCCAGATGGACTTCGAGCAGTGACTCCAGCGATAGGTTGAGGAGCGTATTAATGTTGTGATAGCCGCGCTGGCAGCACGACCTCCTCCTCCTCCCCCTTCCCCTCATGCTGATTAGTTTATTCGATTATGAGGGGTTACATTATTATTGTAGAATTTATTTGATTCTGATTCATATTTTTATTTATTTAATTTACTTTGTATTTGAATTTTTTTAATATTTGTAAATAGGTGATTGAACAATAAAAAAAATAAAAATAGGTTCATTATTCCAATTAAAAAAAATATTAGGAAAAAAAATAAAAAATACATTTACGGACGGATATGAAAGTCATCGTTGAATTTGTAGATTTTTAAAAGTGTTGACGAATACATGTCCGTCAGTATAAAAATATTTTCGATGGATATTATATTCATCGGTATTAATAAATCAAAACAAAAATAATATATGATGTCGACGTGCTTAATATCCGTCGGCAAAACCAAAAAAAAAATAGGGATCCCCAACGGCAACTTACCGACAACAGCTTACGTTTGAAAGCCATCGACAAGTTGCCGACAGAGCGAGAAACCCGTCGGCAAGTTAAATTAACTACAAAAGTTTCACTGACGATCTAGATCCTTCAGTAATCCATCGGTAGGTGATTTGCTGACGGAGTGCCGACGAATATGGCCGTCGGTAATGCCGGGTTTTTTTTATAGTGAACTGCGTATGTTGATGGCAAAATAGAAGACATACTAACCACATCATGTGCTGATATTAAGAGAAAAATGATAAAATTATTGGGGATACGGTAATAAAATTGGGATAATATTATAGGATGATTTGAATCAACAGATCTATTACAATATCATGAAAACATGAAAAAAGATAAAAGTACATTAAAGTGTCGAGGCTAGCAAATTCTTTTCTTAAAAATTTTTATTCCTTCGTACGCGTGCTCACGGATATATGGCAATCAATCTCCAAAAATACAACGACGATAGTAGCGGAAGGGCTGTCAATCCTATCACCCTAGCAAATGAGTCCTGATCGGACAAATGAGCGAAACCCTAACTGGAAAATACATGATACGTGACGAAGGTAGAAAAATATGACGCTGATGATTTTCAAAGGTACTCATCATAGATATATTTTAGATATATGTTTTACACTATGTGGGGATTGATATTTATTGGCTTGAGGGAGTTCTTAAACAAGATAAGAAATCGCAGGAATTATGATTTTTAAAACAAGACAATCATTAACTTGGGGATCAAGGTTTAAAAACTTCCAAAAAAGGCTCATACTAATTAAAATTCAACAAATTAAATAGTTTGTGATCCAACACTTAAGGCCTAAATGTCCTGACCCTTTAATGATTCAAATCCCATAAACAATGAATATCATTCATATGTCGGACATTTACTCTTCAATTAGAAAATTTCACACCCTACTTACCATCCAAATGTTTACATTAACATATCCAAATATTCAAATTTGAGCATTGACTTTTCACTCATTCGAATATTTATTTGTGAAAGTAAATACACCACGATAATCTACTCAAAACGTAGAATATGAATTTAATAATCGTTTTCAAAACTAATGACCCATCTACATTTGGAATATTTGGCCAAAGTTAACATATATAACTTTTCCAAATTTACTTTCTCCAACAGTCCCCCACATGAGTGAAAATAATGCATGAATGCATGTGACTGAGTTGCTCAATTTCTGCTAAACATTATTACATCAGGCCACATAGCATGTGGCTTTGAACCCTCCTTAGTAAAGTATCATAGGATATACTCGTGGCCCGGTTGACAATGTCATTGAAATATTCCTCTTATGAGTATACCAAGATAATGATACCCACATAATAATATTTACATAATTTCTCAAGTTCTTAAAGATGTGCCCATTTTGGTCTTGGAACATCCTTGGGGTTCTTAAGTGTTCCGGTCGAGGCGGCCACTCCTCTGCAGTTAAATAGGTGGCCTTGTCTATTATATGTATCCTACAATACTCCACCTTAATATGTATAGATCATCATTAAAAGTTTTAGACTTAACCTCATCACATTCAGCAAACATATCACTTGGTTATGCTCCCTAGGTATGGGTTAGCTCAAGGTTAGATACCAAGCTTTTAGGACTGAAACAGTCTAAAGTTCAGTTGTTCCATTGAACCAAATTCTTGGGATCTCTAGTCATCATGGTTGGGTGTACACCAAAAATCATTCTTTAGTTGTGGATTTTACTCTTATTCCCTCTAACAATGTGTGAAATTGATCTCAGTTTAAACTCTTCATAAACAGATTCGCTATATTTTCCTTTGACTTTTTATAGTCAATAAAAATTATTTCTCTTGAGATCAATTTTCTAACGATGTTGTGTCTCCGATGAATATGTCGAGATTTACCTTATACATCTCATTGTGAGACTTTGCGATGGCAGCTTGGTTATCGCAATGTATCATAATCGATGATACTGTCAAGGAAATTTCAAAGTCACTTAGCTTCTTCACTAGTCTTATCCATAGCTATGAATTTAGATTCCATGGTGGATTGGGCTATACACATTTGCTTAGTAGACCTCCAAGATACAACATCACCACCTATGGTAAAAATATACCCGCTAGTAGAGTGTGAATTCTTAGATTTTGATATCCAGTTTGCATCACAGTGCCCTTCTAGTACTCTTGGATACCTCTTATAATGTATGCCATAACTCAGAATATACTTCAAGTATCACAATACTCTAGTTCACCCCTTCCAGTGATCATTGTTCGGATTACTAATGAATCTACTTGGCTTGTTCAATGAATATATTAGATCAGGTCTAGTGCAATTAATAATTGATGCGGACCAAAATGTGCATACGTAATATTATTTGATATTTGTGGTAAGCGATCTCATTTACTGGAGAGGGTGTTCCTCTGGGAGGTGAGCGAGCTGTGTGGTTTGTTGGAAAGGCGGCGCGAGCTGGTTTTGTAGAGTAGCGACCTCTTGTGGTTTTATTAAGTAGCGAGATGGTTTATGGAGCTCGATTATGGGCTTTATGAATATTAGGCACGAATGGGCTAATATGGATGGTAATGTGGGGGCTCGGCGGACTGTATGAAAAGAATTATAGGCCCAGGCCTATTCTATTAATTTAATGAGAGGTTTATTGTTTATGGGAACTTAGCATATTGGAGAAATCCTAATTCTAAGTCAGTTGTGGTATTTATGGAATTGTGGTAGGAGAAGGTAACCCTTACTTGGGGAGGACTTCTCTTGTATCTATAAAAGCAGTGCATACCTCTCATTATTTTCATAAGCTAATATTGACTTAAGCATCGGAGGGTCTTAACGGGTTGGGGGGTGGGACTCCTACCCGTTCGAGACGCTATTTTGCAGGACCAGCGAGGTCGCTAGGAGATTCGTGGAGGGCTTAGAAGGTCGCTGTGACGTATTTGAGATCTACTTCAGGTCGCTGATCTCTATCTTGAGGTTAGTACCCCCTTTATTTAGTAGTTCAACTTTTTGGACTCATCAAATTGGCGCCGTCTGTGGGAAAGAGGGACATCGAGTCCTTGAGCGAAAGACGTGAGGTACACAATTTTCGTAGGTCTAAAATCTGACTGCGCAATAAACTAACTTTTTGGACTTATCAAATTGGCGCCGTCTGTGGGAAAGAGGGACATCGAGTCCTTGAGCGAAAGACGTGAGGTACACAATTTTCGTAGGTCTAAAATCTGACTTAGCAATAAAATTTAAAAATCGTTTTCTAATATTTCAACCGTTGGATCGAGTTGAAATGTTTACAAAACCTCAAGGAACCTTTGAATTACATTTTGAATGGTGGAGATCGGATTTTGAGGTGTGAGAAAATATATACAAATTTTCGATCAAAACAGTTTTTATTTTCGGAAAATTCTGCGCAGTGTTTTCAAAATACGATTGTGAATTATATAACCGTTGGATCAACTCGAAAATTGGATATGTTAATCTAAACATTTGAATTACAATCTTAACGGTGGAGATTCTAATATATGTTCAAAAAAATTTTATAACGAATTTTAAACAAAGCTGATCCTGTTTCCAAAAACTGTTTGTCTAGTTTCTATTGACAATTAAGTTATGCGCAAGTTAATTGTTGGATGGAATTGAGTTTTGGATATAATATGTACGATATATAGTGGTTAAATATGAATAGTGGTGGAGATTAGGTTTTGAAGATTTTTGAACACAAATAAAGGTTGTGATGCTTGCGTTTTATTTATTGATCATATACTAACGGACTGAGTAAGGTCTATTCGTTGAGTTTGTATTAATGTTGGTTTTTGAGGATTAATTTATGTGTTGCTTGCACCTTAACCCGGGAATGGTCAATGCAAACAAACGCGATGAGGTCGCATGTTCAAATATTTGAGGTCAGTTTATTTTGGTGCTCGGAATCTAAGACGATGAGGTCGCCCTTCACAAGTCACGATAAGTTTTCTTTCTTATATTTACAAAATTGGTTATTGCACGCAAACTTCTAGCATGATTGGTACAGTGGATGGTCTTTATTGATTACTTATTAATTCGATTGCTTTTTGATCAATGGACACGTAATGGCTCTTGATTAAATGCGATGAATTAAACCAGGTCTAATAATTTATTTAGCGTGATTAGGGCGAATTTGTTCTGGTTATTTTCATGGGGCATACATTGGCCTAATAATAGTAATTATTTGATAAAGCCTTATAGATTTTTAGCCCAACAAGTTTGGTTGAATTACATGACATATACTTTCTTTACACTAATTACATCCTTAAAATGGGTCCTTTGTTAGCTTTATGTCTTAAAGTGGGTCCTTTGTTAGCTTTAAATTTTGTCAAAGTCAGATTTAAGGTGGTTGTATGATGGCGAATTTATTTCCAATGTTTGGGCTGGCATATGAAATCAATTGCTATGAGTTTGTTAATCTTTATTATTTGCCAAGCGTGGAATCATATGGATTTCAGTTAATTATAGAGAGGTCTGACAATGGTTTGAGTTGCTTAGAATCGTTACTTATATTTTTAATTTATAATTTGATGAAGTTGCCTCTGGGATGTGTTATCATATATTTGGTTAAATGAAATAAAGAGGGTGTTACTTATTTGTTTAATTCTACATATGTGCTGAGTGGTATTATCGATTGGAGAATGGATTATAAGGGGCTTGTTATTTATTTTTGATAGTATTATATGGAGGACGTATGATTAGATAATTTTGAAACATCTTTGTTTATTCCGAAAAAGATGCATGTATTAACATAAATCAGGGATCATATTTATGTGATATGCGTACGGCTTATTTAACGTGGTTTGTTCGGTTTAATGAATTAGTATGGAGATTATTGTCATGGTATATGGTTTGTGTTAATCTTGGTTTTCGAGGGTTGCCCTATGTGTCGCCTTGAGTTTAACTCGGGATCGACCAATTCAAACAAATGCGAGGTCGCGTGTCCAGATATTCAGAGATGATCCATTTTGTTGCTCAAAATATAAGGCGATGAGATCGAGGATCAATCAAACGCAGCAAAATCATCAAAATTAAAGATAAGTATTTATTTTATTTTAGATGTGTTTAAATGGGGATGATATCGTTTGGTTGATTGATGTGGTTGATTTACATGGGGATAGACTTATGGTTTATTTGATTTAGTAAAGATAAACGTATGGTTTATGTGATTATATAAAATACTAATTATTCATGGGGTTGGATAGATTTTGTTTCGAAATCCTTTTATGGCTTTGATAGAATGAATGGTGGGTTATTAATCATGCGTGGAGAGTGCTGATTGGATTTATTTTATGTGATTTTATTTTGTGGGGATATGCATGTGGGTTAATTTGCTACTAGTGTTCTTGTTGAAAGTGGAAGATGGATTCATGTGGTTTAACACTTGATTAGGGAGTACTTATTTGATTTTATATGGTTATGATAGGCGAGAAATTGTGCTTTAATTAATGGTTTAATCTCTATGTTTTTATGTGCTTAATATTCTCATATATGTTTATTTCGTGCGAGAGGATGTTTTTGAGAAGGAGGAGACCAATGATCTTCCGTATGTGGTGATAGACGAGACCATCTTAGCAAAATTCTATGTGAAGCCACCACAAAGTCGTAAAGATCCGGTTAAGCATCCAACGTCGAAACGGATGCGAATTATGGAGGATGAGGTCGTTGGCACTCCGTGCACTTTGAGACCTCCACCGAAACCCCCATGGAGTTGAGGGGTACCACGTCGAGCCGACGACGTTAAGAAAAGGCGCTTGTTGGGAGGCAACCCAATGTTTACATTATTTTATTTTCAATTTTATTTTTATTTTTGCAGTTGAAGGGATACTAAAGCTTGGTTAGTTTGGATGATTGGGCATATTTTCGAAAAAGATCGTTTGGAACCGAGACCCCCTCGACGTTTACCCGGTGATTTCTTTTTCCCTACTCTTCCCTAATAATATTTGTGATGTGCTTGTTCTTGTTTTATGTTCGCTTGAGGACAAGCTAAAGTTTAAGTTTGGGGGAGTGGGTTATTTGAGGATTATTGTGCTAAAAAATTGATAAATTTTGAAATTTTTGTATAATTTCCGGGAATTGAATTAAAATGTTAAAAGTACTTGCTTGAATTGCTTTGATGAATTATGTTTCGGTTAAATTCTTTAGTCAGTCATTTGATTTAGAGGTCAAGGGTACGCATGTTAGTGCTTTTGTGATTCATTTGTGGGGCGTCAATTCTAGATTATTGCGTTGTTGATATGTACTTGTGGTTGCCGTACTTAATATGAGTTTGTGTGGGCCTTGAAGTTGGCGGTTGTGTGATAATATCTCGTTAGTAGAAACAGAAGTCAAATAAAGTCCGGTTGGGGTATACCGGCATGGTGAAAGTAGAAAATTGAAAAATCAAAAAGAATTGAGGTGCCGAAACAGCTGCCTATCCTATGTATCAAGTGCAATTCGCTTACAAATTCCAAAGAGCGAAATCCAACGAAGATGCTAGTAGCTCAACAAATTCATGCACGTGCTCAAGTGGCGCATCCAACTATCAAATTCTCAAACATGGCGGAGGTGAACTAAACAAATCAAATACCAAATCAAGACGATCCTCCTATCCAGCGCCTTAATCATCATTATGAAGTCAAGAACGGTAGTGCGGAGCTGCGGGCCTCAATTGAAAAAAATAAAAAAATAAATAAATGGGAGAGGACGAGATATTTGATCGTAACCAACGATGGATAGAGTCAAACCATCGAGTAGCGAGGGGGCACCATAGTACATTGATGTGACGTATATGAAAAGGGATTGCCTAACTGCTGGGATCACTTGAGGTCAATACATGAAACGCTTGCGATTTCTAGAAATATGATGGTGACTAGAGTCCGGATAAGTTCACTTGGCCAATTTGAGTGAGTTACTTATTTTATGTTTGTCCTATGCTTTAATTCTACATGTTGCTTGAGGACAAGCAAGGTTTAAGTTTGGGGGAATTGCAAGAAATAGGATTTCTATATAAACTCGACCCAAACTCGTCAAAAACAGACTTTGACACAATCCTAGGGTTCCAAGGCTTGAAGAGGGGACCCCAAATCACCCAATAAACAAGAGCTTGAAGATCCAAAGACCAACAATCCAAGATCTAAGCTTTCTTATCTCTTCCCTATCTTAGAACAATGTTTTATTTCTTTATTTTCCTGTTATTCTATGAACTCCATGAGTGAATAGATTGTTTTATCTAGTTCTAGGGATGTTGAAACCCTCGTGAAACTATGTTTAATTGATTTATGCAATATTATCTTTCGTTCTTCATATGCGATTGTTTGTGTTATCTTGTTTACATATCATGATTGCTAAATTCATGACATGATTGCTTGATTCTTAATTTGGATTGATCACCTAGATTAGGGATTTGGTTATCAATTGCTAGAAAGAGAACTGCTTCCCGTGTAATTGTCGTAGTTTCGATTTCTCTGAAGCAACTAATGGTCTTGTATCATTAGGGGTAACACAACATAGGTTGAATAAACCGAGCTTATGCGTTTATTGCTTAGATTAACCTATTTGCCTAGATATTAATGTTGTTGTTGGGTTGAATCTAGAGAGCTTATTCTAGGTTATTCAATAATTAGAATCAATTAAAGAGCTTATTTTAATTGAGTAAAACGGTAAGGGCAAATTCGAGTAGCAGGGCTTATTGCTACTTAGGGTTTTTAGTCGCATATGATGAATGGATTATGATATTTTGATTGGTTAAATAAGTGGAACGAGGGTGGAAACGAAACTAGGACTGGGAGCTTAATTTATTTGTTTCGTTATTTAAATTCTTTAGTTATTTATTTTGTTCTCTTAGATTAGTTTACAATTCTCACCCCGTTTATTTATTTAAGTAAAATACGAATCATTACAATTTAACCACACTCCTCGTGGGATCGACCCTTACTTATCGCTAGTACTAGTTAGTAGAGGAAAGTCGAGGACTTTATAAATATTATTTTTGACGCTTCAACGACGGGCGGTCAAATTTTAGCGCCGTTGCCGGGGAGTGACGCGTTTAAATTGTGATTTGACGTATTTTAATATTTTAGTATTTTTAATTTTAATTTTAGTTTTTTTTTCTTTATTTCCATTAATATTTGTTTTTAGATCTTGTGACTATGGAAGAAGGTAGAGAACGCACGTTGAAGGATCTAGCAAATCCGGATCTTCCGCAATAACTATGCATCACGTTTCCAACCTTGGAGGATGCTAAATTCGAATTGAGATCTGGATTAATCTATCATTTGCCGGCGTTCCATGGAATGGATGGCGAAGACCCGTACAAGCATTTGAAGGAATTTCATGTTATATGCATGAGCATGAAGCCCGTCGGAGTAACTGACGAACAAATTAAATTACGGGCGTTTCCATTTTCATTGAAGGGTCTAGCCAAAGATTGGCTTTATTACTTACCTCCTAGATCCATCACCACGTGGATGGAGTTAGAGAGGGTATTTTTGCCGAGATATTTTCCCGCTTCACGAGTGGCGAGCTTGCGTAAGGATATTTGTGCAGCGAGGCAGTTACCCGGGGAGATATTGCATGAGTATTGGGAGTGTTTCAAGAGACTCGTCGCTAGTTGCCCTCAACATCAAATGGGCGAGGAGTTATTAATACAATACTTTTATGAAGGTCTCTGTCTCACTGATAGAGACATGATCGATGCGGCAAGCAGAGGCTCACTCATGGATAGGACACCGACGGCGGCAAGGGAGTTGATCTCGAACATGGCGGCCAACTCTCAGCAATTCGGCTACCGTGATAATTCATTGAGGTTGGTAAATGAAGTAGACACTGGTTCGTTGCAAGCTCAGTTGGATGAGTTGAGGTCCACTATCGTTAAGAGGGCTACGGTTTGACCATGTAGATTTTGTCATACATTTGATCATGTCACCGATGATTGCCCAATGCTACGAGCCATTCGTGAAACGAACGCCTATGGAGTGAGGCCTAGACGATGTCAAGAGGAGAACTACGATCCTTACGAGCCAAGGTGGGGGGACCCTCCAAATTTTCAAAGGGGACAAAATTTTTCGAGACAATATGATGACCATCCCCAAGCACAAGAACCGTCCCCAGCCCTCATAAAGATGATGGAGGCCATGATTACAAACACCAAGAAGCTCGAAGCTCAATTGAGTAAAATGGCGGATCATATAAGCCAACTGGATAAACGATTGTCTTCTCAAACTGAGAAACGCATGGAGAATGTGAATGCCATCTTGCTGCACGATGTGGGGAAAATCAATGATGCGAAGGACCCGACATTTGAATTGGAGGACGAATACGAGCTGGAGGAAGAAGAAACGAGGCGGACACATGTTGATCATGATCTGCCTGCGTTTCCAAATGATGTTCCTTATTCTATCGTTTCTCCTAGCAAGGTCAACGCCGAACCAAAGCCAGTGCCACCATGGACCGTGTGTCAAGTGATGAAGGATGAAGAAGAGACTTGCGTGCGAGATGATGTTTTTGAGAAGGAGGAGACCAATGATCTTCCGTATGTTGTGATAGACAAGACCATCTTAGCAAAATTCTATGAGAAGCCACCACGAAGTCGTAAGGATCCGGTTAAGCATCCAACGTTGAAATGGATGCGAATTATGGAGGATGAGGTCATTGGCACTCCGTGTACTTTGAGACCTCCACTGAAACCCCCATGGAATTGAGGGGTACCACGTCGAGCCGACGACGTTAAGAAAAGGCGCTTGTTGGGAGGCAACCCAATGTTTACATTATTTCTATTTTGATTTTTATTTTTACAGTTGAAGGGATACAAAGCTTGGTTGATTTAGATGATTGGGCATATTTTTGAAAAAGATCGTCTGGAACCGAGACGCCCTCAATGTTTACCCCGGTGATTTCTTTTCCCTTACTCTTCCCTTATGATTTATTATTTGCTTGTTCTTGCTTTAAGCTTGAGGACAAGCTAAAGTTTAAGTTTGGGGGAGTGGGTTATTATTGAGGATATTGTGCTAAAAAATGATTAATTTTGGAAATTTTGTGATATTTCTGGGGAATTGAACTAAGAATGTTAAAAAGTACTTGCTTGAATTGCTTTGATGAATTATGTTTCGGTTAAAGTCTTTAGTCGTCATTTGATTTAGAGGTCAAGGGTACGCATGTTAGTGCTTTTGTGATTCATTTGTGGGGCGTCAATTCTAGATTATTGCGTTGTTGATATATACTTGTGGTTGCCGTACTTAATATGAGTTTGTGTGGGGCCTTGAAGTTGGCGATTGCGTGATGATATCTCGTTAGTAGAAACAGAAGTCAAATAAAGTCCGGTTGGGGTATACCGGCATGGTGAAAGTAGAAAATTGAAAAATCAAAAAGAATTGAGGTGCCGAAACAGCTGCCTATCCGTATTTATCAAGTGCATTCGCTTACAAATTCCAAAGAGCGAAGTCCAACGAAGATGCTAGTAGCTCAACAATTCATGCACGTGCTCAAAAGGCGCATCACACTATCAAATTCTCAAAACATGGCGGAGGTGAACTAAACAAATCAAATAACCAAATCAAGACGATCCTCCTATCCAGAACCTTATCATTATTATGAAGTCAAGGACGGTAGTGCGGAGCTGCAAGCCTCAATTGAAAAAATAAAAAAAATAAATAAATGGGAGAGGACGAGATATTTGATCGTAACCAACGATGGAGAGAATCAAACCATCGAGTAGCGAGGGGGCACCATAGTACATTGATGTGATGTATATGAAAAGGGATTGCCTAACTGCTGGGATTACTTAGGTCAATACATGAAACGCTTGTGATTTCTAAAAATATGATGGTGACTAGAGTCTGGATAAGTTCATTTAGCCAATTTGAGTGAGTTACTAATTGTATGTTTGTCCTGTACTTTAATCTAATGTTGCTTGAGGACAAGCAAGGTTTAAGTTTGGGGGATTTGATAGGCGAGAAATTGTGCTTTAATTAATGGTTTAATCTCTATGTTTTTATGTGCTTGATATTCTCATATATGTTTATTTCTCGCGTATTTACTATTAGGAATGGAGGAGCACCAATTGTATATTTCTTCTCTATTTTGCAGTATTTGGTGCTATAATAAGTGAATGAGGTTTTACAAGAAGTTGAGAGACAAGGATTGACGAATCGACAAGAGAAAAATCAAGAATCAGGATGCAGCGTCGATGGCTCGCGTCGATGCCGAGGATGGCTCGCGTCAGTCGACGCGATGTGTGGTGTTGCGCTGACTGTGCGCGCGTCGATCGACGCTGGGTCGATGCCATGTCGACGGGAAGCTGCTGAAGCGTCGATTGAAAATCCGTCAGTCGACGCAATGTCGACGCTCACTTCTGAAGCGTCGATTGGAAGGGCGTCAGTCGATGCAATGTCGACGCTCATGCTCTGAAGCATCGACTGGGAGCGCGTTAGTCGACGCCCATGCAGGACGACGCTGGCGGGTGATGCGCGTCGACGCCGAGGGCTGGTTCGCGTCAGTCGACGCTCCGTCGATGCCGACTCAGCAGAATTATTTTAGGGAGAACCATGGGCGGCAAGAAATAGGAATTCTATATAAACTTGACCCAAACTCGTCAAAAAGGGATTTTGACACAATCCTAGGGTTCCAAGGCTTGAAGAGGGGATCCCAAATCACTCAATAAACAAGAGYTTGAAGATCCAAGACCAACAATCCAAGATCTAAGCTTTCTTATCTCTTCCCTATCTTAGAACAATGTTTTATTTCTTTATTCTCCTGTTATTCTATGAACTCCATGAGTGATTAGATTRTTTTATCTAGTTCTARGGATGTTGAAACCCTCGTGAAACTATGTTTAATTAATTTATGCAATATTGTCTTTTGTTCTTCATATGCGGTTGCTTGTGTTATCTTGTTTACATATCATGTTTGCTAAATTCATGACATGATTGCTTGATTCTTAATTTGGATTGGCCACCTAGATTAGGGATYTGGTTATCAATTGCTAGAAAGAGAACTGCTTCCCGTRTAATTGTCGTAGTTTCGATTTCTCTGAAGCAACTAATGGTCTSGTATCATTAGGGGTAAMACMACATAGGTTGAATAAACCGAGCTTATGCGTTTATTGMTTAGATTAACCTATTTGCCTAGATAYTAATGYTGTTGTTGGGTTGAATCTAGAGAGCTTATTCTAGGTTATTCAATAATTAGAATCAATTAAAGAGCTTATTTTAATTGAGTAAAMGGTAAGGGCAAATTCGAGTAGCAGRGCTTATTGCTACTTAGGGTWTTTAGTCRCATATGATGAATGGATTATGAKATTKTGATTKRTTAAATAAGTGGAACGAGGGTGGAAACGRAACTAGGACTGRGAGCTTAATTTATTTGTTTCGTTATTTAAATTCTTTAGTTATTTATTTTGTTCTCTTAGATTAGTTTACAATTCTCACCCCGTTTATTTATTTAAGTAAAATACGAATCATCACAATTTAACCACACTCCTCGTGGGATCGACCCTTACTTATCGCTACTACTAGTTAGTAGAGGAAAGTCGAGGACTTTATAAATATTATTTTTGACGCTTCAACGACGAGCGGTCAGGTTACAAGGATATGCTTATGTTTTTAGAGATAAGCAAGATGAGTTTTGACTATAGATTAAATTTTTATCAACTCCCAAGGTACTTGAATGGATAGGATCACGAAAACACACTAAGAATTACTTATTCTTGCACATTCCCGTATGAAATTACTGAACTGCCACACTTCAGTAAAATAGTCATAACTCACTGTTGGATTATCCGTTTTGAGATTCGGTTTTTGGCGTTGGAAACTAGACTCGTAGGGCTTTCCAGTGGTATATATTATGGTCTTTAATTTATTTCCAATAAAAGCAGTTTAATCTTCAAAGTTGGTGTATGTGTGCTGAAAATTCTTGTGTCAGTTTTGTTTGATCCTATATGGTTTGATGGGGATATGATATTTGTGGTTGTGGGAAAGGAAAATATTTGATTTGAAAAAATGTTTGATTAACATATTATTGGCGCGAGTATAGTAAGGTCAAGATATACGAATGATATTTTCTATGATTATGCTAACGGATTCTGGTGCAGGGCCTGTTTAGTTCGTATTAATTTAGGGTTAATTTGTGGGTTGTCCGACATGTAACTCGGAGATGAGTTCACCAATATGAAGAGATCGCCCATATTCAAGATCATGTACCAGGCCGGTTAATGAGGTGGATGGGCCTGGAGGCATTCAAAGGAAAAGATAAGTTTTCTATTATTTGGTTCGGTGGATGTATCTGTTTTATATGTTAGCCTGTTTGTTTGGTTGTATGGATTCGATCGTATGCGTGTAATATTTAGGTCCTTTCGGTGTCACGTAATTAATTATGAGTTCGGATGAGGTTTAAAATTTATAATTAGTAGGATAATTATGCTTGGAGCTTTTAATGGGTTTTAGTGCTTGGATATATTTGGGTTAATGTGTTTCTAATGTTTTTGTTGAAGGGGAGGCTTATATACTTGAGGATACGAGTGGAAAAGTCTTGCCTCGAAGCTGGAATGTGTGTCACTTAAAAAAATACTATGCGTAAAGATATTTTATGTTTAGTTTCGACGGTAGGCGACTGTGTGGAGTTGTGCGGATCGGGAATGGGTAACGCCAATATCTTTTGGGACCGAAAGGTACTATTCCCAATCTAGCGAGTTTATGGTTCGGCTGGCATAACTATAAAGCCTGTGTCGCGAGCCAGCGGCCTGTGTGTAAAGCCTGTGTGGCGAGTTTGTGGTTCAGATGGCATAACTATAAAGCCTGTGTGGCGAGCCAGCGGCCTGTGTGTAAAGCATGTGTGGCCGAGTTTGTGGTTTCGGCTGGCATTACTATAAAGCCCTGTGTGGCGAGCCAGCGGCCTGTGTGGGCGAGTTTGTGGTTCAGCTGGGCATAACTATAAAGCCTGTGTGGCGAGCCAGCGGCCTGTGTGTAAAGCCTGTGTGGCAAGTTTGTGGTTCGGCTGGCATATCTATAAAGCCTGTGTGGCGAGCCAGCGGCCTGTGTATGAAGCCTGTGGAATTTTGTGTGGCATGTTTATTCATAGGTTGTAACATAATAATGTTTTTGTGTTCTGTGTTGTTCTTCGTGGTCGAGTAAATGTTTGTGTTGTTACGGCGGGAGAAGCTATCTCTTGGCCGGAGTGTGCTTCTCCCGCATAAAGTTTGTGTTTTGAGAAATATAATAAATGAAGTCTCTATAGTTGAATGGTTGAGATATTTACATGTTTTGATTGAGTAATTGTTTTGTGCGAGCTAATATGTTTTATGTGCGAGCTGATTTTAGCTCTATTGGATTGTGTATAAGTCATGGTTTGACTATCCTTTCGAATCTCATGGTCTTATGAGAGTATGAAGTATGAGTGTGATTAATTACGAATTTGTGCAACATATGTGCGAGTCAAGTATATTTGGCTAATATGGGTTAGCAAGTTTATTTGGTTGATTCGAGTTTATTTGGTTTAGTTTATATGGATTGCTTGATTGATTTGGTTTGGTTTGATTATTTGGTTAACATATGGGGGACTTGCTTGTTTATTTGGCATATACTTTAACATGTTTGAAATACTTGATTGCATTAGCTTAGGAGACTGAGTGGGTTTCTTGGTCATATACCAACCTATATCAGTTTGGTGATTGTTTTTGTGGAATGGGCTGACGCTTTTAGGTCAGCGATGATTTTTGGGTGCAATGGTTTTCTGACCGACCTATTTTAGGTCGATGATATCTTTATGATTTATGGTTTTATGGGTTTCTGTGCCTTTATGGTTAATGCAATCTTGGGCCTTGATGGGCTATTATGGATTATGATGTGGGGTCTTGGCGAGCTAATGAAATGGTTATTATAAGGCGATGCTTAAGTAATGGTTATGGTTTGTAGGATGGAATGAATTTTTGATCGACCTATTTTAGGTCGAGTAAATGACTTATGGTGTTCTTAATTTTCATAAGCATATGATTGTATTTTCTTGTATTATTGTGCTCGGTTATAACTTCAGGCTGGAAGGCTGTATGGTTTTAGGTCGTCAGGTATGGGTCTGGGGACTCGTAAGTATGTCTTCTTGAACGATGAGCGAGCTCAGCGAGCTGATCTTTTGGAGGTCGCGGTTTTATGTGGTAAATTCTTATGGGATGGTTGATGTTATAGCCGGTATGTTGAGTTGTGTTATTCTAATTTGGTTTGGTAAGATGACAGAGTGAGTTATGTGTGTTTATGCTTTATTTGTTTATGATTGCATTTTGAAATTATTGAGTCCGAATGTGATTTTAAGTCGGTCAATAAAGTTGTGTGGTTTAGGCCATCATATATACAGTTGGGGACTTGGTCTGGGGACTTGCAGGTCGTTCCTCGTGAGGTGATCATGCTATCTTAAAAAGAAGCGAGTTCGGTAAGCTGAATTTTTGCAGGTCGTAAGTATACTTGCCAATTCACAGTTGGATAATTAGTATTATGGCTCGGTTTGTAGGATTGTGTGACCCTGAAATATGGTTTGATAAGGTGGAATGGTGATTTACTTATGTGTTTTTATTTTATGGATTATTTTTTAAGTGGTTGTGCTCTTGTGATTCTGTTTTTACATGTCCTACCTGATTTCATACCTCAATCAGCTAGAACATGGGGGACTAGCTGATGCGGACCAAAATGTGCATATGTAATATTATTTGATATTTGTGGTAAACGACCTCATTTCCTGGAGAGGGTGTTCCTCTGGGAGGTGAGCGAGCTGTGTGGTTTGTTGGAAAGGCGGCGCGAGCTGGTTTTATAGAGTAGCGACCTCTTGTGGTTTTATTAAGTAGCGAGCTGGTTTATGGAGCTCGATTATGGGCTTTATGAATATTAGGCACGAATGGGCTAATATGGATGGTAATGTGGGGGCTCGGTGGACTGTATGAAAAGAAATATATGCCCAGGCCTATTCTATTAATTTAATGAGAGGTTTATTGTTTATGGGAACTTAGCATATGGAGGAATCCTAATTCTAAGTCAGTTGTGGTATTTATGGAATTGTCGTAGGAGAAGGTAACCCTTACTTGGGGAGAACTTCTCTTGTATCTATAAAAAGGGTGCATACCTCTCATTATTTTCATAAGCTAATATTGACTTAAGCATCGGAGGGTCTTAACGGGTTGGGGGGTGGGACTCCTACCCGTTCGAGACGTTGTTTTGCCGGACCAGCGAGGTCGCTAGGAGATTCGTGGAGGGCTTAGCAGGTCGTTGTGACGTATTTGAGATCTATTTCAGGTCGCTGATCTCTATCTTGAGGTTAGTACCCCCTTTATTTGGTAGTTCAACTTTTTGGACTCATCTATAATGTACATGAGACTCCCAATGATCCTAGCATATTCTAGTAGATCCACCGGATCACCTTTATTCTTCACTAAATGAAAGTTACCATCAAAGGGTGTCTTAACTAATTCATCATCAAATGCATTAAACCTTTTCTCATATAATTGCAGTGCTTTTTTACTACACTAACAATACTTTTTCTGTTGAACCAGTAATACACTAAGAGTGCTTTTCTTATGTAATTGCAGTGCTTTTTTTAATACACTAACAATGTTTTTACTATTGAATCACTAATACACTAAGAGTTTTTTTTCTTATGTAATTATAGTGCTTTTTTACTACATTAACAGTGCTTTTCTTATATAATTTTATTTTTTTTACAATAGCAATACTTTTTCAATAAACCAATAATACTCTCTAACAAAGTCACCTATTAAGATTGATAATATAGAAACAAAAACACACATAAAATAGATTGTACGTTACTAATAAATAAATTAATAGAAACACGACAAAATAGCATAAAATAATAATAATAATAATAATAATAATAATAATAATAATAATAATAATAATAATAATAATAATAATAATAATAATAATAATAATAATAATAATAATAATATCCAAATACATATAAGAAAGCACTGTTAAGAATTGAAAGTACAAGAAGCTGCTATCAATTTACATTATGAAACTCCCAACGAAAACAACTAGTGTTGAACTAATTATTCACAATAATAAACCAAACATGAAGCATACCTAGCCCCGACCACTTCTCCGACCTGTCTCGACAACCCCAACCTACCTATCATAGCCAATTCTCTACCACCAGCAACCTAATTTCATCAATCGACAACCAACGTCTATGATTCCTCACTCGCTGCCTCCAACAAACAATTACTACATGTCCATGATGGAAACCTACCTGAACCAGAATTGCCTTGATAAACAATTCAAATCCGACCTCCCATGGCTCATAATTCTAATGTTTCAAATTGATATGTAAATCGACACCCCCACCCTGAATCCTTCAACGATGTTGATTCACGTCACAGATCTCGTGGGTTGTAGATGGATATAAAAATAAAAGGAAAGTTGAGAGATGATAGGGCGGAGCGATGGCACGATGGAGTGTGTTGGTTCCGACGATGACACAGTGGATAGGGTTTTCTTTTTCTTCATTGTTATTGTTGTGCGGGAGAGGTTGAGAACGTAGAGGGCAAGAGAAAGAGGGGCGGTTCTTGTTGTGCGGGAAGATTTGAGATAGAAAAGGGACGAGAAAAAGGGGAAATAGTCTTGGTAAGGATCTTAGGAATTATATAAAATGGAAAAATGACAAAGACACCCTATAACCTAATTACAATAAAAATTCTAATAAAAAGAGTTTAATGTCATCCATCCAAGTCATCCATTCTAATGATCCTGAATAAGCCTTAGGTTCCCAAAATAAGAACATGGTTCTCATTTGACCTATTCCTCTCTCTCTCTCTCTCTCTCTCTCTCTATCTATCTATCTATCTATCTATCTATATATATATATATATATATATATATATATATATATATATATATATATATATATATATATATAATTTGTGAATGATATATACATGTTGTGATTAGTTAGTGTATATGTTGGTGATGACGTGGTGTACGGCGTCGGTCGGGAGGTTTTGTCCCTCCCTTAATGGATTTTTTTAAACTGATGGTGGTTTTGAAATGACGTGATGATCGGTACGTGAATGTTGTGTTTATTATATATATATATATATATATATATATATATTTGTGTGTGTGTGTGTGTTTGTGTGTGTGTGTGTACTATGACTTATGAATAATATATACATGTTGTGATTGGTTGGTGTATACATCGGTGATGACGTGGTGTATAATGCTGATCGGGAGGTTTTGTTCCTCCTATAAAATGCATGATCATTGATTATCGATGGACCAATTATATTCATTCTTTATACACTTAAACACTTTGCCTTAAATCCATATGGGATTTAGTATCAAATAGAGAGTTTTATACTAAGTCCTGAATTGTCCACTTACTTGGACATTTTGAGAACGTGATTGTAATATGGCTTATCAAATGTGTGTGTTTTGTTGATTTAAAATTCTCAATTTTAGTAACTCTCTTTCTTTTTCTTGTTGCACTGCAATATATGTGTACTTAGAGAACTAAAGGGAAATACTGCTGAAATTTTAGGCCAAAAAAATTCATATATTAAGACGTATTACTAAATGTCGCGTTTTCGAATGAGTTAGGACCCTTACCAATAATTCAATTGTTATGTATATAGACACCCACATATTGCCTGTTTATCAATAACTCAATTACTTAAATAACAATCGGGTAATTGTAAGATGATTTCTGATCGTAGTTAGATGTACAAATAAATTGCCAACGGCTTCTTATCCCCAAAATTCGTGGATGGAGTTGAGAGTTTCATTGAAATTTATCGAACACATTCCATGCTTAAGGACGGAAAGATGTTGAAGTGTCCTTGTAATCATAATAGAAGTAGGAATCATATGTTTCTCGACATCAACGAGATCAGATATCACCTAGTTAGATATGGATTCGAACTGGATTACTCTATCTGGACTTATCATGGAGAAAGACATCTAGCCACTACCCGTCATCATCACGATCTTCACGTTGAAGAACCCTCTTACATATCTCCTGAAAAGTCATCAAACACGTAAATCAATATGATTCAAGATGCATCTGGTCTACATTTTGACATGACAAGCGATATGGAAGAGTCACCGAACCCCGAGGCCCAAAAGTTTTATGACATATTGAAAGCTAAAAATCAACCGTTGTATCCTTGGCGCTAGGGATATTCTTGAAAGTATAAATGTCCTAGAGACAATTAGATTTAAAGACATTATGCTTGATCATATTTATTATATATATCGTTATATATATGGAAATGCATTTATTGAATTATTATTTTGATTGTCTGTGATTATTCATATAAATGTTCCTGTAAAGTTAATGTTGACATTGATATGGTGAGATGTCAATGATAGAATGTTAGTCTTAAAATGGCCCCGACTAATGATTATTAAGATTATGATATTGATAATATAATATATGTCGGCATGTGGTCTGCATCACATTCTTAGAGAATGCAGTTAGTCTCACGACTGCGAATAATAGTTATTCGTGATGGACACATGGATACTTTAGAGAGTATTGGTAAACCCTACTGATAAGTTATTTATTGTATGTCTATAAACTTATCAGTGTATAAAGCGTGTGAAAATCCTTTGACTTGAGGTCAATACGCACCTTGTATACTGAGTGATGTACTTTGACCATGACCAATGCTTACACTCCTTTTCGGGGTAGATATGGCTTGTGTTGGGTACATCATGATGTAAATGAAGGTAGTAGTTGAGTCAAGAAAGAGTTCGTTCCTCGATTGGAATCTCGAGAGAGATCACTTATAATCTCTATATTAGGTTGACTAAAGTCATTGGCCAATGCAAGAAACATATTCAATATATTAGTTGAGTATGGTATAGTTGTCGATTAATACAGATGAGATAAGTTTATTAATCCATTGAGATAGACATTTAGATAAATATTAAGCTTACTCGAGTGATTCGGAATGAAGGGAATTTCACCAAAGCTTTGTATAAAGGTTATAATTCGCTGAGTTTAAGTGAATGTTCTTTATATATTGAGTTCGTCCAACTAAGCCGTCCAAGAGTTTTGTTTAGATCATCATTATATTGATGTCATATATAAAGGCCTATAGGGTCACACTATATGCGATTACTTTTCCGACTTAAGAGTGTATCAAGAAAGTATTAAATATTCAATTTGGAATTGTAATATTTAATTGTTAATAATTATGATGTTAATTTCTATTTGATAAATTATTTAATTAAATTAAATTGGAGTTATATATAAATATATATGTTATTTTAATAAAGGTACTTAAGCCAAAACTGTTTTGAGCCCATGTCTTAGATAGTCCAATCATTTCTAGAATTAGGATTCTCTTATGTACCTAGTATAAATATAACATAAAGTCATAAGTTGGATAGAGAGTTTTTAGAAAACATCATAACAATCCACTTGATTTTGAGATTGAGAGTTCTTGGGCTTTCGTGAGATTTCATAGTTTTCTTCATGATAGCAAACTGAAGTTGGATCTTGCAGTCGGAGAATTAATTGCATGGATACTTTAGTGTTGAACTCGAACCTGTATTTACTGTAAGGTTTTCATGCTTTATCTCGTTTATTTATTATATAAATATATTCGTTCACAGTATGGATCTGTTGGATCTAAGATTTTTTTTAAAAACTTCTGTTGCACGAGCATGGTGTTCGTCTCTACGAATTCCAACAATACTCAATTGTCTCTAGTTTCCCGTCTCATGAATTTGAAGGTAGAAAATAACATTTCTCAAAGATATTATGATCAACTAATTGAATAAATCAAAGAGATTGTACTAAAAGACAATCGCGTACCTAATAGGTATGGGTTTGTTGGTCGACAAGATAGATTGTTGCAATAATAACTATATGATCTACTGGAAAGACTATTTTAACTTGAGAAATTGAATATTTTGTAATGGACCTCAGTTTAAACTCGTTTCATGGCAATGTAATATGACAGAAGGCTCACGTCACGTACAAGAAGATGTACTACTTTCCATCCCGTCTACAAGGGTTGTACGCATCTTAGGCGACATCAAAGTATATGAGGTGGCATGCTGAACACGTGGTTGGAGATGGTGTTATCCGCCACCCATCCAACTCAGAAGCTTGAACATTTCAGCCAAATTCATCCAGATTTTGCAACCAAAACTCGAAGCTTGATATTGGGTCATTGTAGAGATGCTTTTCAACCATTTGGAAGTTTTGGTGCATATTATTCCTCATGGATTGTTATAGTTACACCATGCAATTTGCTTCCGTGGATGTGTATGAAAGAACTCAGTGTTCTTGTATCAGGGCCAAAGAATCTGAAGGACAAACTCGATGTATTTCTATTACTCTAATCTTCAAGTTGAATCAATTATGGATGGTTGGGCCTCCCTCATACGATATCTCTAAAAAATAGAACTTCTAGTTTCAAGAAGCTATGTAGACAATTAATGATTTTCCTATCAGGTTGGAGTACGGCTGGTCAAAAGGCTTGCCATACTATAAAGAATGCTTGATGTATTCACTCTTAAGTGCAGCAGGACGAAATCGTGATTGGAAAATCACCAAAAGTTTCTTGAATGCAGTCACCATCTTTGAAATGATAAATGACGCTTTTGGAAAACAGGATCAGTCGAGCCTCCACACCGAACGTCTGATCAGGGACAGAGATTTTAGCAGAGATGGAAAGATTGGGCTTGTGAAAGTCACTGAACTAGATGCAACACTCGATAATGCATAAATATCCATAACGTTTGGTTGGAGAAAATGAAGCATCTTTTAGGAATTGCCATATTGGAGCATAACTTTGATTCACCACAATTTAGATGTTACGCACATAAAGAAAAATATTTTTGAAAATGTATTCATCAAGGTGATGAATGTTAAAGGGAAGACAAAGGATACTCCTAAATCAAAAGAAAAGTTGAATGAGTATAGTAATCATTTGGAGTTGGTGCCAAACGGATCGGGAAAGTTTCTTAAAGATTGTTATAGGTTTGATAAGCCGTTGAAAGCTTCATTGTGCGAATGGGTTAGAAACCTTCGATTTCTATATGGGTATGTATCAAACCTATGGTGTTGCATCGACAAGAATGGATTACATTTGATCGGGATAAAAAATTATGATTATCACGTATTCATGCAAAGGTTGGTACTCATAGCTTTTTGTGAATTGCTTCCTTCAAATATGTGGATGACTCTCACCGAGTTGAGCTTGTTCTTCGAGGGTCTCATGTTAATAGTCATTCGGACAAGAGATGAGTCTTCTAGAATGTGACATTCCGCTAATCTTTTGCCAACTAGTCTTCCCTCCAAGTTTTTTGACTTAATAGAGCATTTGTCTGTCCATTTAGCCTATAAAGTGAGAATTGTTATACAAGTACAGTATAGATGGATGTACCCATTTGAGAGGTATATTCGCAAACTAAAGAACGGTATGATGAACATGGCGAGTATTGAAGGGTTGAGAGCAAATGCATATCTGGTTGAAGAGGCGTCATCTTTTAGTTCATACTACTTTGAAGATCACGTGCTAGCTAAAGAACAACTTTTTCTAAAACGATGATGGTCAAAATGGTGTAGATGGCGATGATGAAGTCCCCTCGGTGTTTGAAAAAATCGGGTAAACATTCGGAACAAAGGGAAAAATATTCCTTAATGAAGCTGAATACAACACCGCAAGGGTATACGTCTTATTGAATTGCGATGAGGTCCAAAAATATGTTAGGTACGAATTATCTTATTAAATTTCTAAGTAAAAATGCATATATAAATAAAACTTTTATACTCACTTTTCTAACAAATGATGTAGTACATACATGGAGAGCATCCAACATCATCAACCAAACATTACAGATGACAGGCTCAACGAAAATTTAGAAAATAAATTTTTTGATTGGTTTAAACATTACGTAAGCTGTTTGATCCTGATATTCATGTCATTTAACTACCATATGTGTTTATCTAATATATTTCCTAAATTAAAAATGATTTTCAATGTTATAGACTAGAGATCCTTCAAACAATGTTATCAGTGTGAACATTAGAAGCCTAGCAGAGGATCCATCACGATGTGCGAAAATATATACTGGATGTAAGATAAATGATTATAGGTTTCACACAGTTGACCATGGATCTAACAAATCCACGTCGAGCAGTGGAGTTTACATTAAACGATCAAACTATGGGGCAACTGAGTATGATTATTATGACCGTCTCATAGAAATAGTGAAACTTGAATACACATGGTGAATAGATAAAAACACACTATTGTTCAAATGGGACTGGCTTGATCCAACTCCTGCAGGCACAATAGTTTATCCTCATTACAAGCTTGTCGATATCAATCACAAGCATAAATTCAATCGATATGAACTTTTTGTACTTGCTGCTCAGGCTGCATAAGTATACTATTGTGCGTACCCAAGTTTGAAACGAGACAATCTGGACTGGTGGGCAACGTGTAAAATCAAGGAGATATCAAATGTTGAGTTCATCGAGCCTCTACCAGAGCAGTCATTTCAAGAGGAAGCTATAGATACACGCAATCTAAGACAATTGGACGATGTCAATTTCTAATTGCACGACCCCACTAACAATGACGCGGATGAACTTGGTGATGAGCAAAATATGATACAGAAATGGAGTTACTCACCGATCAAGATACAGTTCAAGATAAAAACAAAGATGAGTTTAATAGTGAATGTGTTAGTTTAGAAGACTAGTTTGAAAGAAAGTGGATGTGGTTAAAATATGTGTAAACTGATTATATTATAAAATGCTCTAATTTAACTAATTAATTTTTACTTGGATCTTTTAAAAGTGTCTGACCGCCCGTCGTCAAGCGTCAAATTAAATATTTATTTTTCCTCAGCTTCTCTCTACCAACTAGTAGTAGCGATAAGTAAGGGTCGATCCCACGAGGAGTGTGGTTAGATTGTGATGATTCGTATTTTATTTAAATAAATGATTGGGGTACAGAACTATGAATTAATTCAACTTAATAAAATAAACAAGCAATTAAACTAGCAAGAGAACAATTAACGAAGAATTCAATAATAATAAAGGCCTAGTTCTAGTTCAGTTTCCACCCTCGATTCACTCATTTAACCAACCACAACTTCGTAATCCATTCATCACATGCGATTAAACACCCTAAGTAGCAATAAGCTCTGCTACTCGAATTTACCCTTACTGTGTACTCAATTAAAATAAGCTCTTTAATTGAATCTAATTATTGAATAACCTAGAATAAGCTCTCTAGGTTCAACCCAACAACAGCATTAATAATTAGGCAAATAGATTAATCTAGGTAACAAACGCATAAGCTCGGTTCATTCAACCTATGTAGTGTTGTCCCTAACGATTTAAAATCATTAGTTGCTTCAGAGAAATAGTAATTACGACAATTACACGGGAAGCAATCCTATTTCTAGCAATAGATAACCAATCCCTAATCTAGGTGATCAAGCCAAATTAAGAATTAAGCAATCATAAGTTGAAAATAGAACAACACAAACAATCGCATATGACGAACGAAAAACAATATTGCATAAATCAATTAAACATAGTTTCACGAGGGTTTCAACATCCCTAGACTAGATAATAGGTTTACTCACTCATGGAGTTAAGAAAATAAAAGAAAAGGTTCAGATAAACAAACATAATCCTTGATAAAATAGGAGAGACGGTGTGTTAAACTTGAATCTTGCGTCTTGGGACGTCAATCTTCAAGTTCCCTTGCGTATGGATGATTCGGGACGAGTTGGAACCTCTCTGGACCTCCTTAGAACCCTAGGATATGTTATATTTTCCTCTGGGACGAAATAGGGTCGGGGTTTATATAGAACTCCCTTTCCTTGCCGCCCAAGATACATCCTAAAATAATTCCGCCGAGTCGGCATCGACGGAGCGTCGACTGACGCGAACCAGCCCTCGGCGTCGACGCGAATCACCTGCCTGCATCGTCCAGCATGCGTCGTCTAGCGTGTGTCGACGTCGACGCTTCAGAGCATGAGCGTCGATGTAGCGTCGACTCGTGGGCGTCGACATCGACGCTTTAGAACATGTGCGTCGACGGAGCGTCGACTCATGGGCGTCGACATCGACGCTTCAGAACATGGGCGTCGACATAGCGTCGACTGACGCGAGCCAGCCTTCGGCGTCATACCGCACATCGCGTCGACTGACGCGGTCCATCCTGGGCATCGACGCGTCATCGACGCACCATTCTGAATCTTGAGTTTTCTCTCCTCGATTCGTCAATCCTCGTTTCTCTACTTCCTTGAGAGACATCCTTCGATAAATATAGCACCAAATACTGCAAAATAGAGAAAAAAATATACCATTGGTGCTTGATTGCTCATAATAACAATTATACGAGAAATAAGCATATATGATAATATTAAGCACATAAAATCACCGTAATTAAACCGTCAATTAGCGTGTAATTTCCCGTTTGTCAATGTCACTAATTCTGAATGCCCATGTTTTAAATTATTGATATATACTTGTATTTTGTAAAATGCTCGTATTATATGTATTTTTATTAGATTTCAAGGGGTCATGGATATGGTTCTGGTCTTGGTCGATTAGATCAGGTGTCATCTTCTATGCCACCTCATCATTTAGCAGAATTTAAGGATAACTACGCGGGGCTCGGTACAGATCATATATCGACTCCACCAGATATGGTTGCACCCACTCCATCCAATGAGAGTACATCTTGGTAGATATCGGGTCCACCAAAGAGGCGACTCCTGGTTTATCTTATCGGAAAGAAGCAGTCTGTAAATTAATAATTATAAAGTTTTAATTATCATAATTATTAAAGAATATTTTTAAACATAATTATAATTATAGGCTCCATGGTAAGGAGGTCAGACTGCCCAAGATCTCTCAAGACAACATAGAGAAGGAGCTCCATCCCACCGGGTGGCAGTATAAGAAGGTCTTTGAGCATATGCGTTGTTTATGGTAGACATGTTTCAGGTAACTAATTTATTCGTGTCTAAACTCGTTAATTATTAATATAACTCGAGAATCATATATTAATTGAATTATAATTTCTTTATTTTATAGGATCATTGTTATTAGACATGGAGGTTTACAGTGATAAGATGTGATGGCCGCATTTTTCCACGAGATGGTGGACGAGTATGAGAAGTGGCTAAACGAGTATAAGCAGACCCGTGATCGGACTGGCAAGCAGCCAACATTCATTAATGAAGGAGTCTAGAGTAAATGATTGTTTTATATCTTTTTATTAAATATAAATTCTTAGTATTATAAATGTTAATGAATTAAATAAACTTATCACGCATCTCAACTAGGAAATGGAATGTAGGTAAGAGAAGCCCGAGAACAAGAAGCAGTTCGACTAATGTTGCACCAATAGGCGGAGTGAGTGTGCTAGTCCGGGTATTGTGATGTCGAAGCACATCGGGGGATGTAGATTTTTGATTTGACTTTTCTCTGAACATCACGAGTAACAAATTTAAATCATAATAAATTATTTAAATATTTAGTTTTAACTATTTAATAATTTCCTTTGAGTACAGGAACAGGAGACGAGTCAACCGGCCACTGCATATCATCTTTTTGTACGTTCACACAAGAAGGAAAACGACACGTAGGTTGATACTTGATCCAATAATACTGATGTAAGTGTCTCTTATGACAAATAGTTATAAATTAACTTGTTTTTTTGTTTTCAGGTAGAATTTACTAAGGATTTATATTCCAGGAGGAGTACCAACGACTTCTTGATGAGGCACACGCTTCTTCACAGGATCCAAATAATGAGGTTGACCCTAACCTTATTTATATAGACACCATAGGATCGAATAAGGGCCGGCATTACGGCACCGGCTGCGTTGGAAAGTTAGTAGCTTCTATGAAGGATTTTAGAGGTAGTGGTTCCTCCTCCCCATACGATAGGACTCAAGTGAGGGATCTCCAGACGCGGCTCCATAAGCAGCAGGAGGATCTAGAGTCCACGAGAAGAACTCACTAAGCGATAGAAGATAAGTACAACAGTTTGAGCGCTTACGTGTGCAGCGGGAGTGAGAATTCGAGAAGCAACATCTAGAACAGCAACAGGATTTCGAGGCATAGATGAACATGCACATGGCAATGATGTTAGCTCGATTTCAGCAGTAACTTGAAGAGGTTTAAATATTTAGGTAATTCAAAAGTTGGTGTATTCATGAATTTATGTTTTGCTTTAAGCTCTTGATTACGTTGGGTATTTTAAATAAAAATCAGGATTTAAAAAACTAAAAAATTCCTAAAAATATCAAGGGTTTATATTGCCCTCGGTATTCTCGAGGGCATTCTTTACTTGATATACCAAGGGGATTTTGGCTTTGGTATATTGAGGCAATTTTTGCCCTCAAAAATACTGAATGCTATCTAATTTAAGGCTTGGGTGATATACCAAAAAAACGACCCTTTGATAAATCCCTCTAGATGGTTATGAAAGAATTTTTCCCTTCAGTAAAATTTATCGAAGGGAAAATGCCCTCGGTAATCCGTATACCAATGGATTTTTTGTCATTATAGAGGGGTTTTTCCTCGATAAAATACTATTTTTTTTGTAGTGGTAACAACACCTTGTGAATGTTACATTTTTTTTATATAATTTCATGCAAAAGATATTATTACTTACTAACAATTTTTATTAACTACTAACATGCTAACAGATAATACTAGGCATATTATTACATACTAATTAGTAAATTTATCATAACTTTAATTAGATTTCGTACTAAACTTGTTAATATGTACTAATGGGGTACACAATGTGTACTAGCTAAAATTATTAAGTTCTGAAATTCCATATTAGTTGGTTTAGCTTATTTATTCAATGAAAACATACACGTTGTGAAAGTATTAATGTTTTAAAGATAATCAAATTTAAAGACATTCTTTTTATCATAATTATTATATATATCGTTAATATATGATAATACATTTATTGAATTATTGTTTGCAAGTATTCATATAAACGTTCCCGTGAGTTAATGTTGTCAATGATATGGTGAGATGCCAGTGATAGAACATTACTCTTAAAATAGACCCGACTAATGATTATCAAGATTGGGAAATTGAAGATATAATATATGTCGGGATGTGGTATACATCACATTCTTAGAGAATGCAGTTTGTCTCACGACTGCGCATAATTGTTATTCGTGATGGACACATGGATACTTTAGAGAGTATTGGTAAACCCTACTGATAAGCTATTTATTGTATGTCTATAAAATTATCAGTGTATAAAGCGTGTGATAATCCTTTGACTTTAAATCAATACACACCTTGTTTACTGAGTGATGTACTTTGACCATGACCAATGTTTGCACTCCTTTTCGGGGTAAATATGACTTTTGTTGGGTATATCATGAGGTAAATAAAGGTGGTAGCTAATCGATGAAAGAATTCATTTCTCGATTGGAATTTCGAGAGAGATCGCTCATAATCTCTATATTAGGTCAACTAAAGTCATTGGCTAATGCAAGAGACATATTCAATATAGTAGTTGAGTATGGTCTAGTTGTCTACTAATAAAGATGACATAAATTGATTAAGTCATTGAGATAGACACTTGGGTAAATCTTAAATTTAATCGAGTAATTCGTAATGGAAGGAATTTCACCAAAACTTTGAATAAAGGTTATAATTCGCTGAGTTCAAATGAATGTTCTTTATATATTGAGTTAGTCCAATTAAGTTGTCTAGATTGGATCATCATTAGATTGATGTCATATATAAAGGCCTATAGGGTCACACTATATGCGATTACTTTTCCGACTTAAGAGTATTTCAAGAAAGTAATAAATATTCAATTTGTAATTGTAATACTTAATCTTCAATAATTATGATGTTAATTTCTATTTGATAAAAATTATTTAATTAAATTAAATTGGATTTGTATTTAATTATATATGTTATATTAATAAAGGTACTTGAGTGAGAACTGTTTTAGGCCCTTGTCTTGGACAGTCCAACCATGTTTAAGATTAGAGTTCTCTTATATACCTAGTATAAATATAACATAAAGTCATAAGTTGACTAATGAGCTCTTAGAGAAACATCATAACAAATCCATTTGATTTTGAGATTGGGATTCTTGAGCTCTCGTGAGATTTCCTAACTTTTTTCACGATAGCAATACACTGAAGTTGGATCTTGTAGTCGAAGAATTAATAGCGTGAATATCTTAGTGTTGAACTCGATCTAAATTTACTGTAAGGTTTTCATATTTTCTTTTGATTATTTATTGTATAAATATATTCGTTCACAGTATGAGTTTGCTGGATCTAAAATTTTTAAAACTTCCATTGCACGAGCATAATATTCGTCTTTACAAATTCGAACACGCGGTACATATGTAATCAATTATTTCATACCAAACGGTCACTATCTATGGCAAGATAAGCCAAAAATAAGAAGGGATAAAACAACTATTGGAAAAAATATATCATTTTATATCAACAACTATAAAAACCATATTCCTACCCTCACCATCGATCAGTGCTCTCCTCTATAGTATCATAGTATATAAATAGAGTCATACTCTGACGAGCCTACAAAAGCACCCAAAAAAAAAAGGTTAGCATGAATACCCTATAACATTCCATGCTATCTAGTATTGAGCTTCAATTAAAGCCAAAACTAAACTAAACCACGTACTAACTGAAACCAAACATGGACTGAATTTCACGCATAAATGGATTTTATAATAATTCACCTGAGTTTTATACTTATATTGAACTAACTCTTAACTATGTTATGTACCTATTGAATTGCGCACTTACTAACTAACGAACTCAGGTTTCTGTAGAATTGGAAAAAACAAGAACTAAATTGAAATTCATACTTGGACAACCATAATTGAAGTGAAATTCATACTAAAAGTGTATACCTACTAACTCATGCAAACATACTCAACTAAATTCACACTAATCATACTAATGGTAAGGACACTAGTACAGAAACTGCATTCTAGAACAGCAGAAAAAGTTAATCCAAAAGGGTATTTTTAAAACTGTTATGGATAGCACTTTCTAGAATGGTGTTTTCAAATACTGTTCTTGAATGACGACTTTCCAGAACAGTTTTACAATACCATTCTGGAAAGTGTACTTTCAAGAACGGTAATTTCAATACCGTTCTGGAATGTTCGTCAATCCAGAACGGTATTAAAATACTGTTCTGAAAAGTATACTTTTCAGAACGGTATTGTAATTATCGTTCTAGATTGACGAACAATCCAGAACGGTATTGAAATTACCGCTCTGGATTTATTGATCAATCTAGAACGGTATTTATAATATACCGTTCTGGATTTTTTTATTTATTTTTTTTTTTTTTGTGAAAGGCTTTCCAGAACATTAATTTCAATACAGTTCTAGAATGTATGTCAACCCAGAACGGTATTAAAAAACTTTCTTGAATGTCTTTCTAAAAAAAATTCCAAAATGTTTTCACAAAACTTGAGAATAAAACATAGCGCTGGAAAAGGCAATATAACACAGATAAAATAACTTGAGAAAAAAAGCTCGAGAGTCGCGAGGCTGAAGAAGAAGAAGAAGAAGAAGAAGAAGAAGAAGAAGAAGAAGAAGAAGAAGAAGAAGAAGACTGCAGTCTCTGCCCGTCGCCTCCGGCTCTCCACCGCCTCTACTCCTACACCACCACAATCAGCCCCGCTTCTCCTTCCAGCCACCACCACCACCGACAGTTCCAAGGTCAAGCCACCACCACCGATAATCCTGAGGTCTTGTCTCCACCGACAACCCTCTAATTCCCCGTCTACTTCGCCCGCCACTCTCTCAGCACCACCAGATTTCCTTCCACCCCCGCTTCACTTTCCGGCGGCTGCTGCCATCCGTTGGCTGGATCCAATTCGCCCTTTCTGTCACCAAGGATGAGATCCTCGACTCTTACGGTCTCGATGTTTTGATCTTCATTAGGCTGTTCAAGTTCGGGTTAGTCATTTTTCAATCAATAATTATTATATTAAATTGATTTTTGCCAAATTATAGCCCTAATTGAGTGGATTAGTTTTTTACCCTTCAATTCTATTTGATTCTTATCGATTGATTTACAGTTCAGTATATCGATTGATTGGTTTATTTTATTTTTGCCCTTTTTTCTTTTGAATATGATCTGATTCTCAAGTTAGGGTTTTAATAATCACTCTAATTCGATCGTGGTTGTTGTGCTGGGGTTTGAAGAGTTATGGGCTTGCTTTAATTTGATCAGATTATTGATTTTCCGTGTTAAGAGGCACACAATAATCAGTTTTTGCCGTTGTGTTGTGGTGTATTGCTGCTCTAACTGTAAAGTAAGATTAATTTTTACTGCTCCACCTCAAAAGAATCTCAACGAGTATGATTATTGCAAGAATTGTATGTTTCTGAACTGGGTTATTATTTCTTGAATTTATTTTTATTTGTTTGTTGTGAAATTTCTGTATCAGGTGCATAAAAGTGTCGTCTTTAAGGAATGTCGTCCCGAGAAAAGCTCACAAGGAGCGTTTCCAGCCGTGAGTTCTTCTCCCCCTTTTGAAAATTATATTAATTGATTGTGGGATTTGGTCTTTTAACTAGTTTTACTTTTTATATTTTTTTCTAATTTTATGCTTATTTGTTTGATGCTATATTTTGACTAGTACACATTCTTTTCTAATAAGTAATTAAAGGTTTAAAATATTAACCATATATCTATGGCACTTTGAATTATATTCTTGTAAATTTTAGTTGTACATTGTATCTGTATGGTAAATTCATATTAAATTTATTTGTGTCGTCTTTATGTTAGCAATCTGATGACTTGATTTCTGTATACGACTATGAGTAAAGTTTCACGTTTGTGAATCGTTCAATGATTTATTTCAGGCTTGCCTAGTTTGTTCAAATAATTGAGCATTTCGCCTAGGATTATTGATTCAAATGCACAAGGTCTATTCCCATTTCTTAGTCGGGTTGGAACCATTGGCAGGAATAGAGATTCGGCAAAAGAAAAACAATTTCTATGAAGACATCGAGAGGTATTGGTTCCTCAATTTCATAGATTTGTCAGTCAGTGTTATTTAGGGTCTCTGTATTCTTATTTTATTTTTGAATCAATTTAATTCTGAACCTCATATGAAACATCGGTTCTAGCAAAAAATTGTACCTTTTTTTTTCTATTGAAGACTCATTAATTATTAAATCCTTTTTTAATTATCTGACCAGAATTTTTTAGCAATTGATCTGTTGTATATATACTGTTCATTCTGGTAAGTCATGCACATAAAAGGCATTTTTGGTATTCGCAATTCGTTTTGCTTGGAAACGTCATTTTTGAACTTCAAAATGATGTTTTTCAATTCGACCTTTTTCGGGCTTTTATGTGTTTAAGAACAATTTTGTATTGGTAATAGTGATGTGCGGGATTGGCAAGGTCAAGATTATTATCTTGAAGATAACAACACTTTTGGTGACCCTAAAACATGTCTAATCTGTCATTATATGTTAATTTAAATGAGCTTTGAAGTTTAACTCGTCTCAATATGGTTTTAGAAATACCTAAATCCCTGTTGAATGGAGTGAGTGAAAAGACAAGCGATACCACCTATGTGTTCAATGATGAAACTACCCCGGTTAAAGCTTGTGGAGATTTAGCTTACCATGTTACCAACAACGGTATGCTTACACTAACACTATCTTTGACCGTTTCTAATTGCAGTTAATTTATTTCATTATCTTCTTATTCAATTTACAAAGTGCAATAATTGTACATTTTTAATCGTCAAAGATTCCAATAAAGAAAAGAATATATAGGAAGATTGAGATTAAATTAGTCTCTTATAATAAGTTAATTGATAAATTTATGCACACATACAGGTTTAATTAAATAAATAATATAAATTTAAATAACAATTAAAAAAATATGTTACTTTCAAAAAAAGTTAAAAAAATCGGGCGGGACGTTATTGCCAGGAGTGTCCCGCCCACCGGGACGCTATTCCCAAAAGCGTCCCGTACCCCTCCGTCGCAACTCGCCGCCGCCGCCCACCACCACGCAGAATACCCTCCGTCGCCGTCGCCCACCGCCACCACAAGCGTCGTCGCCTGCTCCAGACCCGTCGCCAACCACCAACGTCGTCGGCTGCTCCATCGCCCTCGACCACCACCTCCGGCGTCGACC